>CAUYUJ010006969.1:222938-242938 GCA_963575745.1 Prorocentrum cordatum | reverse complement strand
TGCCGTCGCCGCAGGTGGATCCGCATTGTCCATGATCCTCCTGGCCAATCCCCTGAACTGCACGGTTTCCCCCCAGGCCGTAGGCGATCCGAGGAGGAGGAGGAGGAGAAGGAGGAGGAGGAGATGGCGGAGGAGGAGGAGGGAGGAGGAGGAGGGAGGAGGAAGAGGAGGAGGTGGAGGAGGAGGACGGGTCGCCGAAGCCCTTCGGAGAAACCTTCCACTGGCCACTCCCCGGAACGCGCCCTGCGCTGCTGGGTGCCGTGCAACTCCAGCGGCCCATGGTCCTGGCGCGCAGACGGGCCCGCGGCCGAGATCGCACCTGTTGCCAGGGCTAAACCTACACGTTGTTTTTCGGTTTGTGTTCGTTTTGTTGTTCGTTTTGCTCGTTTCGTTCGTTTCGTTATAATTTTGTTGTTCGTTTCGTTTTGTGCTGGTGTTCGTAATGTTGTTCCTTTCGTTGTGTTGTAGTGTTTTCTTGGTGTTGTTCGTGTTGTTGTCGTTGTGTCTTATGTTCGTGTATGTTGTTCTGTACCGCCCGGCCACAACAAAACACAGAACACAGCCGACGTCCAGCAACGCAGCGCGTGTAGGTCCAGCCCTGCCTGCTTCCTTTGAGCAGGGACCGACGGTCCCGGCATTCCTGTAGTCCTACCACGCAATGCTCTCAGAACTGAAAAATGTTCTAAGATCAATAACCAAGGATCTTAGAGCATCAACCCGACGAGTTAAATCAAGACAGGCTTGGCCAGACATGTTCTCAGAACATCTCGTGCAAACCACAAACGGTTCTCAGAACATGTTTGGGAAGGCATGTAGGCACGCCAGGGCGCTTCGCCACTGCCCGCGTCCTCGCCCTCCGCGGGGCCCAGGCGGCGGGCAAAACTGGGACTCCTATAGGGATTCCTAAGAACTCCTAAGGATTCCAAAGGATTTTCCAAAGGATTCCTGGGGGATTCCTACGGACTCCTCCAAGGATTCCAAAAGATTGCTAGGCAGTAACATCCGAGGATTCCTAGAATGATTGCCAGGAGTTCCTCAGAATCCCTGAGGATTCCGAACGATTCCTAGGGATTCCTAGGGATCCCTAAGGATTGCTAGGTAGTGAAATCCTTAGGAATCGCGGCCGACTGCGCAGGCTCCTCCTCCTCCTCCTCCCCCCTCCTCCTCCTCCTCCTCCTCCTCCTCCTCCTCCTCCCCCCTCCGGCCGCTGGCGGGCGGGGGCGGCCCCGTCGCTCCCGGAGCGCGCCCCGTCGGCGGCCCCGGCGGCGCCCGCCGCGGGGGCAGCGGGCCGCCGGCGGCCGGCTCCAGGGGACGCCACGAGAGGTGCAGAGAGGGGGCCACGAGCAAAGCCTACATCTCGCCATCGCTCGGACGTCCATTCCCTGTTTTTGTTGTCGGTTTCGTGCGTGTGTTTTTTTTCGCCAAATGATTAAGGATACTCCTCGATGACCCTCGCCGAGGGAAAAATGCACACGTCCGAGCGATGCCAAGTACATAGGGGAACAAAAAGTGGCATAAACATAAAAACTCAGAGGTCCGCGCGGACTTCTCGGATCGGCGCTGGGGCCCCCCGGCGGCGCCTCCGGCGCCGCCCCTGGCGCGCTCCGCGCGCCAGGGAGGGGGGTCCAGCGCCGATCCGAGAAATCCGCGCGGACCTCCGAGTTTTTATGTTTATGCCACTTTTTGTTCCCTTACTTCAGTCGGCCTTGATCGGGCAGGACACGCGAGAGGACACAAGACCCTTCCGAGGGCCACATCGCCACAGGAGTGCGAGAAGGCACGCGTCGCGAGGCACACGACACAAGGGTACCCTTGAGCTGGCAGGGTCGGCCCACTAATCGGTGCAGACTGTACCCACCCACCCCGCGATTTCTGAGGGGGAGGGTGGGGTGCACTTCGCTCGGAAAGTCCCACCCAGGAGCGGTTTCCGAGCGAAGGGAGCCCCACCCTCCCCCGTCAGAAATCGTGGGGGGCGGGGGTGGGGTTCGCACGTGGCCCCCCAGTGCACACAGACATCCACCGACGAGTGTTCCCTGTGCCTCCAAGGGAAGGTGGCGGTGTGTAGAATCGCTGGCTCGCTGGTTCTCATGGTTCGCCTGCCAGAAGTGGCGTGTATGGAGCGAATCGGGAGACTGTCAGGGCGCGCAACGGTTACGCTGACTCGCTCTGCTGGAGTTCAATCAAACAGCAGCAGTCAGATTTATTCGTGGCGTTGCAGTCCCGAGAATGCTGTTTTGGTACGCTTCAAGATCTTCAAACGGTTGTCCCCCAACAGGGCAAAATTCCCCCAATGGAATTGAAACCTTGCAGGGGCCTGTGAAGCGGGAGCTCTGTGGGAGGGCTTTTGCTCCAACATCGTTGATGAGTCTTGGGTTTACACTGGTCCTCCTCCTCCTCCTCCTCCTCCTCCTCCTCCTCCTCCTCCTCGAACTCCCGGACCACGAGCGAAGAGCGAAGAGCCCCCCTCCCCCCCCTCCTACCCTCGCTCCGGCCGGCCGCGCGCGGGGAGGCGGCGGCCCGTCGGGTCGGTCCAGGCCAGGAGCAGCAGCAGGAAGGTGAACAGGAACGCCGAAAACACCGAGCCCAATCTGGCGCGCGGCGCCCGCGTGCCTCCTCCCGCCTCCTCCCCCCTCCTCCCTCCTCCCGCCAGTTCCCCTTCCTCCACTCCTCCTCCTCCTCCTCCTCCTCTCCTCCTGCTCCTCCTGCTCCTCCTCCCTCTCCTCCTCCTCCTCCTCTCCTCCTCCTCTCCTCTCTCCTCCTCCTACCTCTCCTCCTCCTCTCTTACCTCCTCCTCCTCCCTCCTCCTCCTCCTCCTCCTCCTCCTCCTCCTCCTCCTCCTCCCCCTGTTCCTCCTCCTCCCCCTGTTCTTCCTCCTCCTCCCCCTCCTCCTCCTGCTCCTCCTGACAGGTTGAGCAAGAGATATGCGGCAGGGAGTTCCAAACAAAGCGAGACCCGATGGACAATGTGCGTCATACTCATCATGTGCAACATTTACGCTGGACCATTAACCTACTAGCACACGCATCGTATGCAGTCGAGTATTCGGGTCCCAGGGCAATGTGTATCAACACCTTCAGCGAGCCCTTCTAGCGAAAGCATGCCCTTCTCGAGGGACGTTGAATTTTGGAGCAGAACAATCGCCTTTCTCTTTCGACTGTAGGGCTTGCGATTACCGCGCCAACGATGTGGGTAATCTCTGTAAACATTCCGCAACGAGCCACTCGCCGCGCATTGTGGGCCGACGATGTTCTTCCGACACCTCACCAGATGCCAAAGAGGCCATAGAGGAGGACAAGCTGGAGATGCCATCATGGATGCATGTCCCATCATGGGAAAGCCCGCCCAAGCCACGCAAGCTTGCACGGCAGGAGGCGGCAACGTTGGCCAGAGGCGCGAACGCACTACACCAACTGGTGCTACTGATCGCGAAATTGGTGCTGACGGACGGCAGGGCACTTGCAGCAATAACGAGCACCGTGAACAGAACGTACGAGGTCGACGCCAGCATCGGCCTCGCGACGACCATGGATGCCGCGGGGCAGCAATACAAATCGGCGTCGCGGCGCATCAGTGATAAGAGAAAGACAAGCGAGACCGTCCACTGGGTAGAGCGCGGGCCGCCATTTGTTCAGAGATGCATGCAGTCGATGATGTGGGCGGCCAAGCAGACGACGGGGAACGGCCCGCCAGCGTGGGCGAACGTTGTCAACACGATGTGGTGCGAAAGGACCTCGAAGAGGAGCGCGGTGGAGGTGGGCCCGACGGCCCGACGGGTCCTCTCCTGGCGGTGAAAACGCAACAGCGCAAGCAGCCGGAGGGAGGTGGCTGGAATCGGAGACGCAGAGACGCATCGTTTATGCCTTCGACCTCGACTCGCCGTTCGGGGTCGAGCCCAACCATTGGTCAAAAAGATGCCGCTGGGTCTCAAAGCGGAGAGGAAGATCGGACCCGCGCCCAAGAGGCCGCTGGAGAGGGACGCGAGCAAGCGTCTGAAGGAACCCCAACGCGACAGCAGGCGAGGAAGGAAACAGCACACCATGGTGAGCGGCAGGGTACGACGGCTGCACTACAGAGCAGTAGTAACACACAAGCCTTGGCGAACAGCGAAGACAGAGTTCGATGCTCGGGCATCACGGACAGGCATGGGAGCGCCAGGCTAGCGGAACTCGTACATCGTGGTGTAGTGTCAGCAGAAGGTTTGGACCCGAGCCCACACCCATCCCCACGGCTTACGGCCCCAGCATGCCCAGCACCCCTGCTAATAGAACGGGAGGGGGTGCAGCCAGGGCGTAAAAAGGGAAAGGGGGAAGGGAGTGGCAGAGGTCGGTAGCAGCAGTTCGCTGGTCCCCGACGTTGCCCCTCACAGGTTGCGTGCCGACGTGGGAATGCCTGTGGGGGCGGTGCGGCGTCCGTCGAGGGTCACGGGCCACACTTGGGGAGAAGGTGACATCAAGTGTCGACCCCCCCCCCATGAATTCACACTGCCCCACGCACGCTAGATAGATTTCTCGGCCGGCGAAAATCAGCAGCAGACGAACTCTCACAATCCTCCTCCTCCTCCGCCTTTTTGACGCCGGGCGGATCTCAGCGGCGAGGTCGCTGCAAACCTCCTCCTCCCTCCCCTTCCTCCTTCTCCTACTCCTCCGCCTCCTCTTCCTCCGCTTCCTTCTCCTCCTCCTCCTCTTCCTCCTTTTCCATCTCCTCCTCCTCCTCCTCCTCTTCTCCGCCCCATCGTCCTATTATTACGAATAGGCTAAACCGTATGTTTGGATTTAGTATTCGTTGAAATGCGATTACTACCAGTATTGCGCCTACGATAATCATGGCATTGTCGTTAGTTGTATTAGCATCGCTGCTATCATTATTACAACTGGTATCATCACCAATACTGATACCATTAATGCTACCAGTGGTGTTGCTGTTATTATTGTTGGTGGTGCTGTTGTTGGTGTTGTTGGTGGTCCTCCTCCTCCGCCTCCAGATCCTGTTCCTATTCCTGCTCGTCCTCCTCCTCATCCTCCTGTTCCTATTCCTGCTCATCCTCTTCCTCCTCCTCCTCCCCCTCCGTCTCCCTCCTGCCCCCGCTCCTCCTCCTGCTCCCCCTCCTCCTCCTCCTCCTCCTCCTCTCCTCTCCTCCTCCTCCTCCTCCTCCTCCTCGTCCTCCTTGTGCTCCTCGTCATCCTCGTCTTCCGAATCATATACCTATTCCTGTTCCTATTCCTGCTCCTCCTCAGCTCCCCCCCTCCTCGTCCTCCTCCTCCTCGTCCCCCTCCTCCGCCTCCTCTGTCTACTCCTCGTCCTCTTCCCCCGTTCCTTCGGGCCAGGGCGTTTTCCAAAACTGAGAACCGCATCGCACATGGAAGGCGGGTGGGTTCCAAAGTGTGGTTTCGCCATGGCACCGCATACACTTTTTGTTCAAACAGTTTGCATTACGGGTTGAAAGCGGGTCGTTTCCAACATGCGACCTTCACCTTAGCAACACGCGCATTCGTCGTGACACACAGCACGAGATTCACGGAATGAGGGCGGCTCTTTTTCAACATGTGGTGTTCGCGCCAGCGCCGCGCGCACACGTCGTAAACATCGCAAGATCATCACGTATTGATGGCGGGTGGTTTTCAGAATGTGGTTCCCGCCCTAGCGCCGCGCACCCTCGTTTGAAAAGATATCAAATCTTCACAGAATGAGGGCGTTTTGTTACAAAAAATTGTGGCCCACGGTTCAGCGCCGCGCGCATTCGTTTTCAAATAATGCAAAACGTCACGGAACAGGGCGGCTCGTTGTCAAAATGTGGTTCTCGCCTTAGCGCCGCGTTCGCCAATATCCCGGACCCCCATGGTTCGCGAACCAGAAATAACGTTTGGAGCAATTCCAGACTGTCAGGGCGCAGCGGTAACGTTAATTCGCCGCGTCGAAGTCCCTGGACATGTTTTCTGGCACGTCCCCGCCAAGACGCAACAATCATGTTGATGCGTGGCGTCGGAGCGCCGAACGGTGTTCTGGCGCGCTTCAGGATCTTTGACCGGTTGTTCCCCAACGGGGCACTCCTTTCATTAGAAATGAATCCTTGTATGGAGCATATCAAGAGGGAATTTGGAGAGAGGGTTTAATACAACATCGATGGTGGGCTTTAGGTTTACACTGGTCCTCCTTCTCCTCCTACCCCTCCTCTTCCTTCTTCTTCGCCCATGCTCCCCCCTTCCTCCCCCCCTCCCCTCCCATCCCGCCATCCTCCTCCTCGTCCTCTCGCTTCCTCCACCCACTGCTCCTCCTCATTATGCTGCTATGTTCTGTCCTGTTCCAGTTGGTACCGTTGTCGCTGCCAGCAGCACTGAGGACGCCACTTCATATGAGAATTATCGCTGTCGCTGCGGCTCGACTTGGCCTTCAGCTGGCCCACAAGCGTCTTAAGCATGCCCTGCGCGCGACCAAACGTTGCTGGGAGTTCCTGATCGTTCCATCGGTCTCCCCAGACTACCTGCGCAAAGTTACGGCACACAAAAACGCAACTCATCACTGCTGGCAACAAGGTTCCTCACGCGTCGCTTCGCGAGGTGGAACAGCTCTGGTGCGGTTGGCTTGCGCATGGGCCCAATCACCCATCCTGTTAACTGCGCAGACCAACGCGAACAAAACCTCCCCTGCCGCTTCAAGGCGCACCAGGGAGGCTGACAGGGCTTGCGGAGACTCTGAATTCCAGCGCAAACAAAACCGCCTCACTTCGTGCACGTGGCGACCTTACAGCCTGCGTGCACCAGCAAGCCTTCTCCGTTCATAAAACCAGCTGCTCCGAGCGGGTGCCCCTGGAACTGGATGATCAACTCGAATTCGGGGTTGGCGTCGGCGAAGATGTCGCAGACTGGAAAACACGTGCGGGATCCGGTAACCCAGCAGAAATATCTGAGGCCCGCACGCTATCCTCATCTTAGCCACCTCATCTCCGAGCGAAAAAAAACATTCTCTGAGCTGCCGAGAAGCCCGGTTCACATCCTGGCCCCCAACCAACGGCGCAGCTCCCTGGAAAACCAAACGAGCGCACGATACTTCTGCGCGCCAAGACTGGCATCTGGATGGTAAGCGGCCCCTGACTTAGCATGCACTTCTGCGCCCGTCGCGCGCGCGTCTCACATTTCTGCGCGCGCGGACGTCGACGGCGCCAGCGCCGTCTTCAAACACATGCCACACGCGTTGCCAAATGCGCACGTGCGCATGCATGCTACTCGCCAACCGCGCACGATCACGAATGCACCCCGTCGCGCCCACGCAGTCGATGTGCCGACGAAATTCCCCGAACGCGCGCTCACATGCCACTATTGCTGCGTAGTCTTCCGGGTCTCGTGCCGGTAGCATCGGGGACGCATCTACGGGGGACGGCCCATGTGCCGCCGCAGTGAATCTGCCATGTTCATCGCACGTCTCCAGCGCCCACAGCGCCCATCTGAAGGGTCTGAAATGTGGACTCAGCGCAGAGCCATCATAGGAACTTCTTCCAGAAAGAAACCCAGGTGCTGGACGGCTCACCCGATGTATCCCAGCTTCCTGACACAGGGGGGCATTGGACACAACCCCCCTCGGGAAAGGCAACAAGCCGGCGGCAAACTTCCTGGCGCCCTGGTTCCAGGCCTCGATGTTGCAAGCGGCTTGCAGCAACGCGGGCGAGCGGCGATCGCGCCTCGCCAGGGGCCAGCCAAAGCACCCAATCCTTCTGCGAGGAAACGCATCCTTCTCCTGCCCACAAATCTGCCGCAGGTCCGCGTCAGCAACCGGCTGCTCGAACATCTTATCCATGGTCCACGTGGCGAGCTTGACCGAAGAGCGCAAGCAACCTTTATGATGGTCATTCCACCCCAGTGCCTCCGATCAGTCACGCATCTACTGCGCGCCATCCCAACGAATCGGCCTACGCCAAATACGGTCGCCTGTTCTCGACTTCGTTCAGCGCTTCAACATCCGACGCATCTCTGGCCACTTCTCTCGCCAACTTGCGGATGGTGACGGGCGACAGTGCAGACGGGCCCACGTGTTCGCCAGTTGGAGGTCAGGACAGTCGTGATGACATGGGTTGCCAAGCGATGCTTGCTATAACCAAAACCAGCACGCGGGCGGGTGGCAGTGCTCTCTGCCGAGGCCACCATCGATGCACCCAGGTCCTCCAGGGCCCTCTTGAAGTTTACCTCTCGGACCTCGAACTTAACGAGGTTATCTCACGCAGCCCTGGCCCACTGCAAGACCACCTGGGAATAATAGAACACGTGGGGGTCTATGTCGTGGCCCTGCTTGGAAAACCTCCTGTTGGGTCGTAGCGATGCTCCGAATTTGATATTGTACAGGCGCCTGAAATTATCCACGGTCAGTCCTCTGAACGCGCAACATAATCCCACCAGCCATTTGGGCGACAAGTGGTCAAACGAGGGTCTCTTTCCTGTTCCGCAAACCCCTCTTCCCTTCGGGGAGGGGAACCATCGCCTTCCCCTCCCTGAGGTTTTCCCTCGCGAGGATCGTGGCCTCGGAAGGGGGGGGAATCGAGGACCCCCCCCCCTCTCTTTTGACCGACCGCCTCCAACATGGCCCCACGATGCGCTCCAGGGCCCCCAAGAGGCCCCCCCCCAAGATGGCCCCATGAGCGCCCCAAGTGGCCCCAAAAGGTCTCCAAGAGGCACCCCAGAGGCACCCAAGAGGCCCCCGAGCGGCCTCAGGGAGCCCAAGGTAAGAAGAGCGCGAAGGTTCAAAGAGCGTCCCTTTGTGGAGCCCGCTTCGGGGGGGCCTGTGCTTCCAGCCGCCTTCGACCTCCTCGACCTCTGGGCCCTTCTCGGGCCCCTTTCCTTGACGAGCGAACAGCTCACACCCATGCCCATAGGGACGTCGTTGGGAGGAGGACAGGCTATGGGCATGGGCGCGGGTTGTCGGACCCTGGGGAACGCTCCCATCGAGCGGGGGCCCCCATCCGACAACGCGCACCCATAGCCCTCCCCGACCCCCCTATGGGCATGGGTGTGTGTGGTTCGTCATTTCCTCAGCCTCGCGTTTCACCGTGAACGTTCGCATGGCCCGCCCTGTCAAAACATCACATCCCAGAGTACGGACCGTCACCTGGCGACCGGAGCCGCACGAGGCCCAGGAGAAGAAGAGGGCAACATGGCAGCCACGCCCGAAGTAGTGAGGCAGTGTGTCTTCTTGCCCGAAATGACGAGCTGCAACATGCCAAAGCCGTCAAACAGGTTATGCCCTATCGCTGTCATGTCGTCGATCACGCAGAGATTTCTGCGCCCAAGACCTGCGCTGAGACCTCGTCCACGACAGGCCTAAAATGTGTGTTGCAAGGTGGGCCTCCCGGATCTTAGTGAGCGCGCGAAGAAGGAGCACCTTTGAAGGTGGCAAAACCAAGCTACGCCCAGCTAGAATTAGATCGGGCCTGTCCCCCTACAGGGGGATTGGAGACGAAAAATTAAAAAATACCCCGAATACTCCAAAGCATTCACAAATAATCGAACAAAACGTCTCAATAGTATGTTTTTTACTACTTTTGAATATTCTCCTGTAGAGGGGCAGGCCCGGCTCAAAGCTAGTACAGCCCCTATCACCGAGACGCCATACTAGACGGTTCACTGGGAAGACAAACCTCTTTGCGCAGAACAAAATACACAGGCGGCAGACAACGTGCTGTCGCCGACGCCCGTCGCCATGCCTTCATGACCTAGGACCTCGTGGTCTACTCGGTCGTGGATTTGTGGAGGTCAAAGCAAAGGGTAGCAGCAGTCATGTTGGCCACCAGTGCATACGCCGACATGATGTGATGCTGTCACTCAACTAACCATACCGCCCTCCTTTTCTTGAATACCCCAAAACATTCGGACTGATGCTTGTCCTCAGTAGCTTTAGCGTGAGGTTGGCGCGCCCAAATTCGGAGCAACAAACAAATCAAGGCGATCGGCCACAGCCCATGTCCGACAGGCTTGGCCATAAAAGCAACGACTGCCGGCCAGAGCGGAGGCATCTCGGGCTCCATGCCAGCAAAATCTCAATCAACCTATCGAGGCAATCATCTGCCAGCAAGAAATAAACTGCGCGGGTCGGTGCAAGCGACTCCTCATCCGACGTCAAGGCAGAGCCTACTCAGGACCGCACTTAACTCCTCCAAGGTGGGCCTGAGCAACTCTGGAGCCTGCTGCACCCAATCATCTTGACCTTTGCATACTCCCTCCGAAAAGGTCGCCCCAGATGTCCCCCCCATTCCATCATGAGCTTCTGGATGGCTCCATCTCCTTGGAGGGTCAAACCTTGAGCCCCCATGGCCCCTTTCTTTCAACAAAGCCTCAACTGAACCTGTGAGCCGCCGTGGCTCCACCTTGCGTACTCCTGCTCCTCCTCGTCCTCGTCGTCTTAGTATCCTGCTGTTGCTCTTGGTTCTTGGCGTTCGTAATCTTATACGTAGACGTGTTATTAAGCGTAATATGTACGATTGTCAGCATTCGTTTCTTATTGATCGTTCTCGTGAACATCGTCCTAACATTATTGGTCTTCGTACCGCTATCGGTCTTATTGATACTATAGGTATTCGTATTCTTCCCCCGCCTCCTCCTTGTCATCCTCCCACTCGTCCTCCTCCTCCTCATCATCCGACTCCTCGTTGGTTGCATTCTCCCCATCCACCTCCTCATCATCATCGTCATCATCATCACCGCCACCATCATCATCATCATCATCATCATCATCATCATCATCATCATCATCATCATCGTCATCAGCATCGTCATCATAATCATCATCACCAGCATCAACATCAGCATCATCAGCATCGCCATCATCATCACAAACACAACCACCATCATCATCATCAGCAGCAGCATCATCCTAATCAGCATTACCATCAATATCACCATCAGCAGCAGAATCAGCATCATCATCAGTATCATCAGCATCATCATCAGCATCATCACCATCGTCATCGTCAACATCATCCTCATCAGCATCAGCATCATCATCGTCGTCGTCGACATCATCATCAGCATCATCATCATCATCAGCATCATCATCATCAACATCTCCTCCTCCTCCTCCTCCTCCTCCTCCTCGTCCACTTCCTGATACGTCCTGCCCCACCCCCTCCTCCCCTTCCGTGCTCCACATGTGCCGCCTTGTCTTCCTTTTCATCCTCCCTGTTCCTTCTCATCCTCCTCCCCCTCCTCCTCCCCGTCCTCCTCTTCCTCCTCCTCCTCCCCACCCCCTCTCCCTCTTCAGCATCATCAGCATTATCAGCATCAGCATACGTATCAGCATCATCAGCATCATCATGCTCATATTTAGCATCATCACAATCATCATCCTCCGCATGATCATCATCGTCATCATTATCATCGTCATCACCAGCGTGTTCACCATAATTCTCATGGCCATCATTATCATCAGCAGCACCACCAGCATCGTCGTCGTTAGCATCATCATAATCATAATCGTCATCAACAGCATAATCAGGAGCAACAACATCATCAGCATCGACATTATCACCATCATCCTCATCATCACCAATCACAACCACAGTCATCATCACTAACATCATCGACATCATCGGAGCCATCATCGTCACCACCACAACCATCACCACCATCATCATCATTATCATCACCACAATCAACATCGTCGTCAGCAGCATTCTTATCATCTCCACGACCACCATCGTCATCATCATCAGCAGCATCATATCCACGACCACCACCATAATCGTTATCATCATCATCATTATCATCATCATCATCATCATCAGCAGCATCATCATCAACCTTATCAACATCACCACCATCGTTATCAGCATCATCATCAGCATCATCGTCATCATCGTCAGCGCCAGCTTGGCGTGAGCGATTGCCTCGCCTCCGAGGCAGCGCCGCGAAGCCCTCGCTCCGCATCCGCCTCGCTCTCTCCTCTGCTGCTCGGTGACGGCGGGTACTGCGGATGGCGCGCCGCCACGGCATGCCTGGCCTTGCCATCGCTCGGACGTCCATTTCCCGTGCATCTTTGGGTTTCGTGCGTGTTGTTTTTGTTGCTCGATGGTCCAGGATGGTCCTCGATGGTCCTCGCCGAGAAAAAATGCACACGTCCGAGCGATGCCAAGTGGCACCGGCCGCCCTCCACATCCTGAGTAGCCGTGAGCGCACCCTCCACTGCCTTGCGCTCGGCCTCGCGGGCCTCCGCCGGCCGCTCCTTGACCTCCAGGGCCTCGAGCGCGCGTGAGTCGAGGCAAGCTTGCGCGGTGCCCCCGGGCCGCGCCCCTGCCGTCGTCGAGAGAGCTGCCCTCCGGTGGCGCAGCGAAGGGCGACGACGCCAGGGGAAGCGTCGAGTGGTCCGAACGTCCACCGTCGGCTTGCTGTTGACGTCGGGATTCGGCACCAGCGGCTGGGTACACTGATAGCACCAACGAATCGTCGATTCGTCCCGAAGTTCTAGCTGTCCCTGCATTAACTGCACTGGACGAGCGCTCTGCGCTTGGCCTGACCCTTGCCGCCAAGTTGAGATCCACTCTGCCAGCCACCGCGCCGGTCCCACTGCACAGTAGTGAGATCGTGATTCGGACTGCTCAGCGCGGCAGCGCGCAGCTACACCGCCCAGGCAGAGGCCATGGACAGGGCAACCTGCCCAGGGCAGATTGTCCCTCGAGAAACGACGACTGGCCAGGGATCAGCAGCGTCACGTTGCTCACGGGGAACAGCAAAACCTTAAGCCAAAATGGCTACAAGAGATAGGGAGGGGGAGTAGCGGGAGAGGGAGGAGGAGGAGGAGGAGGGGGAGGAGGATGACCTCCTCCTCTTCCTCCTCCTCCTCCACAATTACTCAATATGAATACTACTCTCCTCCTTCCCCTGATGAAGGGTTGGGAGTGTTCGCCCCCCCCCGCGTACTGTTTGTTTACACACAGGATTCCCCGGAGTTGGGTTTTCTCAAAATCCTGCTCTCGCTGAAACGCCGGCCTCATTTTCGGGCCCCGTTCGTTCCGAATCGTGCTCCCGCTGCAGCGCTGGCCTCATGTCCGTGCTTCCGCTCGTTCCGAATCGTGCTCCCGCTGCAGCGCTGGCCTCATTTCCGCGCTTCCGCTCCTTCCGAATCGTGCTCCCGCTGCAGCGCTGGCGTCATTTCCCGTGCCATGCCACGGCATGCAATGCAATGCTAGGTTGCGTTCCGCTGCGCGATGCCATACCTTCAGCTGAAGCTGTGATATGCAGTGCTTAAGTACCGCGTCGTGCTATGCCATACTACGCTTTGATCTTCAACGCCATGCTCTGCAATGTTATGTTCGGGGCCGCTGTGCGCTGCCACGCTTTGCGTTGCAAAGCTTTGTGATGCAATTATTCACTACGCCACGCCACGCCATGCTGTGACATACTACGCTTTGCGATGCTCTTCTACGCCATGCCATGCCGTGCTCTACAATGCATCGCGTACCCTTTCGGGATCATTGCCCTGCTCGACATCCGACTGTGCGAGTAGAGAGGGGATCTACGCCATGGTAAGGGATGGGAGGGAAGGGTAGGATGTCAGATATGACGCGAGCGCACCTAGCTAGTCCTCCTCCCCCTCCCCATCCCCCTCCCCCTCCTCCTCCTCCCTCCTCCTCCTCCTCCTCCTCCTCCTCCTCCTCCTCCTCCCCCTCCTCCTCGTCCTCCTCGTCCTCCTCCTCCTCCTCCTCGTCCTCCTCGTCCTCCTCCTCCTCCTCCTCGTCCTCCTCGTCCTCCTCCTCCTCCTCCTCCTTCTCCTCCCCCTCCCCCTCCCCCTCCCCATCCTGCCTTGCCCCCGGCCGCTGCACGGCGCGCGGGCCCGAGCACCGAGACGGCGCGGTCTGGCGCCGAGCCTGAGGGAGACGCCGCTGAAATACCTCGTCGCCGGGCGCGCTGGGAGGGGGCGAGGGGGCATCGGCGGGGACTCGTCCGCATCCACCGCCTGGGAACCGACGCCCTGCTGCCCCCGCGGTCGGTGAGATGGACACACTTCGGCGCCCCCCAGGGGCGGAATCTGTCCATATCCACCGCCTGCGGAGGTCCGCGAAGATCGAATCCCCAGGCGGTGATTATGGGCAAGTCCCCGCCGCGGGGGGAAGCAGCGGCGGCGAGCCCACGGGGGGGAGCACGGCAGGTTCTTGTCGTGTCGACCCCCGCGTTGAATTCCATCCACGTCCTCATTACGTCAAAGGGAAGACCCTTCCCTTTGTCCCTTCCCCGGCGGGGGGGGGGGACCCGGGGGGGCGGGGGTCAGATTCGCATCGCCTCTGGGGGTCCTCCTTTCCCGCGCCAGTCCTTCTCTGGCGGTCCTCCTCGAGTCCTCCTCCCCAGGTGGGGAGGAGTCCCAGAGGGGGGGGGAGGGGAGTCAGATACGCATCCGTCCCTGGGGGTCCTCCTCCCCACCCCCTCCACTCTCCCACGCCGGTCCTCTTCTGGTCCTCCTCCCCAGAGGGGGGGGGGTCCCAGGGGAGAGTCGTTTTCCTCCTCCGCCTCCTCCTCCTCCTCCTCCTCATCATCATCATCATCATCATCCTTCTCCTCCTCCTCCTTGTCTCCGCCTCCTCCTCCTCCTCCTCCTCCTCCTAATTCTCCTCCTCCTCCCCCTCCTGGTCGTCGTCGTCGTCGATGTCTTTCAGGGTCGGCGGCGCCGGCCGTCAGGCCTTCACAATCCCTGCCGCGGGGGGGGGGGCAGCGGCGGCGAGCCCACGGGGGGGGGAGTACGGCAGGCCCTTCTCGTGCCGACCCCCGCGTTGGCTCCTGACTTCGCGGGGGGCGGCAGACCTTTGGGAGATCGGCGGTCTCACCAGGGAGCTTCTGACCCGGGTCAGATCCAGATCCGGGTCAGTCAGGCCCTGCAGGATCCTGCGAGCTCCTGCACCCAAGCTCCCTGCAAGATCCTGCAAGAGCCCCGAAGCGGTGCGACGACACGCCGTGCGGTGACCTCGAAATCCCCCGAGACCCCACCGCACGGTCCGCCACCGCACGGCCTTGGGACCCTGGAGGCCCTGGTCGCCCGGGACGTCCTCGCAGAACGACCCGAGTTTACCAGCCTGGAACATATCCCTATCCCTAAGCTGGGCATCGCCTCGACACAATGCCAATCTTAGGGATCCCCTTAGTTTTTCAGGGTGAATCCCTAAGATTGTCATCGCCTTTTGGCGGGTCAATCTTAGGGATAGGGATACGTTCGAGGCTGGTGACGAGTCCCAAAACTGTGCGGCGGCCCCGAACCCCCACCGACTCACCGCACGGTGTGGGGTCACCACCCCGTTTGGGGGCCCAGCGGCCCCCCCCCCTCGGGGCGGACCTCACCGCACTGTCCGCCACCGCACGGCCTTGGGACCGTGGAGGCCCCGGTCGCCCGAGACGTCCTCGCAGAGCGGCCCGAGTCCCAAAACCGTGCGGTGGCCCCGAACCCCCACCGACGCACCGCACGGCGTGGGGTCACCACCCCGTTCGGGGGCCCAGCGGCCCCCCCCCTCGGGGCGGCGCGCCGCCCCCCGGGCACGGGGCGGAGCGAGCGTGGAGAGTCGGCCTGGCCCCAGACTTGCCGTCTGTCTCTGTCGGCGGCGACGACAGCGACGAGGAGGCGGAGGAGGAGGAGGGAGGAGGAGGGAGGAGGGAGGAGGGAGGAGGGAGGAGCGGAGGAGGAGAAGGGGAAGGGGAAGGGGGAGGAGAAGGAGGAGGAGGAGGAAGAGGAGGAGGAGGAGGAGGAGCGGAGAAGGAGAAGGGGTAGGGAGAGAGGGAGGGGGAGGGGGAGGGAGAAGAGCTGACGTCTGGCCCAGCACCCCAAGAGACCTCGAAGGGCACCCCCAAGGGGGCGAGGAGGCCGAAATCATCGAACTCCCCTGGGAAGCACACTTTTCGCATACATGACGTGTGAGCTTACACGGTGTGCAAGGTGTCCCAAGAGGCCGCCAAGACGGCCCAAGAAGGCTCGGAAGTCCGCCGGCCTTCTGAGAGAAGTGTTCTAAGCCTCCTCCGAAGAGACACAGAAGACCTCGCGGAGGGCGCGAAGGCTTCCGAGAAGCCCCGCCGCCTTCTGGGGCACTGCCCTCCTCACTCTTCGCCCCCTCGCTCGCCGCCGATCTGCCTCGCAGCCAAAACATAGCAACAAAAAAAGCTTGCACGAGCCCCCGCATAACCCGCGCAACCCTCTGAGCTGGGAAATGCGAGGATTAGGTCGAGCGTGTCCCCCTACAGGGGAAGTTTCGGCGAAAAATGCAATGGGCAAAAATAGCAAAAACAAATCGTCCCAAAACTATTATTGTACTATTTTTGAATACGTATTCCTCCTGCAGAGGGACAGGCCCGCACGGGAGCCACTGCCGGCAACAGAACCCTCCCCCCGCCGGCCATAGCCTCTTCTGGACCGCTGGCGCCACGCGTTCGACGCACTCCGAGCCCTACCCCCGCCGCACATCGACTCGTCGGAATCGGCGATCGGCGAGGGTGCTCCGAACGAGTGTGATGAAAAACAATGGGGGGCCACGTGCGAACCCCAACCCCCGCGCCCCACGAGTTCTGAGGGGGAGAGGGTGGGGTTCACTTCGTTCGGGAGCTCCCGAGCGGAGTGAACCCCACCCTCTCCCCCTCAGAAATCGTGGGGGGCGGGGGTAGGGTTCGCACGTGGCCCCCCAAACAAGTGTGGTAAAAAACAAGTGCTCCCGCGGGCGGGCGGGACGGGCGTGTTTTGTATCACACTCGTGTCTTGCTTCACACTTGCTCGGCATGTTTTTTTACCTCTTTACCACGCACGCACACACACACACACACACACACACGCACACACACACACACACACGCACACACACACACACACGCACGCACACACACACACACACACACACACACACACACACACACACGCACACACACACACACACACACACACACACCCGGGTGGTTTTCATGCCTCGGGCCTCCGGCGGCCGCTCGGGGCGATCCGGGCCCCCCCCCTCGGAGCGCTCTCGGCGAGGCGCAGCCGCGCTCGGAGGCGTCCCGAGGCCGGAAGCATCGCCGAGCGCCAGCGAGATCGCCGAAAACCTCGAGCCCCGACCCTCGAACCCCCAGCCTCGAGCCTCGACCCTGCGACCCCCGAGGACCTCGAGCCTCGCCCCTCGAACCTCGCCCCCCTCGAACCCCGAGCCTCGAACCTCGAGCCTCGAACCCCGAGCCTCGAACCTCGCCCCTCGAACCCCGAGAGCCTCGAGCCTCGAGCCTCGCCCCTCGAACCCCGAACCTCGAACCCCGAGCCTCGAACCCCGAGCCTCGAACCCCGAGCCTCGAACCTCGCCCCTCGAACCCCGAACCTCGAACCCCGACCCTCGAACCTCGAACCTCGAACACCGAGCCTCGAACCCCGAGCCTCGACCCTCGCACCCCAACGTCGAGCCACATCGCCGATGCATGTTGGCGATGCGGCGCGATCCTCCGACCGCATCTGCCCGAACCCCAGTGGAGAGGCCTACACTTAGGCAGCCACATGTAAACCCTACCCTTCTAGGTCGGGCATGTCCCCCTACAGGCGGATTTTGGTTGAAAATATATTCCCAAAATGCTCAAAAAAGTCCAAACATCGTCCCCTGACTATTTTTTACTATTTTTGAATATTCCTCCTGTAGAGGGACGTGCCCGACTCAACCCTACCCGATACATGTCAGACTTCTGGAACGTCGGCAGGGGTTCAGACTCCGAAGGATGTCTGCAACCAATGGATCCCCGACGGGGGTATTCGATAGTTACCCCAGCGTTGAGCGGACTCGTATGGGTAAGATGCGCAAATGGTCGAAGAGATGTGGGAGCAGCCGACTCGATACCCGGTGTCGTCGCAGGAGGCCCCTCCAGACACCACCAGGATCCATGGGAGGCGGGGGCAGGGTTCGGATTTTCGGGGGCGCGCAAACATGGAAGAGCGATCCATGGATTTGGCGCGCGGTTGCCAAATCCATGGATCGGGGGAGGTGCCGTCCCCAATAATGCGGCTGGTGGCGCCTCGCTCGGCGGCGGCAATCAGCGATTTCCTATGGAAACGGGACCCGTCGCTTATCCACGCCCCCTTGATCCATGTTTGCGATTGCCTGAGATTTCACATCGTGTTCAACGAATTCCGAACCGCTCCGCCGCCGCCCATCGAGTTGCCTGAATCGTTGATCGGCGAGTGTGGGCTGTAGGGGTCGTATCTTGCTGCCGATCCCTCGTCCCTCTCGCGGGGCCGTTCTGGCGGCGGCGCACGAGGCCCCGTAGAAGCCCATGCCCACCTGGCGCGGACAGCCCGCCGGCCGGGGGTGTTTCGCGCGCGACCGCCTGCAGAGACTGCCCTCGGCTACACGCAAGAGCGACCCGATAGGCAAGAATGACCTTCGTCGGGGAGACGAAAGACTCGGGCACGGGGGACTCGGGTTGGCCTGGCGGGGCCATCATAAACAGTGGCGAGGCCCAACCTGAAACTTGGCACGACCTCCCGCTGCAGACATTCCATGACAACTGCACCGTCGAAATCCAGGGCCGCGCTCGTCCGGAAGCGTCGGCAAGCCCGCGTTCCGGCGCACGCGAGCCTTACGTTTAAGCCGGGCGTGTCCCCCTACAGGCGGATTTTGGACGGAAAACGAAATATACCCCAAGCATGCCCCTCAAATGCCCAGAAATACAAAAAACCTGGCCGACTATTTTCTCCCCTGAATCATTTTTGAATATCCCCCCTGTAGAGTTAAGTCGGGCCTGTCCCCCTATAGGCCGATTTTGAACGAAAGAAAACCAACAAATACGCTGAAAATGCTCAAAACTTTTAAAACATAGTCCCCAGACTATCTTTTGACATTTTTGAATTTTCCCCCTGTAGAGGGACAGGCCCGACTTAACTGTAGAGGGACAGGCCCGACTTAGCCTTCAGTCGGGCCTGTCCCCCTACATGGGGGTTTTCGAAGGAAAATAGAAATACCCAAAAATAATCAAAAAATAATCCAAAAATAGTCTGGGGACTATGTTTTGACTATTTTCTGACCTTTTTGGGGCATTTGTTGTGTGTTTTTATTTTATGTTTCGTCGTAAATCCCCCTGTAGCCCGACATAAACTTAGCCTTGCGCCTCCCCGACGAGCGTGCCCTGCCCGGTGCGCGACGTGCGGGGGCCGCGCGCGCGGGTCGCCTCGGAGCGTGCAGACCGCCGCTGCCATCGCACCGCGCCCAGGCATCCGGGGGCCCCGGTGTGCCCGCAGTGCCAGCGAGAGGTTGCTCCAACAGGGCAGCTTTTAATACATGGGATTTTTTAACATATCGGATGTTTAATAGGTGAGTAACTTATGAATAAATGTATGCATGAGCTCCTCGTTGTTTTTAATACAGAATCCCTGCATTTGTAATACTGGATCCCTGCATTTTTAATACTGACCCCCTGCAATTTTAATGCATGTTTCATGCATTAGAAACGGCACTGTATATATCGGGGATGGACAGAACCCCCTTTAGCAAAACGCGGTTTAATGAAAACAGCCTCGGGCCCAAACCTAGCGGGCGGCAGCCTAGAAAATGACGGCCGCGGCGCCCTCTCGAGAACCGAAAACGGACAATTCACTAATCGACGTGTCAGGGTGGGGGGTCTGTCCACCCCCGAATAGAGAAGAAGAGCAAAACCACATAAACATAATTTTTTGGCCCGCCACCTCTCCTCGCCGTCTCTCCGGCGTCCACTTCCCGTGCACCGCTCGATCTCGTGCGTGTGCTTCTTCGCACAACAAAAGCAAAGATCGCTCCTCTCGAAGAAAGAACGCCAACACATAAACGTTTTTGTGCTCCGCGCGGATTTCTTGGATCAGCGCCGGATCCCCCTCTCTGGCGCGCGGAGCGCGCCAGGAGCAGCGCCGGAGGCGCCGCCGGGGGGCCCAGGCGCGGATCCAAGAAATCCGCGCGGAGCGCCGAAAGTGTATGTTTGTGTGGCTTTTCTTTCTTCGAAATAAGAAGTGGGTAGAAGAGCTTCTTGATGTGAAGCCGTGTGACGCGCACATGAGCAATGGTC
>CAUYUJ010006969.1:215438-217938 GCA_963575745.1 Prorocentrum cordatum | reverse complement strand
GAGTTCGAGTGTCCTCAGGTCCTTGCTCAATCCCCTGGAGCCTCAAATCTCAATCCTGAGGATTCCTTTTGAAAGGATCCGGACCCAAAACTCATAAATCTCTTCAGGCTTGTCGCGTGCCCGCTGGGCCCCGGGGCATCTTGCCGCGTGACTTGTTGGGGCCCAAGAAGGCCCCAGGACGTGTCAAGAAAGCCCCACAAGGCTTCCAACACGGTCCAAGAAGGTCCCGAATCGCTGAACGATCGGTCCAAGACACCCCCAGGAGGCCTCCAGTCGGCCGAAATCGTCCCCAAGACGCCCCAAGAGACCTCCAAGAGCACCCCCAAGAGGGCCAGAGGAGGAAAAATCGTCAAATTCCCTGGGGAAACATATTCTTTGCATACATGACGTTTGAGCTTCCAAAGTGTGCAAGGCGTCCCAAGAGGCCGCCAAGACGGCCCAAGATCCGCGGCGTGGCCGGGGGGGAAACGAGAGGGGGCGGGCCTCCTCACAAGGCTCGGAAATGCCCCGCCGCCTTCTGAGAAAGCCTCCCCTTCGCCCGCCGCCGACGAGAAGCCAAAGCGTGCCCCAAGACGGCCCGAGAGGGCGCCGACACGGCCCAAGAGGCGCCCAGGACGGCCCCAAAAGGGGGCCCCAGAGAGGGAACACGAACCGAACATCCGAGCCTTCCGCCCCAAGGATGCCCCAAGGAGCGCCCAAGAGGCGCCCAGAAGGCCCCCAACAGAAAATCCGAGCATTCCTAACGGGCCTGTTTTCCACCACCACCACCACCATAAGTTGGAGGGGGGAAGGAGGCGGAGGACGAGGAGGAGGAGGAGGACGAGGAGGACGAGGAGGAGGAGGAGGAGGATCCTATCTCCCTCCAACTCATGGTGGTGGTGGTGGTGGTGGAAAACAAGCTCATCAATTCCGCCGCATGAGGCTCCCAGAAGGCCCCGAGGAGGCCCGAGGGGAGGCCCCGAGAGGGCCCGCAACACGGGGCCCCAGGAGAGGCCCCGAGGCAGCCTGGCCGAGGCCCCGGAACTGCCCCCCGGGAGCCCCCTGGGGGGGCCTCGACGAGAGCCCAACGAACATCCCAGAGGCCTCAGACCTACAATCCAGGCAGGGTTGTGGGGTGGGCGGAAGGCCATTACACATGTCTAGGCTCGAGACGTGAATGCATACGTGCACAGATAGGCGTGTGCATACACGTGTGCATAGACATATATGTCATTCATACATTCATGCATGCATACACTGACGGTACCTCGGTAAAGACACACATCAATACACACATTCATGCAGACGTACATGCATGCATGCCTACATACACACCTGCCTGAAGGCATACATGCATACATGCATACATGCATGCATGCACGCATACACGCATGCATACATACATGCATACAGACAGACATACAGGCAGACAGCCAGTCATACACACATGCATGCATGCAGGCATACATACATGCACACATCCATATATATATATATATATATATATATGTATACACATATATATAGATATACACACACGCATACACACATGCATGCTTGAATGCATGCATGCATGCATGCATACAGCATACATGTATTCACACATGCAGACATGCATGCATGCATGCATGCGTACATGCATGCATACATACACACACGCATACCTACATACGTGCATGAATGCATCCATGCATACATGCATGCACACCCATACACATACACCAATCCATATTTACCTATACGACCACCCTTCGGGTGATAAGGAGGTTCGGGGGGGGGAGGAACCAACGTCTCACTCGATCGGTCTCACTATCGATCTCACTATCGATCTCAGTATCGGTCTCGCTCGATCGATCTCCCTCGATCGATCTCACAATCGATCTCACTCGATCTATCTCACAATTGATCTGACTATCGATCTCACAATCGATCTCAGAATCGATCGCACAATCGATATCACATTTGGTCTCACTAGCGATCTCACTGTCGATATCACAACCGCTATCACAATCAACGTCATCATCATCATCAACATCAACATCAACATCCTCATCACCAACATCATCATAATCGGGACACCGTCCTCATCAGCAACACCAACATCATCATCATCATTGTCACGGTCATCAACATCGTCGGGATACCACCATCATCATCATCATCACCATCATCACAATCATCATCATCATCATCAACATCATCATCATCAGCAGCATCGGGACACAGTCATCGTCATCATCATCAGCAGCATCATCATCGGGACACCATCATGATCACAATCGTTATCATCATCATCATCATCATCATCATCATCATCATCATCATCATCATCATCATCGGGACACCATCATCATCATCTAATCCTCACCATCGACATCATCATCATCATCAGCATCATCAACATCATCATCAGCATCATCATCATCATCGTCATGATCGGGGCACCATCATCAGCATTACCAACATCAGCATCAACATCATCATCATCATCACCATCGGGACGCCATCATCATCAACATCA
>CAUYUJ010006969.1:100438-212938 GCA_963575745.1 Prorocentrum cordatum | reverse complement strand
ATAAAGGTATGCATGCACACGTACATGCGTACCCACACGCATAAATCTATGCATAGCCATGCGTATACGTATGCACCGATACGCAGATGTGCATCCATACGTCCATATTTGCATGCAGACGTACATGCACACATACCTCATCACCTGCCCATATCTGTATTAACGCATGTGTATACACGTATGCATGCATGCACGTATGCATGCATGTATGTACACATGCATGCATGCGTACATGCAGTTATAACCATACTCATACGCACACACATACACATACACACATAATGTTCAACACCTGCCAAAAATGATGACCCCCCTCCCCCACCATCCCGACTGCCATTAATTCGCAGTCGGAGAAGTGGCACGCGTGCCATGATTCTTGCACCGAAGGGAGGGGGAACGAGGAGGAGGTGGGGAGGAGGACGGGGAAGGTATAGGATATAGGGTGCGAGAAATCGGAGAAGCAGGGCGCAAAATGGGCTTGACAGGGCGAGCTCGAGGAGGCTCCAAAAGCCCTCCCCCGCGAGATGGCCTCCAAAACTTCCAACCTGTTCCCAAGAGGCCTCCAACAAACACTCCCCGGGTGCCCGAAACGGAAGCGAAGGGGGCACGCTGGGTAACGCTGGGGAACGGGGAGATGGGGGGCGGGGGCGGGGCGCGCCGTGCGACGCGGAATAAAATGGTCGGTGCGGAGGAGACACTGGGCGGAGGTTCCACTGGGCCGCTGGGGAACGCTGGGGGGAGAAGGGATGGGGGGCGGGGAAGGGGGGCGCGGTGCGATGCACAAGGAGGCACTGGGCGGTGGTTCCACTGGGCCGCAGGAGACCGCTAGGGCGGGGGCGGGGGGCGGGGGGGTGCGGCTGGGCGGGGCACGATGTGACGTGGAATAATCGGGTCGGGGTGGAGGGGTGGGGGCACTGGGCGGAGGTTCACATGGGCCGTTGGGGAACACTGGGGTTGAGGGCGTGGGGGGGGAGGGGCGGGGAATGGGGGGATTTTTTTTTTGGATTTGCACGCGGGTAAACGTCTGCCGAACACTCCTGCTCCGACGAGAGCGAAGGGGCCCGAAGGGGACCGAAAAGGGAACGAGGGACGGACCCAGGAACCCAGACAGAGACGAGGCGGAGGGCCACGACCGACAAACAGGGGCACGAAACCTCGAGGGCCCGAATGCACCTGCAATTCAAAAGATCATCCTCGGACGTGTGGTGGCGCCAACACTGGACAATCTATTGTATCAAACGGGGCGGCAACTAGAGAGAGATCTCAAGACAGCCTCCTCATCCTCCATCCCTCCCATTCCCGCCCCCCAGCAAGACACACAGACGGGGGTGAGGGGAGGTCGCGGGGAGGGCAACTGAGGCGCGCGGGGGGCGTCATACAGCCCGCTTGAAGCGGTGCGGCGTCAGCCTCCAGCCTCTGGGCATGCTGTCGTGCCAGTCTCCGCCAGACGAGTCGCAGACAGACGAACCAGGTCGGAACGAGTTCGCGGCGAACGTGAACCCGATGTTGTCGCGACCAGCGACAGGAGCAGCAAGTTTCTGAACTTCAGTCGCGGGCCCAGCGCGGAGGACAGGATCATTGCGAGCAGGGCGCAGCAGCCAGGCGTCGGCGATGGCCTGGCGGGCAGTCCACCAGCGATCACCGCCCACGCCATGAAGATCAGCGCATCGATCTTGGTCACGCCTACGAGCAGGAAGACGAAGATCAGCATCATCAGGAAGAGCGGCTCCACCAGAATCGTCAGGTAGCTCAGGAAGAGCGGCCCCACCAGGAAAATCAGGTAGTCCATGAGCCCCAGGATCGTCAGGTAGCTCATCAGGCAGGCCGGCAGGAGAAACGCCATGAACCGCTGCAGCAGGAAAAGCACCACCAGGAAGTTCTTCATCATCACGATGAGGCACATCTGCACGCACAGAAGGCTCATCTGCAGGAGCATGAGGGTCGCCAGCAGGTCGTCCACGGTCTCCTGCTCGAAGTCGCACTGGCCGTGGTATAACGCGGCACGGAACAGCTCGAGAGAGACCAGGCTGATGCCGATCGGCATCTTGGGGATGGCAGGCGTGTCGCGTAGTGGCGCGTGCCGAGCCCAGTTGCTGTCAGCACAGGCTGCGGCCGCCAACGCGATGACATCGGGCGACACAGCCCCAAGAAGATCGGCAGCAGCAAGGGCGTCGCCCATCTTGGGGTGGTGGCCGCCGATGGCGTCGCTCAGGTCCCAGTGGGCGGTAAGTCCAACGCGGAGCAGGACCAAGCGCCGCTGCAGCGCCTGAGCACGCGAAAGTCCGATTTCATGACGATATTGCCGCCGACGGCGACGCGCGAGCGTCCTCGCACTCGCGGCAGCCCAGCGGCGTCCGGAACTCTTGCTGAAGAAGGCGACGTCCTCCATGGCCGCTTGCGCGCCTGCGCCCGAGCAGGCGCGCTGCGCTGGCGAGGGCCTCCCGAAGCGCGCGGCTCGCTTGAGCCAACATGGCTACGGAGGGGATGGGGGGACAGGCGCGGCGGAACGCTGGGGAGGGGTGGGACAAGGGGAAGGGGGGGCGGGGAGAGGGGAGGTCGCGGTGCGACGCGGAATGCAATGGTCGGGACGGAAGGGGCATCGGGCGGAGGTTCCACTGGGTTCGCTGGGGAACGCTGGGGCAAAGGGCGAAGGGGGGCGGAGAAAGGTGCGCGCGTTACGACGCGGAATACAATAGTCGGGGCGGAGAGGGCACCAGCGGAAGTTCCACTGGGCCGCTGGGGAATGCTGGGAATTGGGGAGACGGGCGGGGAGAAGGGGCGCGGTGCGACGCAGAAGCAAAATGTTGGGGCGGATGGAGCACTGGGCGGGCCGATGCCCCAATGGGCCGCTGAGGAACGCCGGGTCGGGTAGGCATGGGGCGCGGGGAAGGGGGCGAAAGGTGGGAAGGGGGTGGGGAGGGGGTGGAGGTGGTGCGACGCGGACTAAAATAATCGGTGAGGAAAGGAGATTGGGCGGAGGTTCCGCGTGGCCACTGGGGAAAGCTGGGGAGTGGTAGAAGGGGGGCGGGGAGGGGGGGTGCGGTGCGACGCGGAAGTAAAACGTCGGGGCGGAGGTTCCACCGGGCCGCTGGGCAACGCTGGGGGGGGGCAGGAAGGGGGCGGAAGGGGGGAGGGCGCGGTGCGACGCATAATAAAAGTGTCGGGGCGGATGGAGCACTTGGCGGAGGTTCTACATGGCCGCTGGGGAATGCTGGGGACAGGCGGGATGGGGGCGCGGAGGGGGGGCGCGCGGTGCGACGCGGAATACATTAGTCGGGGCGGAGAGGACACTTGGCGGATGTTCTACTTGGCCACTGGAGAAAGCTGAAGAGAGGAGGACGAGGAGGGGGTGCGGTGCGACGTGGAACACATTGGTCGGGGCGGAAGGGGCACTGGGCGGAGGTAGCCCTGTGCCGCTGGGGAAAGACGGGGAGGGTAGGAGGGGGGAAAGGAGGGGGGTGCGGTGCGACGCGGAATACAATGGTCGGGGCGGAGGTTCCACTGGGCCACTGGGGAACGCTAGGAAGGGGTAGGAGGGGCACGGGGAGGGGGGGCGCGGTGCGACGCAGGATAAAATAGCCGCGGCGGAGGGTGCACTGGGCGGAAGTTCCTCTGGGCCGCTGGGGAACACTAGGGAAGGGTAGGAGGGGCGCGGGGAGGTGGCGGGCGCGGTGCGACGCAATATCACATTGCCGTGGCGGAGGGGTACTGGGTACTTGGCCACTGGAGAGAGCCGAGGAGAGGAGGACGAGGAGGACGTGCGGTGCGACGTGGAACAAATTGGTCGGGGCGGAAGGGGCACTGGGCGGAGGTAGCCCTGTGCCGCTGGGGAAAGACGGGGAGGGTCGGAGGGGGGAAAGGAGGGGGGGTGCGGTGCGACGCGGAATAAAATGCGGAGGGGGCACTGGGCCGCTGGGGAACGCTGGGGGGGCATGGGGGGAGTGGGGAGGGGGGGGGGCGGTGCGACGCGGAATCGCACTGTCGGGGCGGAGGGAACATTGGGCGAATGTTCCACTAGGCCGCTAAGGAACGCTAGGGAGGGGTAAGAGGGGGCGGGGAAAGGGGGGGGCGCGGTGCGACGCGGAATAAAATTGTCGGGGCGGAGGGGGCACTGGGCGGAGGTTCCGCTGGGCTGCTGAGGACGGGTAGGAGGGGGCGGGGAAGGGGGGCGCAGTGCGACGCGGAATCAAATTGTCGGGGCGGACGGGGCACTGGGCGAACGTTCCACTGGGCCGCTGGGGAACGCTGGGGAGGGGTATGAGGGGGCGGGGAGGGGGTGGGGTGCAGCGTGACGCGGAATACAAAATGGCCAGGGCTCTAGACTATGCAAAAGAATAGCTATTTGTTGAATTGTCCCCTGGCAACTTCCTAGGGGGACCGAAGGATGCGATTGACAAGTGAACGCGTGCATGCTTGGATACGAATATGCGTATACATGCGCCCTCGCGCGCATGCATTGGTATATGCACATGGACTGTATGCGTGCAGATGTGCAGGCTACTTCGGTCGACAAGTAGGTCGTTTTCGTTTTACTGGGGCACAATGCGTACGTGCGCACGCAACTGCGCGCGCGCGCGGTGGCGTCCAGTTCTCGCGCGCGGTATGAGACTGACTGGCCTCATGTTGGCTCCCAGAAGACCACATATACAAATAGTTTAGCACACGCGGTTTCGGGGGTGACACGTGTCACCCGTTTCTGCGTGAAGCTGAGTGGCCGTATGGTTGGATCCCACAATCTAAGTGTTACAGTTGGTTGCTCTCACTTCGGGGGTGGCTCGCGTTGCCTTCTGTGTTTCTGCTTGTGCGAGGTTGAATATCCACATGTCGGCTCCCAGACTCCCGAATTTACACATCTGTTTTCCCCCGCGCGGTCTCAGAGATGCGAGGCTGAATGGCCTTATGATGACTTCCAGAATCCCAAATATACACGTGTGTTTTCTCACCTGGGTTCCGGGGTGGCGCGTGACGCCCGTTGTTTTTTTTGCGCGGCTGAATGGCCTTCTGTTGGCCCGTGGGCTCCCAAATTTACAGTTGTCGTTCCCACGGCGGTTTCGGGGGAGACACGTCTGTTTTTTGTCTGAAGCTGAATGGCCTTATACGAATCCGACCTTGACAAATGAGTTGTCTCACGCGCCTTCGGAGGTAACACGCGTCACCCGTTGTGTTTGTGAAATTGAATGGCGTCGCCCGCTGTTTCTGCGAAATGTTTTTTCTCACGCGTTCTGGGGGGTGACACGTGTCGCCAGTTGTTTTTGAGAGGCTGCGTGGCCTTATGGTGGCTCCCAGAAACCAAAACAAATCATACTTATTTTTTCTCACGCAGTTTCGGGGCTGACACGCGTCAACTGTTGTTTGTGCCAGGTTGAAATTGCCTTATGTAAGCTTCCAGAACCACAATTTACACATGGTGTTTCCCGCACGGCGTCCCAGAAGCACGCAGCAGCAATTGCGCCTGCTGACTGCCTAACGCACTCTCGACTACAAGGAGGCGGGGGAGGACGGCGACGAGGAAGAGGAAAGGGAAGAGGGGGAGGGCTGACACGAAAGTTCGAGTAGGAGATCGACTGCACCCCGAAGCTGTTCTTTGTTTCGTCGCATCGCCGAAGGAAGACGTCTAGCAGCCCATGAACGTTGTACTTGTTGTCCCTGCTAGAATGCGACGACAAATCAATGTCGGGGGAAATCAATGAAAACTTCCCCCGGTCGTGTCTGCTGGCGCCCTGCGCGCGGGGTCCGACTCGTCTTGGCGTGCGCCGGGCCTGGCTGGTGCAGGAGCCCGCGCTGCGCCGCCTCGCCCGCACGCGCGGCACGGACCTACAGCTTTCGGCTTGACCCAAGGAACGATACATAAAGAACGAAGCCCCTTGTTTTCCAAGTCTTGGAAATCCGAAGGAACACCAGGGGGCTCGCCGCCAAGCAGGTGGCGGAACGCATGCAAACCAAAGGAAAGACCGAGCCCCTTTGGAAAAGGAAGTGTTCCTTACTCAAGCCGGACGCTATACATCGAGGTCGATTTCCCCGTTGGGGCTCTCCGTACAAAATGAAGGGGCCCTGGGACACACAAATAAATACACACAAATAAACAGATTCCCCATATTTGCCCATATTTCCTGGGTTTTCGTCCTCCCCCCCACTTCCAATATCTTCCCATATTTTCTGGGGGATCGACGATTCATTGTGTCTGTGTGTTTCTTTTCCCCTCCTGACAAGAGGGGAGGAGAGCAATGGGCCTCACGTCGGCCTCACCCCTCGTCCTCCGAGGCACGTCATCCTGGCCTAGGCCAGGAGGACCAGCGCAGTCATCGTGCTGTCACAATAGAGGCCTCCTAGATGGGGTCGGAATAGATGGGGTCGGAGGACCGCACCGCATCGCCGATACATCGGCGATGCATCGGCGATGCATCGGCGATGTATCGCTGATGCACCGGCGATGCATCGGCGATGTCGGCGGTACATCGTCGACTCCAGCGCAAAGAGAATCGGGCTCCACATCGAGCCGCATCGCCGATGCATCGGCGATGCGGCGCGATCCTCCGACCCCATCTGCTCCGACCCCATTTAGAAGGCCTAGACACAAGGAACGCATCAGAAGGACCGAAGGCACTTTTCTGGCTGCGGCGGGCCTAGGCCACAAACAGGTTCCACAGCATGGAAAAAAAAGGAGCGGCCCGAAAAGCCAAGCCCTTCCGAGCCCAGAGCGATTCTTTCGGCGTCTTGACTGCTAGGGGGGCGAAAACGTACCGATACAGCCACTCCCTGGACCTCTCCAGGCGGTGCGTTCTGACAAGAATCACACCTGAGAAAAACCCCAGTCGGTGGATGGTTTTCGATAGAAAAGTTCGACCGGGAACCCGGGCACCCGGAACCCACCGAACTCGGCCCGGAACAAATCACCAGGCACCCGGGAAACTGGAACCGGGAGCCCGGGAACCCAGCCGGCTAAAAATCGGAGAAACACTTGCGTCGAAGCTTTCAATTTCCGCTAGGACCTCTTCAGTGCAAGCACTGACTGGGAATTTCGAAGCGACTCCCTCCCCAGACCCCCGACGTCATGATTTTTTCATTACGTCGACCCCTGGATGTCTCGACCCAGTCCCCTGGACCGGTTTTTCGTCCTGCGTCGTTTTCTGACGGCCCCGAGGGCGGGTAAGGGCCCCCAGGGGCCGAAAACAGCCAAAAAATCCCCTGGTGATTGTTTCATTGCCCGAGGGGGTCTGGTTCTGTGGCCACGAGGGCCACCCAGGAGGCCCAACAAGGCGAACACAGCGGAGCTCAGGAAGGGCCCTGGCCGGGCATGCCGAGTCTGGGCATCTCGGCCGCCTGCGAGGGGGTACTCTGCGAGCCGCGGAGCGCGCTCGTCGGGAGCGGCAAAGAGGGGGGTGTCCAAGAGGGGGGGGTGCAAATCATGACCGGCGGCATGTGCGCGGCCCAGCGGGGAGGCCAGGTACGTAATGAAGTAAAAAGAGGCGGCATGAAATCTGGAGAATATCATGGCCCCCGCCATGATATCCACCCCCCCTAGTCATCAACCCCCCTCTTTTCCGCCCCCGAGCTCGTCGAGGGCTGCCCCGGGCCGCGCCGGGCGACGCTCGGCCGCGCCGGGGCAGGGCCGGGCTCGCTGCGGCGGAGCGCGCCGCCGCGCCGGGGCCGCGAGAAACCTCGGCGGCGCTCGCAGGCCGCCTCGCGTGAAGGGGCCCTGGGGCATACAAGTCAGTAGGCACAAGTGACAGGATTCCCCTATACTTTCCCCATATGTGCTGGGTTTTCGCCTTTCCCCCCACTGCCCATATTTCCCATATCTTCTGGGGAATCGGCGACTTATGGTGTCCGTGTGTTGCTTTCCCTCCTGATCTCTGCCAGGCGCGGAGGCGCGGAGGAAGGCGCGAGGCTTCGACACAGAGGAGGTCCTCGTCGGAAGCACTGAGGATGATGGAGTCCCATCTTGGGGGGGCTTTTGCAGGCCGGGGCCTCGGGAGGACTATAAGGAGGATTGAGCCCCACATTGGGGGGCTCTTGCGCCGGCTTGGACCTCGGATTGAGCGGGATTCAGCCGGATGAAGCGGGCTTGAGCGGGATTGAGCGCGATCAAGCAGGAGTAAGCCGGATTCATCCAGATATTCTGGCCTGGGGAAAGTCAGAATTTGACCTCCCAAGAGTTGCATCCGAACAGAGGGTTGCTAATCATTGTTCGCCGCTAAATGGCTCAACCAATGGCTGCCGTGTACTTCGACAAATCGATGGAACTGTGTGTGTGTGAGGGTCTTCGTCTTCTACTGTGGCCCTCGCGAAACCAAGTGCTCGACTCGCTTGAGTTGCAGTGACAGCGAGCTACCACAACCACATCGAGGACGCATCCACCTCGCATGTCAACAATCGTCAGAACACCGGTACTAGGTTCGTGCCAGTTGTGGTCGATGTGAGCGTCCCAGGACGGCCGAATCGACCACAATCATAACCCAATTGTTCATGTCGAGGTCGGTGGGTTCTTGACCCAAGGGCCACCCAGAAGAGCCCACTTAGTTGCGATTGTGTCGCTTTTTGTGGTGCTCAGATGAGTCACAACATACGCGCAGCAGGCGCCACGTGGCGGAGCAGCAGAGCGGACACGCCCGAGTCCTGGGTGCTCATGCCGGCCAGCAGCGTGAAGGTGCCAATCTAGGCGCGGCGGGGGGGCAGACGTCGGCGCGCCAGTCCACGAGATCGGGCGCCACGGCAACAGTACTGGCGGAATGCTCTTCACCGCTGTGGGCCTGCCAAGCCCGTTTCGGGCCCAGGGTCCGGGGAACAAAAAGCAGCATAAGCATAAATGTTGGGAGCCCCACGCGGATTTCTTGGACCGACACCAGGCCCCCCTCCCTTGCGCGCGCAGCGCGCTGGGGCCGGCGCCGAGGGCGCCGCAAGGGGAGCCCAGCGCAGATCCAAGAATTCCGTGCGGAGCTCCGGGCATGCATGGTTATATCGCGTTTTCTTCTCAGGGCCGTACAACAAAAATATGATGATAATCTGTCGCGGCGTAGAGGTCGAGAGCCGTCCCACGTCACGAGACAACAGCGGCGTCGGAGGAGAGGCTCGGCTCACCAGAAATCCGAGCACAGCCCACAGAGACCAGCCACTGAGGACCCCGACTGGGCCCCAACCCCAAGCAAATGCAGCGGAGCGTCATGCAGACTCAGCTACCGTGCGCCCCCCTCTCTTTCGTCCCCGTCCTGTTGCATGTCTGCACGCGCGTCAGTGCTTGTGCATGCATATGTGGCTGTGCTTGTGTTCCTGTGTGTGTGATTGAATTGGGGTCCAACCTCGTGCTTCAGTGTGTATGTACTTATGTGTGCGTCCATGCAAATGGTTGTGCACGGATAACTACTGAATGCGGAAGAAAACGCATCCCAAGTGTGGATGAATTAACACAGCATCGGTAATTGCTTCGCGGCGTGACGACGTGCTTGAATATATCTACCGACCTCTTGGGTTTCATCGGCGTTGGAGATGATTCCCCCTCCCCGAACCCCTCTCCCAAGAACACGGTCCGGTCGATTTGGAGGGGGGGGTCTATACGGGCCGGCTGGGGAGGGGGTCGATCCCGACTGGCCAGTATACTTTGACTCAGAAATTTTGCGTGGGGGGGGAGCCGAGGGCCTCAAAACGGCCCACGAAGGCCCCAGGAGACCTCCACGACGGCCCCAGGGCCCCAAGTCGCCGAAAAGCGTCGCCCCAGGACGCTCAGGAGGGCCTTCAGACGGCCCAAGAGGCCTCCGAGGCGCCCCAAGAGGCCTCGAAGAGGCCTCCCAACAGGGCCCCGCGAGAGGCCATGCGAGAAGGCGACGGGGCGGGGGAGGAGGAGGAGGAGGAGGAGGAGGAGGAGGAGGAGGAGGAGGAGGAGGGGAAAGGGGGGAGGAGGAGGAGGAGGAGGAGGAGGAGGAGGAGGAGGAGGAGGAGGCGCGCCAGGGACGGCCAGGCCTCTGGGGCGCGAGTAGTCTGCAGCCGGGCCTCAGTCCTGTGGGCTCTCTCGCCCCGGGCCGTCGGCCGCCCGGCGCCCGGCGCCCTCGGCCGACGTCGCGCAGGCGCGACCCCGGGCTGCGGCCGCCACGAGGTCGAGACCCAGACATGATCGCGTCGTTAAAAAATCAGGACGGCAAGTTTTGGGCTATTTTCGGGCCCGGGGGACCCTCGCCGGGCCTCGGCTCGGGACCGTCAGAAAACGACTCAGGACGAGAAACCGGTCCGGGGGAAAGGCTCGGGACTTCCAGGGGCGCCGTGCTGAAACATCAGGACGTCGCATGCCTGGGGACGAAAGGGGACGCTCCCGCTTCGTGCTGCCCAACTCCGGTGAGGCAGGGTGGAGTCGGAAAGGGTAGAGAATGGAGGGGCAGAGCAAACAGCGAAGCAGGAAACCAAGCGGGAAGGAGGGGAAGAGGAGACCGACCACCAGGAAAGCGCAGCATCTGTTCGGTGGCAGCTCGGGGGCGCCTCACAAGTGTTCTTGCTAGCTCCTGCGAATCGACGCGATCCGACGCCAATCGACGCGAGTCGGCGCAAACCGACGATAGATCGTCGCCAAATCGACGCTCGACCGACGCACTCTCACCGACCACCAGGCGCCAGACCGCGCCGAAGCACCCCGAACACCGAACGTTACGAGGACGCACCCGGCTCCCGTGATCCGACACCGAACCGCCGGGGCTCGCGCGCTCGCGGCGCACGAGGAGCCCGCAGCTCGTGGCTCGCGAGGGTCTAAAAAACCCGACGTACAAAACGAGGACATTTTGAATACCCCGAGGGTATTGAAATGAAAAACCTCGGGTTGCTTGATACTCTCGGGACTTTCTCTTCATACCTTCGTTTTTTGTTGTTTGGCCCCTCGCGCCCGTGAGGGGGTGCGGGGGTAGGATTCGGATCTCGCCGCGCGTTCGACGAATTCCGAACCCTGCCCCCGCCGCCCATCGAGTTGCCTGAATCCTTGGTAGGCGAAGGTGATGGCCCCCATGTGGTTTTCGGGTCGTCATAACTCGGGCCTCCGGCGGCCGTTCGGGACGACCCGGACACCCCCAGGAGCGCTCTCGGCTGCGGAAGGCATCCCGAGGCTGGGAAACCACTCGAGCGCCAACGACAACGCCGAAACCCCCGAACCCCGAACCTCGACATCCGCAGCCTCGAGCCTCGAGCCTCGAACCTCGACCTGGACGGTTTCCCCCGGGGCCGTAGACGACCCGAGGAGGGGAGGGCGAGGAGGAGGAGGAGGAGGAGGAGGAGGAGGAGGAGGAGGAGGAGGAGGAGGAGGAGGAGGAGGGAGGAGGAGGGAGGAGGAGGGGAGGAGGAGGAGGAGGAGAAGGAGGGGGAGGAGGGGGAGGAGGAGGAGGAGGAGGAGAGGAGGAGGAGGAGGAGGAGAGGATGAGGAGGAGGAGGAGGGGGGAGGAGGGAGGAGGAGGAGGAGGCGAGGAGGAGGAGGAGGAGGAGGAGAGGAGGAGGAGGAGGAGGAGGAGGAGGAAGGAGGAGGAGAGGAGGAGGGGGAGGAGGAGGAGGAGGAGGAGGAGGAGTGAGGACGAGGAGGAGGAGGAGGGAGGAGGACGAGGAGGGGGGAGGAGGAGGAGGGACGGAGGAGGAGGAGGAGGAGGAGGAGGGGGGGAGGAGGAGGAGGGGGAGGAGGAGGAGGAGGAGGAGGATGAGGAGGAGGAGGAGGAAGGAGGAGGAGGAGGAGGAGGAGGGGGAAAGGAGGAGGGAGGAGGAGGGAGGAGGGAGGAGGAGGAGGGAGGAGGAGGAGGAGGAGAAGGAGGAGGAGGAGGAGGAGGAGGAGGAGGAGGAGGAGGGAGGAACAGGAGGAGGAGGAGGAGGAGGAGGAGGAGGAGGGAGGAGGAGGAGGAGAGGAGGAGGAGGAGGAGGAGGAGGTGGAGGAGGAGGACGAGGAGGAGGAGGAGGAGGAGAAGGAGGAGGAGGAGAAGGACGAGGAGGAGGAGGAGAAGGAGGAGGAAAAGGACGGGTCGCCGGAGCCCTTCGGAGAGCCACCCCGAACCTCGACCCCGGAACCTCGAGCCTCGAGCCTCGAGCCCCGAGCCCCGAATCCTGGACCGGCGATGGCAGGGCTCGGCTCCCCCCGCCGACCTCGCGCGCCCGTGGGGGGTGCGCAGGAGCTCGGCCGCCGCTCTCGGCCGCCGCGCGACGTCGTCGTCGCCGTCGTTGCTCGTCGCCGTCGCCGCCGCCGTCGTCGTCGTCGTCGTCGCTCGTCGCTCGTCGCTCGTCGCTCGTCGCTCGTCGCTCGTTGCCGTCGTCGTCGCCGTCGTCGTCGTCGTCGTCGTCGTCGTCGTCGCTCGTCGTAGGTCGTCGTCGTCGATCGATCGATCGATCGAAAGTCGTCGCCGTCGCCGCCGAGGGTGTCCGCTCCTCGGGGCCCGGGGGGGGGGGGGCGGCGGCGGCGGCGCGCCACGAGGTTGGCGAAGCAACCCCCGAACGGGCAGGCCCAGACCTGGGCACGGGGGCACCGGGAGGAGGAGGAAGAGGAGGGAGAGGAGGAGGAGGAGGAGGAGGAGGAGGATGAGGAGGAGGAGGAGGAGGAGGAGGAGGAGGAAGATGGGGAGGAGGAGGAAGATGGGGAGGAGGAGGAAGAGGATGAGGAGGACAGGATCCGTGCACCTCGGCGGTCTACGGACCCAGGCCATGTCTTCGCGGCGGCCCCAGGGGGGAAGCGAGGAGGGGCGGGCCTCCTCAGTTATGTTGCTCCCATCGTACTTAAGGACGACACCCCAGAAATAATTTGGAGCGCCCCGAAAAGTATCGAAACAGTGTCGAACGAGTATCGCCTCCCAAGGCCCGACGCGTGGAATCGCTCCAGTTTCGGTCGTTTCCTGGTGCTCGAAATTCTTTCCGGTGGTCAAGTTTAAAACAGGTTGGAGTATCATAAACCAGGATCCGTGCACCTCGGCGGTCTACGGACACAGGCCATGTCTTGGCGGCGGCCCCAGGGGGGAAGCGAGGGGGGGCGGGCATTCGAGGGGCAACGACGGGGGGGATAGGCATAGGAGGGGGAGTATCGACCGGGAATCGGCGGTACATCGCCGATAGATCGGTGACAAGCCCCCGATGGTGAATCCGCACCCTCCTGTGCAAGCTGGGGCTATCGGGACCCTGTCGGCGATCAACGGGCGATTGGGGGTCGATGCGTCCCCCCCTATGCCTATCCCCCGGTATCGTTGCCCCCGAGCCTTCTCAGAAGGCTTGGAAGTCCCCCAGCCTTCGGAAAAGTGTTCTGAGCCTTTCCCCCGGGGACGCAGAAGCCCTCTCAAAGGCGCGAGGGCTTCTGAGAAGTCCTGCCGACTTCCGAGAAGGCCTTTTCCTTCTCACTTCCCCCCGTCGCCCGCCGCAAACAATCCTTAAATCAAGCACGTCCCCTTATAGGCCGATTTTAGACGGAAAATTTGAAAGAATCAAAAAGTAGTGTAAAAAAATCAAAAAGTAAATGACAAAATTAAAACTACGAGAAAAATCGTCCCATACTTGTGTCGACTATTTTTTGATATTCCTCCTGTAGAGGGGCACGCCCGACCCAAGACAATCCAGGCCCGGGTCAGCCAGGCTGGGCAGGATCCTGCAAGATCCTGCGCCCAAGCCCGGGATCTTGCACCTCTGGCCCTGCAGGATCCTGCAAGATTTGGGTCGGGCCTGTCCCTCTACAGGCAGATTCTGGACGAAAAATGTAAACAATAGTCCAAACATGTTCCAAACATAATCAGAAATAACCCAACAATCGACCCCAGCTACTTGTTTCGTATGTTTGAATACTCTTCTTGTGGAGGGACACGCCCGACTTGATGCAAGATCTGGCGCCCTGGCTGACCCCCGTTGGCATCGACCCCCGCCCATCGAGCCCCGAGCACCCGCACACCGCCCCTGGCCAGGCCCCGCCTGGGCACGGGATCAGTGCACAGGGCAGGGCGACGAGACCCATACAAAACCATGACGAGAATCAAATTGTGAACGCCTCGCGTAACCCCACCAGCCCATGTTTCTGCGCCCCAACCCTGGTTGGTTAATCTTGCATGTGCGCGCTCCTGCTTGGTCCCTGGCAGCCGCAGCCTGCACCTCCCCCTCTCGCTGGCCCGCCCGCCGAGGCGCTGCTGAGGTCGCCGGCCGTCGGCGTTAGGCTCTTCGGCTCTCGCGCGGCCCGCTCGGACCTGACTCGCTGCTGGCGCCCTCGCCTGCGGTTGCAACAAAAAAATAACCCCACCAGCCCGTCCAGAAACGATGCCCAGAGGAATTGCCTCGATCAGGGAGGTGGGCAGCGCGCAGAGGAAGGGTCCTCCGGCGGAGGCCTCTTGGAGCGTCTTGGGGGCCCCTTGGCGGTCCTGGACGCCTCTTAAAGCGTCTTGGGTGCCTCGGAGAGCTTCTTGGGCCTCTTGGGGGTCCTTTAAGAGCCTCTTGGAGGCCTCTTGGGCGCCTGTTGGGGCCTCCTGGGCGCCTCTTGGGCAATTCGGAGCCTTGGGAGCGCTCTCGGAGCCCTCTTGGGCCATCTTGGAGCCATCTTGAGGCCTCAGATGGCCATCGGAAGCGAAAAGGCGAGAAAGCCAAAAACATTGATTTTCCTAAGGTTTCGGTGGAAGGATTTTGGCCTCGTCGGGGCCTCCTGGGGGAGCTCTGTGGCCACTTGGAGCCGTCTTGGAGCGAACTTGGGGCCTCTTGGAGCATCGTGGGAGCCATCTTGAGGTATCTTGGGATATCTTGTGCCATCTTGGAGGTCATCTCGGGCTCCTCTCCCAGGCGCTCTTGGAGTCATCTTAAGCAGCGCCCACCCCCAGGAGGCCAACATGTGTTCAACACCTTAGTAACATCAATGATTTTGGCATTGTCGCCGAGGCCTCTTGGAGCGTCTTTGGTGCCTCTTGGGGCCTCTTGGGGCCTCTTGGGGGTCTCTTGGGAGCCTCTTGGGGGCATCCCAGGGGCCTTTTGGGGGCCTCTTGGGGCCTGGTCAAAGAAGGGGGGGGGCCAATTAGCGCTGCCCCCCAAGAGGCCACAATGAGGCCCAAACCCTAATAAAACCAATGATTTTGGCGGCTTCCTCGCCGAGGCCGTTTTGGACGCTCCGGCGACTCGCGAAACGCCTCGTCCAGGTCCAGGGGAGGGGGTAGGGGGAGGGGGAAACCCCTCCCCCAAACCCTAAACCACCTACACCCTAAAGGGCTGGTGGGATTTAGGTCGGGCGTGCCCCTCTACAGGAGGAATATGCGACAATTGTCAGCATTCGGGCGGGGCCAGGACGAGGATAAATTCAGGTCGGGCGTGCACCTCTACAGGAGGAAGTTGCGAAAACTCTCAGAAATTAGTCGGGGACGATTATTTCAGCAGTAAGTTTTGATAATAAATTGAATAGATTTTGGCTATTGTATCATTTCCCTCCAAAATCCGCCTGTACAATCAGGGGCGAAATTCTCCGGGACACTCTGGGCTCACCCTTTCGTTTCCGAGCGAAATCCGCTCTGTGATGTTGGCGCCGTGATAGGTCCTCCTGGCTGGGATACGACAGCATTCGGCGGTGGACAAACCTCCCTTTAGCAAAACGCCCCTTCATGAAAGCGGCCTGGGACCGAAACCGACGGACCTGGACCCGCAAAAATGACGGTCGCGACGCCCTGCCGCGAACCGCAAACGGCCAATTCACTAATCAACGTGTCAGGGTAGGAGGTCTGTCCACCCCCGATGAAGGGGAACTGGGGCACACAAATAAATAGACACAAACGACCAGATTCCCTCAGATTTCCCAATACTTTCTGGGACTATGTCTTCCCCCCCCACTTCCCACATTTGCCCACATTTCCTGGGGATCGACGACTAATTGTGTCTGTGCGTTTTTTCCCTTCCTGAAGGGTAGGAGGTCTGTCCACCCCCGAAGCATAGGCACCGACCCTGGGCCCGGCCACGGCCTGGCCGGGGGCGGCGAGTGCTCAGACGGCGCCCCCGTGCCGACCAGGAACAGCAGCGTGTTGGCCTTCGCGCAGCTCGTCGCGATGCTGACCTGCTCCTGGGCCGCGCGCCAGGCTGGGGAGGTGGGATATTAAGCTGGGCGTGTTCCCCGACAGGGGTATTTGGGAGGAAGCCTAAACAAGTACCCCCAAGAAACATACTCAAACACATAGAAAAAGACTCAACACATCGTCCCCTGACATTTTTTCTACGTCAGGAGATTCCCCCAGTACAGGGTAGGGCCGGGCGAAAGGGGGGGATAGCAAAGGGGGGGGGTGAGAATCAGCTCACGTAGCTGATTTTCTCGGCGCCTCCCGGCGCCGGGAGGCGCCCATGTATCGAGGAATGGGCCCCTCGGTGGGGCCGACAGCGGCTGCACGCAGCAGATGTCGTAACCCCCCCTTTCCCAATCCCCTCCTGTCGTCCAGCCCGAGCCATGCAAGCACCGGGCCGAATCGGGTCGCCGGAAGATCGGCAGCGAATCGGCTGTGGCCAGCCAACACTAGCATTAAGTCGGGCGTGTCCCCCTATAGGGAGATGGTCGAAGAAAAATCAAAAATACTTAAAAAAATAATCAAAAATTGTCAAAGCATACTAAAAAAAGTCCCCCGACTATTTTTGGACTATTTTTGGATTATGTTTGGGGTATTTTTTGTTTTTCGCCGAAAATCCTCCTGTAGGAGGACAGGCCCGACTTAACACTAGCATGGAATCGGATCGATCGGATCGAAATGCGGCGAACGGGGGCTCTGCACTGGTTGGGGCCCTGGAGGAGCGGTCAAGAGCTATGTCAGGCGTGTCCCCCTATAGGGAGATTTTCGACGAAAAATAAAAAATACAAAAAAATACACCAAAAAGATCAAACATACTCAAAAAATAGTCCCCAGACTATTTTTGGACTATTCTTTGACTATTCCCTACCTAGGCTCTGCCTAGAAGGGTTCTTACTCGCTTTGCTTAAAGGGCCAGGCAGTGTAAAGTGCCCCGGGCGATTCCCCCGGTTGCGCTCCCCGGGCGGTTCCCCCGGTTGCGCTCCCTGCACCTGGGTGACAAGCAAAAGCAAAAGCAAAGGCAAAAGTGAAGGTAGCAGCGAAGGCAAAGCAAACTCATAGCATAGCATAGCATAGCATAGCATAGCGCAGCATAGCATAGCATAGCATAGCTTTGCATAGCATAGCATAGCGCAGCATAGCACACCGCAGCATAGCATAGCCTAGCATAGCATAGCCTAGCATAGCCTAGCGCAGCATAGCGTAACACAGCATAACATAGCAGAGCAGAGCATAGCATAGTATAGCATAGCGCAGCACAGCATCGACTATTGCTGCTGCTATATAGCACGTATGTTCCATGCATGTTGTCCGTCTGTGGGCCATCTTGAGCCCTTAGTGGGGCAGCTTGAGCCCTTAGGATTCACTAAGGTTTCATATGCTGCATATATGTGTGCGTGTGCGTGGAATGATGCATGTGTGTGTGCGTGTGTGTGTGTGTGTGTGTGTGTGCATGTATTGGTTCAGCACCGCGTAGTAATGCCTTTCATCCTCGTGTTGCTTTCCTAGAGGCTCCAACTCCTAGGTAGGGTCGCACTGGGATAATTGTTGGGGTATTTTTTAATTTTTTTTCGTCGGAAATCCTCCTGTAGGAGGACAGGCCCGACGTAAGTCAAGAGGGGGGACGAGGCCAGATCCGCTGAACCTCGATCCCCAGACACCTGCCGGGGTCCATCTGGTGCCGTCTTGTTCACCCCAGATCCGTTCGTGACGGTGCCGGGCCCCGAGAGCAGGGCTGAACCTATCAACGGTGCTTCTCGTTCTCGTCCTGTTTTCGTTTTCCCTCGCTTTTGTCTCGAATCCACCTGTACCGCAAAACGAAGGCGAAACGAAAACGGCCCACGAGATCACCAAACATCGGGGATCTTCTGACCCGAGTCAATCCAGACCTGGGTCAGCGGGAAACCAAAAAAAATGCAATGCAGGAACAAAAAACTGCAACGCAGGTCTTCGCAAACCCGGGTCAGCCAATACTCGCGGCCGCGTCGCGGCCACGAGCGGCTCCATAACCCAGGTCAGCCAGGGGGGGCCTTCGCAGGATCCTGCCCAATCTGGTGCCCTGGCTGACCCCCGTTTGCACTGCCCCCCGTCTCTTAGGACCCGAAAAAACACCGTTGAGGTCCAGCCGGGCCCCGAAAGCGGCCCGCGAGGGCCGAAGCAGCCCAGAGCCTCTCCCCGAACCAAGCGCCTCGAGCCTCTCCGCCACCCCTTCCTGCTCGCCAGGACCAGTGCTGGGCCACCTCAGTCCTCCTCCTCCTCCCTCCTCCTCCTCCTCCTCCTCCTCCTCCTCCTCCTCCTCCTCCTCCTCCTCCTCCTCCCTCCTCCTCCTCCTCCTCCTCCTCCTCCTCCTTCTCCTCCTCGTCCTCGTCCTCATCCTCGCTCACGGCAGGATGCGAGGCTGACCAACGCAGAGGCCGCAGAGCAGGAGAGAGGAGTGGAGCGCCCCTTCCGCTTCCTTCACCAGGCGGCCACGCCGCCGGGCGCCACGGCCACGACGCTGTGCGCAGTCGGCGGGCACAGTCGAATCGATCGGGCCATGGACAGCCCCGTCATGATTGGTTGGGCATCGCTTAGTACGGGGGCGGTCAAAGGGGGGCGAAGAGACGTGACCCCTTTTGGACCCCAGGGCGCCCCTTTCTAGGGCCCTCCGTGGCACAACATGCATACCTTTCTTTATCGCCCCCCCCAATAGCAAACTAAGACGAAGCGAGGCCGAGGATAAATCCAGGTGAGGACAGATCGAGGATCTGTGGAATCCATCGCTTGCGGGCGCCTTGGTCTTCTCAGAGCGTTCTGGAGCGCTCTGAGAGCGTTGCGGCACGCTCTGGAACGGATTTATCCCCGTCCTAGTCCCGTCCGAGCAACGCACGACCGGGAACTCCCGGAGAGCTCTGGGGGTCTCCAGAAGCCTCCGGAAGCTGGGACCAAGGTTTTCCCAAACCAAACGGGTCTTCCCAAACTAAATGTTGCGGAATCAGACCGCCGGGCCTTCCCAAACCAAACCCGGGTCTTCCCAAACCAACGCCCTGGGGTCTTCCCAAACCAACCTGGTCTTCCCAAACCAACGTGCTGGGTCTTCCCCAACCAACCGGGTCGTCTCAAACCAACGTGCTGGGTCTTCCCAAACCAACCGGGTCTTCTCAAACCAATTCCCCAAGTTTTCCCAAACCAAACGGGTCTCCTCAAACTAGCATTCTGGGTCTTCTACATCTGAGGGTGTTCTCAAATCCTTCAAATCCTTATAGAACCCGGAGGGCAGGCCTACCCTAGGCCTACCCCTAGGCCTACCCCCTAGGCCTACCCCCTAGGCCTACCCCCCAGGCCTACCCCTAGGCCTTCCCCCTAGGCCTACCCTAGGCCTGCCCCTAGGCCTAACCCCCTAGGCTTTCCCTAAGCCTACCCCTTGGCCTACCCCCTAGGCCTACCCTAGGCCTACCCCTAGGCCTATCCCCATAGGCCTACCCCTATAGGCCTTCCCCCTAGGCCTACCCCTGGGTCTACCCCTTAGGCCTACCCTCCCTGCCCGACCCCACCGCTCGTTAGGGTCCGCCCGCCCGACCCGACCCGACCAGTCCGTTAGGGTCCACCCGACCCGACCCGACCCGACCCGACCCGCCCGTTAGGGTACTCGCGTGTCAACTCGATCATGTACCACATTTTGATGTCCCACCCGCCCAACCCGACCCGCTTGTTTGGGCCCGCCCGCCCGACCCGACCCGACCCGCCCGTTAGGGTCCGCCCGCCGGGCCCGACCCGACCCGCCTTCTCGCGTATGAGATCGATCATGCACCACACTTCAATGTCCCGCCCGCCCGACGCGACCCTCCCGTTAGGGTCCGCCCGCCCGACCCGACCCGATCCGCCCGTTGGGATCCTCCCGCCCGACCCGACCTGACCCGACCCGCCCGTTAGAGTACTAGCGTTCATGCCCCGCCCGCCCGACCCGACTCGTGTGTTAGGGTTCGCCGTTCGACCCGACCCGACCCGCCCGTTTGGGTCCGCTCGCCCGACCCGACTCGACCCCGACCCGACCCGACCCGCCCGTTAGGGTCCGCCCGCCGGGCCCGACCCGACCCGCCTTCTCGCGTATGAGATCGATCATGCACCACACTTCTATGTCCCGCCCGCCCGACCCGACCCTCCCGTTAGGGTCCGCCCGCCCGACCCGACCCGACCCGCCCGTTGGAATCCTCCCGCCCGACCGCCGACCCGACCTGACCCGACCCGCCCGTTAGAGTACTAGCGTTCATGCCCCGCCCGCCCGACCCGACTCGTTTGTTAGGGTTCGCCGTTCGACCCGACCCGACCCGCCCGTTTGGGTCCGCTCGCCCGACCCGACTCGACCCCGACCCGACCCGACCCGCCCGTTAGGGTCCGCCCGCCAGGCCCGACCCGACCCGCCTTCTCGCGTATGAGATCGATCATGCACAACACTTCAATGTCCCACCCGCCCGACGCGACCCACCCGTTAGGGTCCGCCCGCCCGACCCGACCCGATCCGCCCGTTGGGATCCTCCCGCCCGACCCGACCCCACCCGACCCGCCCGTTAGAGTACTAGCGTTCATGCCCCGCCCGCCCGACCCGACTCGTTTGTTAGGGTTCGCCGTTCGACCCGACCCGACCCGCCCGTTTGGGTCCGCTCGCCCGACCCGACTCGACCCCGACCCGACCCGACCCGCCCGTTAGGGTCCGCCCGCCGGGCCCGACCCGACCCGCCTTCTCGCGTATGAGATCGATCATGCACCACACTTCTATGTCTCGCCCGCCCGACGCGACCCACCCGTTAGGGTCCGCCCGCCCGACCGACCCGACCCGCCCGTTGGAATCCTCCCGCCCGACCCGCCCGACCCGACCTGACCCGACCCGCCCGTTAGAGTACTAGCGTTCATGTCCCGCCCGCCCGACCCGACTCGTTTGTTAGGGTTCGCCGTTCGACCTGGCGCGACCCGCCCGTCAGGGTCCACCCGCCCGACCCGACCCGACCCGCCCGTTAGGGTTCTCCCGTGTGTACCCGATCACGCACCACACATTAATGTCCCGCCCGCCCGACCCGACCCGCCAGTCAGGGTCCGCCCGCCCGAGCCGACCCGACCCGCCCAATAGGGCCCGCCCGCCCGACCCGACCCGACACGTCCGTTATGGTTCTCCCGTGTGTACTCGATCATGCACCACACATTAATGTCCCGCCCGCCCGACCCGACCCAATCTGAGCGACGGGGGAAAACACCGATCCTGAAATGCGGCCAACACTGCAACGAGAGTATCACCTTCCAACTACAACTTCGGATTGAAAAACACATCGGAAACCGATTCGGGGCAATCTTGCGCAAAAAAGGCGAATATGATATGGGCGGGCGAAAAATACAGGGAGCACAGGGAGACAGGGGAAGGTAGCCCTCGCACTGCGCAAGTGCGGAGGGAGGGATGGGGGCAGGGCGGATCGGGGAGGGGCGGGAAGTGAGGAGAGGGAGGGGGGGAGAGAGAAGGGAGGAAGGGAGGGAGGGAGGGAGGGAGGGAGGGAGAAGGGAGGGAAGGGGGCGAGCGAAGGGGGGAGGAGGGAGGTGGAGGGGAGGGGGGGCACTCCACGAGCGCCGCTGCCCCGCCGCCGGCAGCCCAACCCCCCCTAGTGGTGGTCCTCCGAAGGGAACTCGCTGAGGTCCTTGGCCGGGCCGCAGTGCCGCGCAAAGTCGAGGGCCATGGCTGAGTGTCCGCCACCTCGCTCCCGGCACGGTGCACGGGGCGTGTGAGGATGCCCCCTAACCGCCTCGCGTCTCGCGAGGTTTCCGAACGCGGCCTGCGCCCCCTGCCGATCCCGGCCCCCCCCCTCCCCCCTCGTTGCAGGCGTGTGGGGAAGAGAAGCAACAACCGCTGCCTGCGTCTTGCTTCTGGCAGCTGCAAGATGTCTCACGGTAAGTGCAAGATGCCCCAAGGCTGGCCTGAGACTGCCCAAAGCCCCCGCCCCCCGAGGCTCCAAGGTGTCCTCCAGACGTCCCAGGAAGCCACAAAGAGGCGCCCAAGGAACCCTCCATCAACGTTGCTTCCTACACGACCCCAACGCCTGCTCGTGGAGAGCTCCGCAGAACAATCCTGCGTGCAAGTCGATCTTACGATGATACGGCGGTGGGGCATGCCGCAGGCAGTTCGATATGTTGTCGTACAGCTCCTCCACCAAGAGCAGCCCTCTGTCCCCTCCCGATGCCCCAGTTTGCGACATTCTGGGCCTCACTGGGCACCTCGGCAATCCGCGCCCTGGCACGCGGCGACCATGGCCTCCCCAACCCATGACATGCAGTTCCCGCACGGGCCTGGAAAGACGCGACGCGATTCTCGGCCGAGTGGAAACGCCCTTACGAAGTACAGCCAGAGGAGAAGCACGATGGTAGGCTTTTTGTAGGCGCGCAAAGATCTAGATCCTCCTCCCCACTTTCCTGCCTCGCGAAAGGGACGTAGGCGCGGCCAAACGCTGCGGTCCAGAGAGACCGCAACGGCCCGGGGCGGCCCAAAGAGAACCCACGAAACCCCAAGAGGCGCCAAGATGCCGTCTGAGAAGCCCCCACGAAGGCCCGCATTTCAACCACACGGGGTGGCGGTGACTCGCCTGAGGCGTCTTCGATTCGCCAACCCCTGTACAATTGGGGGAAGGGCGTGTCGAGTTCTGGGCGATCTTCGAGTTGGCTTTTAAACCTCCACAGCCCTTTCGCCCTATCTAGCCAGCCCACCACCCTTCATCGCCAAGATCGATCTTGCCCAACATGCTGCCAGGATGGGCCACTGAGACACCCAATGCGGCCCCAGCCAGACGTCCCAAGAGGGCCCGTGGCGACGCGAAGATAGCACAAGAGGGCCTCAAGACTGCCGAAACGAGCCCCGCGAAGCCTCGAATACTGGCACACGGACTCCCAGAATGCCAAGTCCTGAGAAACATGTATGTCGATATACGCACTCAAAACCACATGCGTACACACATGCACACATGCACACATGCACACATACACAGATGCATATATATATATATATATATATATATGTATATGTATATATAAATATGTATATGTGGCTGCCCCCCCAAGATCATACATTGTATCTTGAGTCGGATTCACGTTCATCATAGTCTTACTCATCCTTCCCTTCTCTTCTTCCGTCCTCCCCCTTCTACAAATACAATTCTTCCTCATCCTCTTCGCCCATCGTCCTCCTCCTCATTCTCCTTTCCGTTTCCTCTCTTTGCAGTAAAACAAACAAACAAGAACACAGCGTCTCTGGCGCCTTCGATGCAAGGCAACGCTGTGTATGTTTGGTTGTTCTGGTTATTTGGTCTAGGATGCAACGAAACACTGTGTATGTTTGGTTAGTGTGGTTGCTTGGGCTTGGGAAGCTCAAGGGAGAGCTTCCACATTAAAACAAATGACCAAACACACACTGAGTTTCATTGCGTTCTACACCAGAAAACCATAACAACCAAACATACACAGCGTTTCCTTGCATCGAGGGCGCCAAACACTGTGTATGTTTGGTTTCTTGCTTCGCAACAAGGAAAGGGAAAAGGAGGAGGTGCTGGGGGGGGAGGCCGCGGGAAGCACTTGAGCTTCAAACAACCAAAAAAAAAACCCAAATTACGCAGTGATTCCTTGCATCCTAGACCAAACAATCAGAAGCAAAGAAAAGAATACAGCGTTTCCTTGCATCGAGGGCGCCTAGCACTCTGTATTCTTGTTTTTGTGTTATGACAAAGATGAGGAAACGGACAGGAAAATGAGGAGGAGGAAGATGGGCGAGGAGGAGGAGGAATTGTGCTTGGAGAAGGGGGGGGACGGAAGAAGAGAAGGGAAGGATTAATAAGAATATGATGAACGTGAATACGTTTCAATGATAAAATGTATGATCCTGTGGGGGAACCATGTATATATATATATATATATATATATATATATATATACATACAAACCGCACGCCAGGATCATGCAAATTACATTGCGACGGACCCAACAAATTTGCACTAAGTGGCAAACGGGATGGGTCCAGAACGTTGTGGTTGATGACGATACAGGGTCTGGCATTGGTTGCACCAGCTATATGGGGAGCGCGCGTGTTGCGCAACCTCTTGGACAGTAACAGCAGGACGAGGACCGGGGATCCAGGCTCGAGGAGGAAATGTGGCTGGGAACGTGGAGCAAGGAAAAGATGGAAGAGGACCCGACAAGCCAACGCGGCAGCAGCAGTGAGACGGCGGAAGGAGAAAGAGGACGACAACACAAGAGCCAGGATGAGGAGCGAGGGCGGCGATCATTTTCCAATGGCACGCTGGACAACCATAACAAAAAACAGCCGAAGCCGAGCTCGCCCGTCAGGTTATCCGCTTCTTTGCCTCCCTTTGCAACGCGGGAGCTTATCGCCCGCAGGCGCGGCCCGTGGGCAAGGACATCAACGGCGCGTCGCCAGGTCGGCGGCGCGCTGCGAGAACGGACATCAAGGCTAATCTGACACTGCAGAAAAACGTCATTGCGCTGGACACCCAAGCTGCGATCGAACGTGGTGACAATTTCAGAGTTCCCTCCCAAAGATGGCGAGGTCGAATCTGAGTCTACGGAATCGGGCCACTCCGCTGGACTCCCACCAGCCCCCGGAACGCGGCGACAGCTTCGCACGCGGAAACTCGTCACTACGCTGGACCCCCCCCGCAGCCCTCGAAAGTGGCCGCGGCATCTCAGCTCGCGGTCCCCCAGGGAAGGCGACGTCGAATCTGAATCTGCGGTGAAGCGTAATTTTGTGATGGAACCATCAGCTAGCTATCGAAAGCCGCGACACCTTCGCAGTGCGAACACACACACACACAAACACACACACACACACACACGCGCACGCACGCACGCACGCACGCACGCACGCACGCACGCACGCACGCACGCACGCACGCACACACACACACACACACACACACTCACACACACACACACGCGCGCACACACAATGATGGCGACGCCAATTGTGGGCATTTGATAAGGCGTCACCCCGCTGCACCCCCCGAGAGCCCTCGAATTCGGCTACGGCTTCGCAATCCGAATCTGCGGCGGGGCGTCACCCTGCTGACTAACCCCCCCAGCAGCCTTGGAAAAAGGCGAAGGTTTCGCATTTCGAGCCGCCCCACGGATGGCGAGGTCGAATCAGAATTTGCGGCGGGGCGTCAGTCCGCTGAACCCTCAAACAGTCGCACTTCGCAGCCGCCGGCAATGGCGACGTCGAATCTGAGCCAGCGATCAGGCACCAATTCGCTGACCCCCCCAGCCCCAAGGCGGCGACAGCTTCGTACTTCGCAGCCCCCCCGCCGATGGCGAGGTCGAATACCAGAATCTGCGGCGGGGCGGCACTCCACGGGGTCCCCCAGCAACCCTCGAAACTGGGCGCGGTCTCGCATTTCGCAGCCCCATAAGGACGGCGAGGCCGAATCTGAATCTGCGGCGGGGCGCCACTCCGCTGGGCCCCCCGGCAGCCCTCGAAAGTGGCGACAGATTCGCAGATCGCGGCCACGCAGAGCTGCCATGTCTAGTCGGAGCCCGCAGCGGGACGTCACCCGCCGGACCCCCCCAGCAGCCCCCGAAAGCGGCGACTGCTTCGCAGATCGCGCACCCCCACCAAGGATGGCAAGGTGATGTAAGACGGCGAAGGGAGAGGCAGGCAAGCGGGCAGGTGCAGGCCAGGTCAAATGCAAGAGCGGGGACGAGGACAAAAAAAGGGAGGCGGGATGAGAAGGCGGAGATTGCGACCGCAGCGCTCAATCCAAAACGAGAACCCAGCGCCAAAGGCTTGGGGAAATCAGTGCAAGAATTGCGCGTGTGTATGCGTGTATGTGTGTATGTGTATGTGTAAGCGTATGTGTATGTGTATGTGTATGTGTATGTACATGTATATGTATATGTATATGTATATGTGCATGTGCATGTGCATGTGCATGTGCATGTGCATGTGAATGTGCATGTGCATGTGCATGTGCATGTGCATGTGCGTGTGCGTGTGCGTGTGCGTGCGCATGTGCATGTGCATGTGCATGTGCATGTGCATGTGCGTGCGCGTGTGCTTGTGCGTGTGCATGCGCATGTGCATGTGCATGTGCATGTGCATGTGCACGTGCACGTGCACGTGCACGTGTACGTGCGTGCGTGTGTGTGTGGGTGTGTGTGTGTGTGCGTGCGTGCGCGCGTGCGTGCGAGCGAGCGTGCGTGCGTGCGTGCGTGCGTGTATGTGTGTGTGTGTGTCGGGACCTCAAGGGCGCACGTCCAGCAGCATATGAGCAACTGACCGTGGCTTGTGCCAACGGGCCCACATGGGCCGCTTTGGAGCCCCTGGGCAGGACCAGAAAGCACCAGAGCAATAATATTCGAGAATATTATGAAACCCCCAGCACGCTCTGCCCTCGCAGAAGCGCCCAGGGGCCTTCCTAGGGGGCCTCCCTAGGGGGGCTCGTGGGGAATGCGATTCGCCCCACGCAGCCCGATGGCATCGCACGGATAACCAACGCAAAACGCGGCGACGAGGAGCGCCCAGCTGCCGCCGCCGCCGCGTGCTCCCCCTTAGGAGCTCTCCCCGTAGGGGCGCCTCACGCCGACTCGCCCCGCGGGGCTGACGCCGACTCGGCGGGCCGCTGCAGCCCCAGCGCCTGGAGCAAGACGCGCCGAATGCCGTCGTCGCCCAGGAGGGCCCAGCGCCGCTCGTCAGCAGCCAGGTTCGAAGACCGATCACGGAACACGAACAGCATGCTCTCGCGTGACTCGAGGATCTCCGCCAGCAGCTCGGCCAGCGCTGAAACCGCCGTTGGGGCTGGGCTCAGCGGCTGCGGAGGCGGCCTGGCCAGCCGAGCGGGGGGCGCGTCGGCCCACTCATCGTTCAGGTCGCTCATCGCGTCGTCGCCGTCCGCGGCGGGGGCTGCCGCAGGTGGAAGCACGGGCACGAGGCCCATGCGCGCCGCTCCAGCTGCTTCGCCGCCGCCAACCACGACCGCCTCCGCCGCGGAAGCATCGGCGTGGGCGCCAAGCCCCACGGCAGCCCTAGCGTCGGGCCTCCCCCGATCGCCACCGCCGCCGTGCCAGCGCCTCCACCACCGCCACCTCCTCGCCCCTCCTCCTCCCCAGCCCCACGGGGAGGCTTGGCGCGGCGCCGCCGCCGCCGAGCCCCGAGGGCGGGCTCAGGCGGGGGGTCCTCCGCGGGCGGCTCGGAGGGAGCCTCGACGTCCATCCCGACGTCCGCCTCGGCCGCACCTCGACCGCGACGCCCGCGCCGCCGCCGCCTCGGAGGGGGCGCGGCGCCAGCTCGCGGGGGCGCGGCAGGGCGGCAGCGCAAGGCCGCCACCGCAGCGCGCAGCAGGCCCTCGGCCGCTCGCAGAAGGCGCACTCCCTCGAGGGAGTGGCCAGCAGCAAGCCCCGAGGCGGCGTGGGCTGCGAGGAGGGCGCCGCGCGCCGCCTCCTCCGCGCCCCGACGCCCCGCCTGCGGCGTGAACGCACCGGGCATGGCCGGGTGCGAGCGCGGCCGGCACGAGCCAGCGCGCCCGGCGAACCAGGTTGAGCCGAACGGTTACTGTGTGTGTGTGTGTGTGTGTGTGTGTGTGTGTGTGTGTGTGTGTGTGTGTGTGTGTGTGTGTGTGTGTGTGTGTGTGTGTGTGTGTGTGTGTGTGTGTGTGTGTGTGTGTGTGTGTGTGTGTGTGTGTGTGTGTGTGTGTGTGTGTGTGTGTGTGTGTGTGTGTGTGTGTGTGTGTGTGTGTGTGTGTGTGTGTGTGTGTGTGTGTGTGTGTGTGTGTGTGTGTGTGTGTGTGTGTGTGTGTGTGTGTGTGTGTGTGTGTGTGTGTGTGTGTGTGTGTGTGTGTGTGTGTGTGTGTGTGTGTGTGTGTGTGTGTGTGTGTGTGTGTGTGTGTGTGTGTGTGTGTGTGTGTGTGTGTGTGTGTGTGTGTGTGTGTGTGTGTGTGTGTGTGTGCGTGTGTATGCGTGTGTGCGTGTGTGCGTGTATGCGTGCGTGCGCGAGCGTGCGCGCGTGCGCTTGCGCGTGCATGTGCGTTTGCGCGTTTGCGCGTGCGTGCGTGCGTGTATGGCGTCTCATAACTGTGTGCCGCCGATATGATCCCTCATGGGATGATAAAATTCGGGGCCCTGGGGGGATAAGAAACATGTTTGCCGGAGATCGCAGCGTCATGACGAAGATGATGACGATGATGATGATAACGAAGACTCTGGACGCTCCATAACAATCCTTGAGAAATATTTTAAGGTTCCTCTGGACATCAATCGGGTTCCCGAGAACATCCAAAAAGGATGTCTTTTGACATCGATCGGAATTTCGGAAACCCTTGGGAATACTTCGGGCACCCATCGGATGTCTTAGAACGTTCTTGGGATTCCTTCGGATATCAATCGGTTTCCTTAGGCTCTCCATCGGAATCCTTAGGAAATCCATTGGGTTCTGGAGACTCCCTAGGCAATCCATAGGATGTCCTACAAAATCGTCAAGACGCCTTCAGAAATCAATCGGACTTCTCGGGACAACTATGGGATTCTTAGGGGAAGACTTCTGATCCTTTTGAGACATCCAGAAGACTCCTTCGGAATTGCATGGGAATCCCCAGGACATCCTTAGGCAACCCATTGGATTCCGGAGGCAACCCATTGGATCCCCGAGGATATCCACAGGATTCGTTTCGAAATCCAAAATGTTCCTTCGGACATCCATAGGACGCCTTAGGACATCAGTGGGATTCGTTGGAGAAACCATACAGCTCCTTAAGAATGCGAGATATTCCCAAGGGATTCCATCGGATGCCGTTGCGCATCCAGAAGATTCCTTCGGACATCCACCAGATTCCTTCGGTAATCCATCGCACTCCAGGAAGAAAAACATTGTGTTCCGTACGAAATAATTGAGGAGTCCTGAGTACAATTAAGACATCCTCAAGAAAGTCAAAAGGATGTCCTTCGGACATCCATGGGCTTCCCCACGAAATCTAGCACATCCCTTAAGACGCGCACGCGACATGCAATGGATCCCTGGTGAATTCGGTCGGACCCCGGAGGAAACCAACAAGTATCCGTATGAAACCCATAAAGCTTTTTCGGGCAGCCAATGGATTTTTAGCAAAATCCATTGGATCCCTTCGGGGATCCATCGGGATCTTTGCGGATTCCATGCGGATGCCTAGAACATCTGCGAGCATCGGGTGGCACTCCATTGAATTCTTCGGGCAATCGATTGGAGCCCTTTGGGTTCCCATAAAGTTCCGAATTGCAAGCGCACGGTTTCTTAGGAAGCCAGTCGGACCCTTTAGGCCATCTATAAGAATCCTTCACACATCCGTGCAATTCCTTGGGAACCAATAGGACCGGGAAGAAATCCATGGGAATCCTTGGGGCAACCGTAGAACTCCTTGCAACGCCCACCAGACTCCTTAGGACATGCATAAGGTTCCAAATGAATTCCATACATTCCGTCAGAAATCCACCGGGTTCCTTCGGGGGAAGCAAAGGATTCTTTGGGCAATCATTAAGACTTCGACTGTACATCCATAGGAGCCCTTCGGACATCAAATGATCCTTAGGAAATCCGTAGGAACCCTTAGACAACAAAAAACAAAGAAACACGTTTTGGAAACATCCATTTGGGTTCCTTAGGCAATCCGAAGGATCCCGTGGGGAACGCACGGGGTTCCTAAAAACATCCATCGGGTCCCTTAGGACGTCCATAGGGTTCCTCTGGAAATCCATAGGGCTCCGTCGGCAAAATATGAAAATCCGCGGGTCGTCCATAGAATTCCTTCGGGCAGCTTTGTAATCCCTTAGGACACCCACAAGATTCCTTCGGAAATGTTCGAAATTCCGGAGGACATCCATACTTTAGGAGGTCCCGAAGGGGAGTGATGAAGCAGAATGATGAAGATGATGGAGATGATGATTCTCGCTCTGATGTCTCTTGGCGCCCCCCGAGATCTGGCAATTCAATCTTGACTACGCTCTGCAGGTCCTTGGCGCTCCTCGCCAGGCAACCTCTCCTGCGAACCACCTCGAATCACTCGCCCACGCAGGCTCGGCATCCCTTGGAGCCGTCGTTGGACGGGAGGCATCTCATGCGCGCTGGCGCCGCGGCGCTTGCCTACTCACGGAGGCCGTACTTGGGCTCTACCGGTCTCGGGCCCTTCGGAGGCTGGGCCTTGCCCTAGCTCCTGGCCTGAAGACTTGATCTTAGACGCGAATTAAGTTATTGTGCCTAATGTGTTTTGTTCTGTCACGCGGTGTTGTTGCACGAGGCGTATGTACACAATGTTGTTGCACGCGCTGGTTTGATACGAACTGCTGGTTTTTGTTACGCCATTTTGTTTGGTTCACGCAGCGTTCTTCGCGCAATGTTTTTTTTGCGCGCGGTAGTGGTTACGCAATGTTGCATACGCAATATTTAGTTTCGCGCCGCGCTTTTGCGCGAAATTGTTTTGGTGTTCGCATTCTGTTCCGCAATATTTGTGCACGCGGTGTTGATGCGCGCGGTGTTCTTTGTGCGCCGTGTTTCTGTCTTTACGCAGTGTGCTTGTACGCCGTGTTGTGTGTGTCTACGCATTGCTTTCGCATGCGAAGTGTTTTACGATGCGTTCTGTGTTGTGTATATTTGTATACACAAATTACATATATATATATATGTACATATGTATCGCAACGCTCTTACGCACTAGTGGTTTTACGCCGTAGTGGTTTGCCGGTGCGTTTTGCGCGCAGTGTTTTTTTACGCTGTGGTTTTTTACGCTGAGTTGTTTGTGTTGTGACGCGGTGTTTTTTTTACGCGGCGCCTTTCTGTGCGCAACTTTTTTACGCTGTGCTGCTTGTGCGCAATGTCTTTGTTTACGTAGTGTATCCACGCAATGTTTTTTATGCAATCTCTAGAATCATACATGAACATAATGTTGCACGCAATGTGTTTTTCCTGGTCGCAGAGTTTTGTTTTGCGCAGTGGGTGTTCAACCGTCGTTTTCCCGCGCAATGATTTTTACATAAAACAACTGCGTAGAAACACGATTGAAAAAACGGCGGAACAAAAACACTGTGTAATCAGACCCCGCGGGGGAACGCCGCGCAGAAACGAACGCGCAGAAGACAAACTGCAAGAAACACTCCACACGAACACGCGAAGAACGCGCGACGTTACTACACCCGATATAAAGCACTGCGCAAAGCACTGCGAACAACAAAAAGCACTGCGTGCACACTGCGTGAACAACTACGTGCAAACACATTGCGTCAGCAACACTACGAAAATAAGAACTCGCAAGGAAACACCACGAAGAGAACCCTATGCGAGAACAAGTGAACAAGGCACGTGGACACAAAAACATGTGACGCACACGGCGCTCCGTCAAAGCACTGCGTTTTTGTGTACACATATACACATATCTATATATATATATATAGAATAAACAATGCGTGGGGCAAAAACACTGCGTGGGTTGTCTTTCGTGTTCCTCTTTGCTCTCTTGTTTTATGTTTGGTGTTTGTACTTTTCACAACCATGCTGTGGTTTTGGGGTCCTCTTTTTGAAGAGACAGCGCCCCGCGTCATTCCTCCTCTTCTCCTCTACATCCCCCCTCTCCTCCCTCCTCCCATCCACCTCGTCACCTCCCCGCGTTTCACCCACCTAGTACAACGTTTCGTGGCCACATAAGGAGCTCCACCAAAGACTCCAGCGGCACAGGCCGCATGCGCCAACGTCACCCAGGACAGCGCTTCGTGGCCCCATAGGGAGCTCCACCGAAGGCTCCAATGGCACAGGCCGCATGCGTCAACGACACAAAGGACAACGTCCCGTGGCCTCATAGGGAGCTTCACCGAGGGCTCCAGTGACACAGGCCACATGCGTCAACGCCTCCCAGGACAGCGTTCCGTGGCCCCATAGCCATAGGGAGCTCCACCGAAGGCTCCAGTGGCACAGGCCCCATGCGTCAATGCCACCCAGGACAGCGCTTCGTGGCCCCATAGGGAGCTCCACCGAGGGCTCCAGTGACACAGGCCACATGCGTCAACGCCACCCAGGACAGCGCAACGTGCCCCCATAGGGAGCTCCACCGAAGGCTCCAGTGGCATGCGTCAACGCCACCCAGGACAGAGTTTCGTGTCCCCATAGGGAGCTCCACCGAAGGCTCCCGTGGCGCAGGCCGCATGCGTCAACGACTCCCAGGACAGCGCTTCGTGGCCACATAGGGAGCTTCACCGAAGGCTCCAGTGACACAGGCCGCATGCGTCAACGCCACCCAGGACAGCGTTTCGTGGCCCCATAGCCATAGGGAGCTCCACCGAAGGCTCCAGTGGCACAGGCCGCATGCGTCAACGCCACCCAGGACAGCGCTTCGTGGCCCCATGGGGATCTCCACCGAAGGCTTCCGTGGCACAGGCCGCATGCGTCAGCACCACCCAGGACAGCGTTCCGTGGCCCCATAGCCATAGGGAGCTCCACCGAAGGCTCCAGTGGCACAGGCCGCATGCCTCAACGCCACCCAGGACAGCGCTTCGTGGCCCCATGGGGATCTCCACCGAGGGCTCCAATGGCACAGGCCGCATGCGTCAACTCCACCCATCACAGCGCTTCGTGGCCCCATAGGGAGCTCCACCGAAGGCTCCAGTGGCACAGGCCGCATGCGTCAACGCCACCCAAGACAGAGCTTCGTGGCCCCATAGGGAGCTCCACCGAAACCGGTATACACAATGCGGTACTCGCAACTGCATATGTTTGGGCCGTTGGTCAGGCTGACTTTGCTTAAAAAACACGCATAAACAAGCCCCGCGGGGAAACACCGCGCAGAAAACAATGCAGCGGATTTCGCGTGGATATCTGTCAACGCAAAACTCCGAAAGGGCGAAATACAAACGCGGTGAACTTCCCACGGATTTGCTTGTCGTCCTTATCCCTGGCCAAAACAAACCCGCGCGAAACTCACTTCGAAATCCAGAGCGAGATTCTCCAGCACAATCTTGGCCCATCCCATTGTTTTCCAAATGAAATCCGCTTTGCTATGTTGGCGCCATGATTTGGAGTCCCGAAACGGTGCGGTGACAGACCGTACGGTGACCTCGAACCCCCCCAAGACCTCACCGCACGGTCCGTCACCGCATGGTCTTGGGACCCCGGATGCCCCTGTCGCCCGAGACATCCTCGGAGAACGACCCGAGTCCGAAACCCGTGCGGTGACCCCGAATCCCCACCGACTCACCGCACGGTGTGATCACCACCACGTTGGCACCATGACTAGAGGCCTCCTAGATGGGGTCGTAGCAGATGGGGTCAGAGGATCGCGCCGCATCCCCGAGGCATCGCCGATGCATCAGCGATGCACTGGCGATGCACCGGCGACGTCAGCGGTGCATCGGCGACGTCGACGTAGAGGAAATTGGCTCCGCATCGAGCCGCGTCGGCGATGCATCGGCGATGCGGCACGATCCTCCGACCCCATCTAGAGTCGGACTCGATTGGACAGGACACGCGAGAGGACACGAGACCCTTCCGAGGGTCACATTGCCACAAGAATGCAGGAAGCATGGGTCGCGAGACACAGGACACGAGGGCACCCGTGATTTGGCAGGGTCGACCTACTAATCCGGGCCGACTGTACTCCGACCATTTGGACGCCCGAAAAGGGTACGGAAAGAATGGGCACAATGCCCAATAACAAATGCTGTCCCAAACCAACAGCGGCCGCTGTTGGGCAGGCGGCCTTCTGTCTCGAATGGACACGGGCCGCGGCGGAGCAGACAGCGAGCCCTGCTCAAAATGCACAGGAACTGCTGTTGGGCATTGTACCTAGTCTTTCCGGACCCATTCCTCGGGAGCGGCCAAGAGGGGGGTGTCCAAGAGGGGGGGGTGCAAATCATGACCGGCGGCATGTGCGCGGCCGGACGTCATGAAAAAAGCAGAGGCGCCACGAAATCTGGGGAGATGTCTTGGCCCACGCCATGGTATCCACCCCCCCCTAGTCACCACCCCCTTCTTTTCCGCCCCCGAATTTCGTGCCGATACTAATCTCGCAGGCCTAGAGGTTGACACCAACACCAATATCGGCGGTGTGCCTCCATCGAGGGAAGAAGATCCCGATCTCAGCGACGGTGGTAATATTCTGGCTTCCACGGTGGCCGAAATGTTACCACCAACACTGAAGTCTAGGATCACCTTCCCCCTGTGGAAGCAACCCCCTGTGTTGGTGTCGGTGCCCATTTCCAGGCCTCCGATAATCCGGGCCGACTGCACGCCGACCCCGTCCGGGAGGCCCGGAAGGACCCTGCGGCGCCGCCGGGCGGGCGGAGGCACGACGCTCTCCGCCGCCAGGCGGGCCCGCGTGGCGTCGTCCCAGGCGTGGCCGTCGGCCCTGGGGGCCGCGGGAGGAGGAGGAGGAGCAGGAGGAGGAGGAGGAGGAGGAGGAGGAGGAGGAGGAGGGGGAGGGGGAGGAGGAGGAGGAGGAGGGGGAGGAGGAGGAGGAGGATGATGTTAGACAAGACCAGTCGCGAAGCGAGTGCAGAAGACGTGAGTTCAGAAAACATTCAGAAGAGGACCTGGCCGCCTTCTCAGCCTGGCTGAGAACTTTGGGCATGAGGCCTCTGGGAATCTGACCGAGATATTTCCGACGCGTCTTGGTAAAAGGGCGGGGAACATCCGTCGCCTAACGACGAGTGGAACATTCCTGAGCTAGGCTCCGAAATTATTGCTGGCCGAAGCATCCACATAACCCGCAAACCATAAGGCAAAGGATTCGTCACACAACATGTCGTAAGGCGGATAGACCCCCCGAGCGAGATGCAAGCGCCGCCACTGAGGATTCTTGAAGACACGATGGGAACCACGCTCTAATCGGAAGCACTCGAAGTTCAAGACCTCTGCCTTCGCCGCCACCGTCGTCGTACCCCCGCAGGCGAGACACTGCCTGCTGCAACCCGCCACAGCGCGGGCGGAACAGAAGTGGGCCACCATGGCATGGGCAGTAGGTGGAATGTGGGACGAGACGGCAGCACGGGCAGCACGAGGGCGCGCGTGGCACGTAAGAGCCGTTGTCTGACGAGACCGACCTCGTGCTCCTCTCTCAAAGCGTGGGTCCGCTGAGCTTCGGCCAAACGAGCACGTGGCGCAGCCCCCCCGCCAGGTTCGGGCGTTGGCAGAACTAGGTGTAGTGGGACCTGATTTATTGATGTGTACTGGGGGACGCCCCCCCCCCGCCCCGTTCCACTATCCCGAACTGCCGTCACCCGAAAAAACACAAAGTGCGGCAGACCTGGTCTAGTGACTCTGGCAAATTTGGGGGCTCCGGGGCCCTACCACTAACCGGGTCCCCTTACCTGGGGTCTTGGCTATACCCGCCAGGTGACCAGCACAAACGTTGCTGGCGATGGGCAAGCCAAGGAGTCCGCGCTCGACGGCCTCGTCGCCCGAAGCACTACGAGGCCATGCTGGCGGCTGCAGTGCGCTGGAAGTGCCTGCCTGGCTCTCTGCAGGCAGGCCCGATCTGCTGCCACGAGTCGGAGTTGACGCCGGTGGAGTCAAGAGGAAGCCTGGGCCGCCGACCCCGACACCCCTCTTCATTGTTGGTGACGAAGATCAGTGAAGGGGCCCTGGAACACACAAATAAACATACACAAAGAACCGGATTCCCAATGTTTTCCCATATTTTCTGGGTTTCTGTCTTCCCCCCACTTCTCATGTCTTCCCATATTTTCCTGGGAGTCGACGATTCAATTCTGCCTGTGTGTTTTTCCCCCTCCGGAAAATCAGGCACGCGCGAGACCCACGGATGCCTACCAAGAGGGACGAGATGTCCCAAAACTCAGGAGGGGAAAAACACACAGACACAATGAATCGTCGATCCCCAGCAAACATGGGAAAATATGGGGAGTGGGGGGGAAGACAAAAACCCAGTATACATGGGGAAATATGGGGAATCCAGTTATTTGTGTCTATTTATTTGTGTGTCCCAGGGCCTCTTCAAAAACGAGTGGCCGTCTGCCGAGCGCCCGGCAGAGGTCCTCAGCGAAAGACGAGGGGTGCTCTCCTGGCTCGGGTCCGACCTGTCCGACGCTGCTAAGCCTACCCGACGAAGGCGTGGACCATGTGTGTCGCCTCCGCCTGACGCGTCTCCGTGGAGATCTAGGTAGGACGCACGTGGACATGCTAGTACGATGTGTCCTCTTCGGAGGCGTGCGTCCGACCCGAGCGTGCAGTACACATATTGCAATCTGTCATTTTCCGAGCGGTACGGTCAGAACGCGCCCGCCACGCAGCTTACACTCTAAGAATTATCGTCGCGCGCGTCGCCTCTGGGGGGGGGACGCACACATAGCATCACTGTGTTGGGGTGACGCCGGATAGAGGGTACTGATGCGTGCATCCTCCAAAAAGAACTGATCCGACGCATCGTGGTGGCTTAGAGTCTAGCTCTTTTCATGGCAAAGGAATGAGGCCTCGATGCCAATCACATTCCAAGCTGCCTCCCTGAATCAGCGCTTCCTGGCATGACTCGTTGGAAGCTGCACGCTGGGAGTATGAGTTGTGGCTGCAGCCCGCACGCCTGTACTTCGGAATTTCAGGGCTCTCACCAAAACGATCGCAAACTGATGGCACCACATACAGTCAACCCGTAGAATAAGGATGCGGGATAAGGATGCAAGGGCCTTGGATGTTTTGAAGCTTCCCGAGCGGGGCGCGGCCAGCGAAAGTGGCCAAGGATGCACAGAGGAGTCAAGGATGCAAGGGTACCCTTGGGAAGGTTGCCCGTCCTTACTATGCGGGTTGATTGTATCCCGCTTCGGCCTTGCGGGAGGCAACCCAAGCGCCTCCGACCGTAGCGGCCAGAATCACCTGTGCCAACCTGCGCACCCTGTGGTCTGCAATCTGATCTGGCCGCAAACGCTGCTTCCGCAAGCTGGAGTTATCAACTCCATCTTTCGGTGCCGCCTCAGCGGGAATTAGTGCTGGCTGCACAGAAGAGGAGGCGGGCTAGGAGGAGGAGTCTGATCGATGCTTTTCAACGTTGTTCGTCCAGCTGGTACTCCAGGGGCCTCTAGACAACTCTGGATGCATCCAGGGACCTAAGGTCCAGACCTCCAGTCCAGAGACTCGGAGGCCCCCGAGTACGAAGAGGGGAACGGAGGGACAAGGAGGGGGGAGGGAAGAGGGAGGGAAGAGGGAGGAGGCATACGATACATAAGGAACGAAACCCCTTTGTCTCCAGAGAATAACGCATACGGAACGATAAATAATACTTAACGCAAAAGGAGCAATAAACAACGCATGCAAGCCTAAGGAACGACCGAGCCCCTTTCGAAAAAATGAGTGAACTGTATTCAAGCCGCTCACTGTACGTGGGCCCACTCAAGTCTGCATCCCGACAGGACGCGAGAGGGAGGAGTCGAGGCTCGGCCGCGACCTGTGAGGAGGAGGAGGAGGAGGAGGAAGAGGAGGAGGAGGGAGGAGGAGGAGGAGGAGGAGGAGGAAGAGGAGGAGGAGGAAAAGAGCGGCGCGCCATCGGAACTTCGCGAACACGGCGCCCATGAAGATCGCGCACAGGAAGGATATCCCAGAGATCGTCCTGCTCGGATGCTCGGCCCAGCGCGGGCCATGGGCAGGCTGTGGGACGAGTGGGCAGGAGGCGCAAGAGGACGGGGAGGGCGACGACGAGGGCGCAGCCGAGAAGGACAGGGAGGATGAGGTGGGAGAGGAGTATGGCCAAACCTGGCTATGCACTGCACACCCTCTTCTTTCCGACGCCGCGTGTCGCGTACGATGACAGGCCCTAAATTTCCAAGTACAGTTGAATCAGCCAGGCTCGTTTAGGGCAGAATTGTATGGGTAGATGTGCGTCGAGTGCGACGGGTCCTGCGGTGAAAAATGATACTGAGTTCGCGAACTGTGCAGAAAAGTGCCATCCTCCTCCGTCCTCCTGCTCCCCCTCCTCCTCTTCTCCTCCTCCTCCTCATCCTCCTCCTCCTCCCCCTCCTCCTCCTGGTCAATGAGCATCGCTTAGTTAACCGATTCCCATCCCCACTGACATGCCCTTGGCCTCACTGATCGATTTACCCTTCTAGGTGGGGATCTATATTGTTGCCTTCGGCTTTCGAGATGTAGACCCCCGCCCGGGTGAGTGGGCTGGCGGGGCAGAGATACAGTGACTCAATCGAAGTGCATGAGGATCTGCAGAGGAAGAGAATGGGAACCATGAGCAAGACTGAGCGTGGAAACGTCGTGCCGATCGTAGTCACCGTCGATCTGGGTCAGCGTCAGATCGTGGACCGTCGTCGCGAATCGGCGACGGCCGACGTGGACCATGACCAAGCTCGGCGCATGCAGATCCCGCGGCAATTTGGCCACGGTCCCCGTGTTTCTTGAGGAGCAGCGAGAAGGGGGGGACTCGCATAGGGGGGGACACATCGACCCGGAATCGGCGTACGTCGCCGGTGGATCGGCAACAGGCCCCCGATAGTGAATCCGCACGTTCCTGGGCAGGTTGGGGCAGTTGGGGGCCCCCAATCGCCGAGCCGAGGCCGGTTGGGGGTCGATACATACCCCCCCCATGCCCATCCCCCCTATTGATGGAGGCTTGGAAGTGGGCACCAACACTAACACAGGGGGGTGCCGCCGCTGGGGAAATATGATCCTAGATTTCGGCTTTGGTGGCAATCTTTCGGCCACCTAAGAAGCCACAGTATTGCCACCATCGCCAAAATCGGGATAATCTTCCCTCGGTGGAGGCACACCGCCGATGTTGGAGTTGGTGTCAACCTCTAGGCCTCCGATACTGTTGCCCCTGACTTCTCGCCTCGAGGATCGGACCTCTCTGACTGTAAGCTGGCCCGACGGTTGGGCGACCAGGCGTGCTACGCGGGGTAGCGTTCCAGAGGGCTGGACGGCTCCGCCGCTCCGAGAGAGTGCTCCGACGTGCTCCGACCGGCAAGCCAGACGACGGTCGCCAGGGGGGCGGCAGGTTCCGCTCTGTGCACGTGCAACCAAACTACACCAGGTAAGATAGCATCGACATCATCACCAGATTAGTCATCCTCATCCACAGAATCATCATGACCATCATCTGCATCATAATCATCAGAATCATCACCGTCATCCTCATCATCGTAAAGCCTTCGCATCATCATCACCATTAACAGCTGGCGCTGCCGCACCACCATCATCATCATCGTCATCATCGTCATCATCATCGTCATCAGCATCACCAACACAACCACAACAGCCATCATCACCATCATCCTCCTCGCCATCATCCGCATCACTCGCATCATGAAAACACCACCACCATCCATCAACAACCATCAATCAGCATTCATGAACCGTCTCCATCATCATCATCATCAACATCATCATCATCACAACATGCTCATCATCCTCGTTAAATCAGAACCATCACCATAATCACAATGTTTGCCAGCGTGGACCACAAAACAACAAGCTCTGGCACTGCGAGTGTGCCAAGTATATGATGCACAAGAACAAACGTGATTTCGTCAGCGGCGAGGCGGCGAAATCCGCTCCAGCGAAAAGCTAGATAGGGGCACTAACTAGCGAATAAGCCGGCGAGCATAGAGGGAAGGGGGACGGCCGAGAGGAAGGAGGGACGCTCAGACGCCGAAGAGTTCGACGATGAGCAGCCGGGCGGGCAGCAGCAGCCAGGCGCGCAGGGCCAGAGCGCGGTGGGCGGCGCGCTCCGGCCCTGCGCACAGGAACAAACAGGCATCCTCCGGATACCCCCACAAGCGGCAACGGCCGGCAACGGGCCGGAACACAGCGGCCCCCTGGACGCCCCCACAGATGGCAACGGCCAGCAACGGGATGGCAACGGGGCAGAACGTGTCGAATCCACGGGACACCGCCACAGGCGGCAAGGGGGCGGCAAGGGGGCGGCGACAAGCTGGAACGTGACGAATCTTACGAATAGCAATCCAGCCCCTTAGAAACGCAAGTGAGAACCCCGAAGTGCAAGCACGGCTTGGGGAATAACAGCTATGGTAAGAAATCAGCGTCATCATCACCACCACCCATCATCATCATCATCATCATCATCATCATCATCATCATCATCAGCAGCAGCAGCAGCAGCACCAGCAGCAGAAACATCATTATCATCATCATAATCAGCATCATCATCGTCATAACCATAAGCATCGCCATGACAATCATCATCACCAGAATCATAATCATCATCATCATCATCATCATCATCATCATCATCATCACCATCACCATCACCATCACCATCACCATCACCATCATCATCATCATCATCATCATCATCATCATCCTCTTCGTCATCGCAATCACCGCCAGCATATCGTCATCATGATCATCATCATCACCGCCATCATCATCACCGTCACCGTCACCGCCATCATCATCATCATCATCATCATCATCATCACCACCAATCATCGTCACCATCAACAATCAGCAATGATCATCATCATCAGAAGCATCATCATCATTCTGATCAGTATCATCATCACCATCAACATGATTATCATGTTTGCCAGCGTGGACCGCAAATAGTAAGCTATGGCACTATGGATTTGCAAGCTATCTGATGCACAAGTGTCTCTGCGACTGAAGCTCGACAAGCAAACATGCATCCTCCGGATACCCCCACAAGCGGCAACGGACGGCAACGGGCTGGAACATGGCGAGTCCTCGTCACACCCAAGCAGACGGCAACGGCCGCAGGCTGGAACATGGCTAGTCCCCTGGACACCCCCACAGATGGCAACGGCCAGCAACGGACGGCAACTGGCCAGAACATGGCGAGTCCCCGGGAAACCCCCACAGGCGACAACGGCCAGCAACGGGCGGCGACGGGGTGGAACGTGGCGAACCCCAGGGGCACCGCCACAGGCGGCAACGAGCGGCAACAGGGCGGCAACCGGGCGGCAACAGAGCCCTTCGAGAAGCAAGTAAGAATCCCGAAGTGAAAGCACTGCTTGGGGGATGACAGCCATGATAATCATCATCGTCGGCATCATCACCATCATTATCATCATCATCATCATCATCATCATCATCATCATCATCAGCATCATCATCATCATCATCATCATCATCATCATCATCATCATCATCATCACCATCGTCATAAACATCGTCAACGTCGTCATCATCATCAGCATCATCATCAGCATCAGCATGATGATGAGGATGATCATCATCATCATCATCATCATCATCATCATCATTATCTTCACCTGTATGACCATAGACATCAGCACCTTCAGCATCATCAACATCAGCATCATATCGTCATCATCATAATCACCATCGTCATCATCATCATCACCATCATCATCGCCATAACCATCACCAGCATAATCATCAGCACAATCATCACGAGCATCATCACAATCAGCAGCATCATCATCATCATCACCATGACCACACTCACCAGCATCAGGAGCATCACCAGCATCACCACCACCACCATCATCATCATGAACAGTATCATGATCATCATCCTCATCAGCACAATCATCAGCACCATCAACGCCACGAACTCCACCATCATCGTCATCATCGCCACATTCACTAGCATCATCATCACCATCATCATCATCATCATGAGCATCATCATGATGAATACTAACATCAACAGCATTAACAGCTCAACCATCACCACCACAACCATGACCATGACCACCACCAACATCACCAACACCATCAGCAAAAGCATCATGATAAATATCATCACCATCAACATCACCATCACCATCACCATCATAAGCATCGTACGCAACAGCAGCATCATCATCACCATCGTCACCATCATCAGCATCAGCATCATCAATATTAGCATCATCTTCAACAGCATCATCATCAGCAACAACAGCAGCAACAGCAGCGGCGTCACCATAAGATCAGGCCCCTTGACTGTCTGTCTCAGCATCTCTGTCTCTGCTGTGACCTGCGTGGTCGTTGTAACGATTACAAGATGGTGTCGGCCTAGACCGTTCAGTGGCAGAGCTGCCAACGCAAAACGCGCAAGAATGCCCCAGAATTTACAAGGGCACCCTGATCATCCCCCAGTTTTGCGTCGCCGCCCTTGGAAGATCCGCAGCGCGACAACCAAGGATGCGCGCGCCCGCATGGGTACCCTTGGGTCAGGGGAGCCTAAGGCAGTGCAAGTAGGAGGATGCTAAGTCCTAAGGATGGTAAGGTGCCATCCTTACAGATGGCCAGAACCGAAGGATGCAAGGTGCCCTTGAGAAAAGGGCCAATCCTTACATACCGTTGTGGCTGTAGCCATCTTATGTTGAAGCTTCGGAGAACGAGGGGACGATAACGAGAAAGAAAACGATAAATACCCTGGCGAGGAACCCAACTCATTCTACACGCGTGGAAGGTATCAATAAGACCACTCGCTGCACAACAAATCGTTGGGGGGGTCGCACTTCCCCTGAAAACTTCGCCAGAGAAACGTGGTCCCGGCTCAGCACGCAGTCACGCGACTCAATTCACACGCGGAGGTTAGCAGCGCATGCGGCGAGGAATACAAGAGCGGGGACTGTGGGAGCAAGAGGAAGGATCACGGGAAACTTTGCCTCCGAGCCAAAGCGCGATGTGAATCATGCGTCATGCTCGTGAGGGGTGCGCCAGGAGGGGCCCGAGCCCCCAGCAGCCACTGGGGCCTTCGGGGGAGATCCTTATGGGGCCACGACATGTGTGAGGGTTGTGCCAGAAAGGACCCGAGTCACCATGCGGACGCAGCCCCTGGGGCCGTCTGGGGAGCTCCCTATGGGGCCACGAAGCGTGCGAGGGGTTTGCCACAAGGGACCCGAGCCACCATGCGGATGCAGCCGCTGGCCTGTCGGTGGAGCTCCCTATGGGGCCACGAAGCGTGCGAGGGGTGTGCCAGAAGGGGCCCGAGCCACCATACGGACGCAACCTCTGGGGCCTTTGGCGGGGCTCCCTACGGAGCCACGAAACGTGCGAGGAACCCGAGTCACCATACGAAACGTGCGAGGAACCCGAGTCACCATGCGGACGCAGCCCCTGGGGCCTTCTGGGGAGCTCCCTATGGGGCCACAAAACGTGTGAGGGGTTTGCCTGAAGGGACCCGAGCCACCATGCGGATGCAGCCGCTGGCCTGTCGGTGGAGCTCCCTATGGGGCCATGAAGCGTGCGAGGGGTGTGCCAGAAGGGGCCCGAGCCACCATGCGGACGCAACCTCTGGGGCCTTTGGCGGGGCTCCCTACGGAGCCACGAAACGTGCGAGGAACCCGAGTCACCATACGAAACGTGCGAGGAACCCGAGTCACCATGCGGACGCAGCCACTGGAGCTCCGTATGAGGCCACCAAGCGTGTGAGGGGTTTGCCAGAAGGGACCCGAGCCACCATGCGGATGCAGCCGCTGGCCTTTCGGTGGAGCTCCCTATGGGGCCACGAAGCGTGCGAGGGGTGTGCCAGAAGAGGCCCGAACCACCATGCGGACGCAACCTCTGGGGCCTTGGGCGGGGCGTCCTACGGAGCCACAAAACGTGCGAGGAACCCGAGTCACCATACGAAAAGTGCGAGGAACCCGAATCAGCATGCGGACGCAACCACTGGTGCCTTCGGTGGAGCTCCCTCTGGGGCCACCAAGCGTGTGAGAGGTGCACCCGAAGGGACCCAAATCACCATGCGGATGCAGCCGCTGGCCTGTCGGTGGAGCTCCATATGGGGCCACGAAGCGTGCGAGGGGTGTGCCAGAAGGGGCCCGAGTCACCATGCGGACGCAACCTCAGGGGCCTTTGGCAGGGCTCCATGCGGAGCCACGAAGCGTGTGACGGGTGCACCCGAAGGGACCCAAATCACCATGCGGATGCAGCCACTGGGGAGCTCCTTGTGAGGCCACGAAACGTGTAAGCGGTGCACCCGAAGGGACCCGAGTCACTATGCGGACGCAACCTCTGGGGCTTTCTGGGGAGCTCCCTGTGGGGCCACGAAACGTGTGGAGGGTGCGCCGAAACGGTGATGAGAATGATGACGGTGGTGGCGATGATGATAGTGGTGACAACGGTGGTGAGGATGAGGATGAGGATGAGGATGAGGATGCGGATGCGGATGAGGATGAGGATGAGGATGATGATGATGATGATGATGATGATGATGATGATGATGATGATGATGATGATGATGATGATGATGATGATGATGATGATGATGATGATGATGATGATAATAACGATGCTGATGATGATGATGGTGATGATGATGATGATCATGATGATGATGAGGATGATGATGATGTTGGTGATGACGAGTTTGATGATGAGATTGATGGTGATGCAGATGTTGGTGTTGATGATGATGTTGATGATGATGATGATGATGTTCATGATGATGATGCTGATGCTGATGCTGCTGCTGATAATAATAATAATGATGATGATGATGATGATGGTGGGGAGAGGAAGGAAGAGGATGAGGACCTTGAAGGAGGAGTGAAGAGGAAGAGGAGCGGAGGGAGGAAGGAAGGAGACGCGCAGCGCTGCGAGTTCAACACGAGGACCCAATACACAGGAGGGTTGCGAAACACGTTGAGCAGGAGAGGGAAGAGGAGGCAATGGAGAAGAAACGCAGTCGAGAGCCACCTGAAGTGGATCGGCAGCAGGAGCACCAGGAGCACCACAAGGCGGAGGAGAATCAGGAGATGAGGCGAGAAAGGGACAGCGGCGGGAGAAAGAGTAGCAGTGGACAGAAACGCCGCGGCAACAACGGCGAAAGAAGAAGAGAGAACGCGCTTGCGGCGTGGCAGTCCGGTAGAACATCTTGCGACCGAAAAATATGCCGCCTTCTGCGCAAATGGTCATGCGTAGTATCCCTAAGAAAATGCCGATGTGGAGCATCACTACGATCTGGCCGCGCGGTCGCAGAGCGGACAACGGCGAGTGTTGCAAGGCGCCGGGCAGCGTCACTGAAGGCTCTGGGGCCGGCACAGAAGAGGAGACCTCGCTGCAACGAAGGAAGGGGAGCAGGGGAATTAGGAGGGGGAGGCTGAACAGGAGGGGACGCTTGGGGAGGAGGGGGACATGGAGGTCGTTCTCGTCGTTCTGTTGCTGCTGCAGCTCCTTCTCCTCCTCCTCCTCCTCCTCCTCCTCCTCCTCTGTTCTTCCTCCATCCATTGTTTTTTTCCGCCAGCGTTCCTCTGGCATGAAGTGGAGTGCTCCAAGGATCATGCAGCACTGAGAGCGAGAAGTCGACGCTGTGCTGCTTCTGCAGCGAGACATGTAAGTCTGTACGGGCCCGGACCCGTCGTGTTCGAAGCATTTCCGAGGTCTCCCAGGCTGGCTCCCATGAGTTCTGATGTGTTTCCCGCGCCTCCTGTGGACGCTGTCCACCCCAAAGCGACTTCCCGAACCCTCCCATCAGTCCAGGAGGGCCCCGAGTCGCCGAACGATCGCTCCAAGACGCCCATGGTCGCTCCAAGAGGCCTAAGAGGCATCCATGACGCCACAAGAGGCCTCCAAGAGGCCCCCATAGGTGCAGATCGTTGATTCCCCTTGGGCTCTTGAAGACCGTGTGCGCTCCCGCCTCGTCGGCTGCTCGAGGACGGCCCAAGGAGGCCGCCAAGACCACCCCGGAACAGCACAACAGACCTGCAAGAGGGTCCCAAGGCGGCCCAAGAGCGCCCCAGAACGGCCCCAGAGGGCCCAAGACGGCCCGAGAGGGCCCCAAGACGGCCCGAAAAGACCACGAGAGGGCCCCAAGACGGCCCGAAAAGACCACGAGAGGGCCCCAAGACGGCCCGAGAGGGCTCCACGAGGCCCAAGAGGCATCCATGAAGCCACGAGAGGCCTCCAAGAGGCCCCCATAGGTCATAGGTGCAAAGCCTTGACTCCCCTTGGGCTCTTGAAGGCCGTGTGCGCTCCCGCCTCGCGGGCTGCTGGAAGACGGCCCAAGAGGCCCCCAAGACCACCCCAGAACAGCACAGCAGACTTTCAGGATGGCCCCAAGACGGCCCAAGAGCGCCCCAGAACGGCCCAAGAGGGCCCAAGACGGCCCGAGAGGGCCCCAAGACGGCCCAAGAGCGCCCCGGAATGGCCCAAGAGGGCCCAAGACGGCCCGAGAGGGCGCCACTCTTCAGGACACGAGCCCCTCCGCCGGCCAAACCAGACCAAACCATGAGATCGCCGAGGGTTACCCTCCCCCAGGGTGTGCAAGAACATCCAACAAACACAATAGAACATAAAAGGTACCCTCTCCGAACCGACCTCGACAGTATACCTCGGCCCGGCTGGATTGCAGCATCGTTGATGCAGCTTGGGCGTATTTCTCTGCTCTTCTAGGGGACCAGGACGAGGAAACCGAAAACACTGCTCCTGCTCATTTCTCTGTGTTTTTTCTCTGTTCTTCTAGGGGACAAGGGCGAAGAACAAGAGAACACTCCTCCCACCTTCCCACCCCGTAAAGGGACAAGAACTGAGCACTTGGATGGGTGGGCGGCAGCGAGACGGGGGAGGGGGAAGACCAGGGGGAAGGCGGAGCCAGGATACAGGAAGGAGGGAGAGGCAAGGAAGGAGGAGGCTGGAGAATCGATGTTGGATGCATTTCTGGCCCGCGTTCGGGCCTCCAGGAGCTTCCAGAAGCAGCCGTCCCCACCGTGGAACTCTGGGGACATGCTTTGTTCGTTGCACCACCGCTGTAAGTAGGCCTGTGGATCGTCGAGACAGAGCCGTCAACAGCAGCGCTCTGGAGGCAATCAAAAGAGATGAAGGGGGCTCCCCGAGTGGGTTTAGCTTCGCCAGAGCCCCGCCCGGGCTCCGCAGGGAGACAGCGGGACGAGGAACGCAGAGGAAGGGTCGGTTAATGCAGGGTAAGAGAGGTGGCGTCAGAGGAAAATCGCTCTGGTCAGCCCCTGGGACAAAGGAGATGTCGACCTCGAGCTGGGTTCGCTCCCTAATCCCGCATAGGGCTAACCCCCGCACTACGCACCCTCGAGGGAGGGAAGGACCAGACACCCCAGCGTTTCCGTACACCCGCAGCGCAATTCCTCCGGGGACTGAGCGATGACGCCGTGGCGCCCGGCATTCGGACCCACACTGGGGAACACGCTAGCAGTGCAGAGCGATCCCCATGCGAGACTGGAGAAGAAGATTAAGGCTAGACGCGGAGGGGGAGGAGGAGGAGGAGGAGGAGGAGGAGAAGAAAGAAGGGGGGAGAAGGAAAGGAAGGGGGGGAGATGGGAGAAGGGAGATGAGGGCTAGATGAGGGACGGGAACGGGGGAGGAAATATTGCAGCTGTAGGTGTCGCGGCTCTCCTGCACAGCTCCCTCCGCGTTGCTGGCAGCAGGGAGCTGTAAGAGAAGTGGGAGCGCCGCCGAGGCGAGAGCGCGACTTTGAACAGTAGCCGTCATCTGTCCGTGCAGCTGCTGGAGCCCGGGAGCCTGAAGATCGCTAAGGATCACAAGATGAGGAACAAGAACCAGCCCTGCTTACAAGCCATCAGGCTGCAGACGTCGCCACGCCAGAGGGCGTCCCCGAGCGGCACCACCAAGGTCGCAGACCCTGCTCCCGCGCACCTCACATCCCACGCCGCATCCTGCCACCTTCGAGGATGGGGGGGGACAAAAGTACCCCAGGCCCAACGTGCCCCAACGTACCCCAGGCTCCATTGTGGAGCCCCTGGGCCCCCTGGGCCTCGTGAGGGACACTCTGGAGTCCGTGGGGAGCCTCCCTGGAAATCCTGGGGGCACCTCGGGTCGGGGGCACTTCTAGCAGCACCCGATATGACGGTCCCAGGGCCCGAAACGGGCTTCCGGAGCGGCAGAACTCACGGACAAAATTCTGTTGCATCCTCCGGGGACCTTGCCTGCCCCGTCGCGGCCCTATCCGCATCGAATCCGTGTCGAATCCATATCAGCCTCGTCGGCTCCGTGTCGAATACGTGTCGGATCCGCGTCGAATTCACGCCACATCCGCGTCGAGTCCGCATTGAGCCCGCGTCGAACACAAGAAAAGGCACAAATTTTGGGAACAAGGGAGGCTCCCCCCGAAGATGCAACGTGAACGAAATGGACGACTCGATCTTTCCGCGAGGATCTAGGGTTGAGCAGGGACCGACCGCCCCAGCATTCCTATAGGCCTACCACAAAATGTTCTTAGAACCCACAGAGGTTCTAATAGCAAAAGCAATATTCTTGGAACATGAACCCGATGTGTTAAAACAAAACAATCTCGGCCAGAATTGTTCTGAAACAATTTCGTGCAGACCTCAAACAATTATTATAACATTCTTTGGTAGTCCCATAGGCGAGCCAGGACACTTCGTCACTGCTTGATGAGGGGGCCACCTCTCCAACGTCAGCCTGCCAAATGCACCCGCCAGACTCTGGAAGGACTGGTTCTGCCCTCCGCGAGCCCCGAGAATGTCCCGACCCCACCCACGGGTGAGCTCCTCGCCTCAGATCCACGCCTGATGGCCCCAGGGCCCGAAAAGGTGCCCTCTGAGGCCAGAATCGGCGGCGCGCTGGCGGGAGGAGGAGGAGGAGGAGGAGGAGGAGGAGGAGGAGGAGGAGGAGGAGGAGAAGGCCGAAGTTCAAAAATCCAGCCCATCGGAGGCGACGCTGCGGGCGCGTGGCCCCGGGGCGGGCGCGTTACACGCATCCCCCCGATGGGGCCTCGCCGAAGACACGGACCACCGACGCCCCGGGGCATACATGCTTGGCAGCGCGCGCGAGGAGGTGGGAGGGAGGGGGGAGGGCTTCTTAGAGGGAGGCTGCTTCTCAGAAGGCGCCGGCCTCACACATCTGCAGCTGAGGTCCGCGCCTTCGAAGAGGCAGGGGTGCTCCTGAGAAGCCCTCCCCCCCAACCCCCTCGGCGCGTGGCTGACGTGTACTGCTCCCTCAATGGGCCACTCGCCCCCGTCGCCGCCTCCGAGCCCACCCGAAGTCTGGGCCCCGGCCCACCATGGGAAAATACGGATACCGCCTGCCCTTCAGGATGGAGCCCTGGCGCGGCCCGCACCCCCGCCCAGAGGGCGACAGGCAGAGGAGCCGCAGGCACCCCGAGCGCGCCGCGCGGCCGCGGGGGGGGCGCGGCGGAGCCCGAGGCCGCCGCCGGCGCCCCGGGCCTGTGGCGGCCGGAGGATCGCGCCGCATCGCCGCCACCTCGGCGATGCCTCGGCGATGCTTCGGCGACGCACCGGCGACGCACCGGCGACGCACCGGCGATGCGCCGGCGACGTCGGCGTGGGGAAACACGGGCTCCACATCTGGCCACATCGTCGATGCATCGGCGATGCGGCGCGATCCTCCGACCACGGGTTGGCCCCGTTCTACATGTGTATATGTGTGTGTGGGCACACATATGTCTAAATATATAGGTCGTCTGTGTATAGGTGTATGTGTATATACAGCTACGCATATGTGTATATATACATATATAGATACAGATGAGTGGTTCTACCTATATGTATATACATGTACATGCATACCTACGTATATGTGCGCTTACATATATGAGTATACACGTATGTAACGTAGATGTGTGTATGTGTATGTATGTGGGTATGTGTGTGTGCATATATATATATATATACACGCATGCGCTGGATCCACACGCGCACAGTAGGATTTTCTCAACCTCCTCGCAATGACTCTCCTCCCATGCATCCCATCTCAACTCCATTCCGTGCCGTTCCCCATGCGATTTACTCATCGTCCCCCCTCTCCTGGCCTCCGTTTCCATCCCTTCCCCTCCTCCTCCACTTCCTCCTCCTCATCCTCCGCCCCCTCCTTCTTTATACCATACCATACCATACCATACCATACCATACCATACCATTCCCCTCCTCAAGTAATCATCCTCTCCATCCCTTCCCCTCCTCTCACTGCGCTGGAGACCTTTGCATCTCACTGGAGTAATCATTGACCTGTTGAGCTGTCCAACCCTCTCGAACACTTCCAACAACGGACTTCGATACATGTAATGCTGGACCGCCTGGAAACTTGAAGAAGAGCCCAAGAGATCTCCAAGGAATAACTGTAGTCCCCAGGAGCGCCTCAAGAGTGCCCAAGGGATTGCCCAGATGTCCCCATCCCCTCCGAGCACTCGCACGACCAAGGACAGAAGGAGGTGCCCTGGCTGGGACTTTGCAAGCACATTTCAGATTTCGTTGACAATGCCAATTTCTTCAGCGGGCGACGCGGACGCTTTGTCTATGTAAGGCACCACGGAAATCTGGCGGAGCGAATCGGCGCCATGACCAAAAAGCAGTAAGGACGCCGCAGATGCAGGAGGGAGAGGAGATTCCCGACGCACGGGCGCTGGGACAGAGCCCAACCACTCGAAGCGCTCATAGCCAAGCCGCCCGTGACATTTGTCAGTCTTCCTCTTGGCACGTAGCCCTGTCTTCTCCCACGCTTCAGGATCACCAGCGCTGCCCACCAATGGACACCAGAGCAAGCCTGGACATCATCACGCACCCTCCCTTGCAGAAGCCAGTGGAACAGAGTCAACAACTTGGATCAAACCACGATGCGAGATCCTTGCCTGCCCGGTCTTGCCCTGCCCGCCTCCCCCTGTTCCCCTCCAGCACGATGAACATCCACGGCAGGACAAGAGCGATTCCTTGGCATGTTCGCCTGGCGAAAACGACTGCCCGTTTGATGCACCCACCCCTGTCGTGACTCTTTCGCTCTCAACTTGCTCGACTCGATCGACAAAGATACGTGCGTATTGGCATCCTGGGTCCACAAAGGCTGGCGGGAGACATACGAATGATGAGCCACAGCCTGCATGTTTCAACGCCTTGCCCAAACTAATTACACATGCGTTCGGACGAGGGGGGAATTTGCGCATGGGAACACACAGACACAGGCGCACACGGACACCCACACCCGCACTCACACCCACATTTACACACACGCACTTACTTTTTTGACTACCTACCAGACCACCCCAACCTAACCCGAAGACCCCAATTTCGGGTTTGGGGGAGTACGGGTTCCATGTGTGTTTTTTAAATTGTTCCCCGACGCCCCCTCTCTCCTGGAATGGCAGGCGAATTGGGGCCTTCGGGTTAGGTTGAGGTGGTTCGGTGGGTGGTGATTTTTGGCGTCGCGGCCCCGCGCGCAGCGACAGGGCGTCCGAAGTCGGAGAAGACAACGCGCGCGCGCGACTAGCGGCCGAGCCCTTAAGCCGCTCAGAGCGAACAGCGCGCGCAGCCAGCCATCGGTCATCCAGCCATGGAGGACCGGATGGGCAGATAAGATACGCAGTGCCAGCTGCCAGACGACTGGCAGAACGGCAGGAGAAGGCGCAAGGAAGCCGAAGGCCAGCAGTGGCGGCGAGAACACCGCCCAAAGGCCGCACCGCAGAGGTCGCGGCGCTGGCAGGCCCGTCGGGCCGCCAGAAGCTCGGCCGAGAACAAGCCGACCCGCAAGCCGGCCGGTCCGAAGGCCCAACGGGGACGGCCGCACCCCAGAACTGTGGAGGGCTGGGCGCGCAGAGGGCGAGGGGGCCACGATGGAGAGAGCTGAACATGCACAGGAGGGCCGTGTGAGCGCACCGGGGTGCTCGCCGAGGGAAGCTGGCCGAGGTGAGAGGAGGCGGTCCGGAACTGCGGAGGAGGAGGAGGAGGAGGTCCTTGTCAGACAGCGGGACCTGCGGGGAGGCCCGGCTGCAGAGCCGGGGGCCGCAGAAGCCCTCCCAGGGGGAGCCGCAGGGGTCCAAGGCGAAAAGGGCAGGCGCCAGATGGAAAGCCACCCGCGAACATACGCTCGTGTGCAAGGCACCAGGCCTCCAATTCGGGAGCGGCCACGAGGGGGACGTCCAAGAGGGGGGGGTGCAAATCATGGCCGGCGGCATGTGCGCGGCCCAGCGGGGGGGCCAGGGACGTGATGAAAGTATCCCAGTGCGACCCTACCTAGGAGTTGGAGCCCCTAGGAAAGCAGCATTAGTAGTAGCAGTAAAGCTAAGCTACAGCTAAACTAAAGCTAAGCTAAAGCTAGGCAAAAGCTAGGCAAAAGCTAAGCAAAAGCTAAGTGAAAGCTAAGCTAAAGCTAAGCTACAGCTGCGCTAAGGCTTAGCTAAAGCTGAGCTAACGCTAAGCTAAAGCTAACTAAAGCTAAGCTAAAGCTAAGCTACATCTAAGCTAAAGCTAAGCTAAAGCTAAGCTGAAGCTAATCTAACTAAGCGAACGCTAAGCTAAATCGAATCGATATCTTAGCATACAGTAAGCTAACGCTAAGCTAAATCTAAGGTAAAGCTAAGCGAAGGCTAAGCTAAAGCTAAGCTAAAGCTAAGGTAACGCTAAGCTACATATAAGCTAAAGCTAAGATAAAGCTAAGCTAACGCTAAGCCAAAACTAAATTAAATGTAAGCTAAGTCTAAGCTAAAGCTGAGCTAAAACTAAGCTACAGCTTAAAGCTAAGCTAAAGCTAAGCTAAAACTAAGCTAAATATAAAGCTAAAGTTCAAACTCCCACGGGACTGGGGGAACCGCGGCGCGGATGCCGGGGGAACCGCCCGGGGCGACTAGCACTGCCCGGCCCTTTAAGCTAAGAGAGTAAGAACCCTTCTAGGCAGAGCCTAGGTAGGGAATAAGAAATGGCGCCAAGAAATCTGGAAAAATATCATGGCCCCCGCCATGATATCCCCCCCTAGTTATCACCCCCCTCTTTGCCGCCCCCGACCAATACTGCAAACGCCGTCGTGGCACAGTCCCAGCGGGTACCCGGGATGCAGGGCGCTTCAGCGGGTGGCCGCCCCGCCGTCACGAGGGGGTCCCACGTGGGGCGGGATCCGCGTCGGCGGGGTGCCCGTCAGCGTAGGCTTACTGAGTGAGGAAGTCAATGAAGCGTTCCAATTCAGCAAGCGAGTAAAGCGAGAGTGAGGGTAGGTTAGTGGCTGGGACACGCTGTCCGCCCCTGAGGCGGTAAAGCGTCTACAAACTCCAGCCCGACGCAGTCGCCCGAGCGGACGCGGTGGTGCCCTGGCACTGTAGGGAAATCTGGCCAGCCGTGCACTGGTGCAAGTAGGCAGCATCATCGTTGTCAAGGGGGCCCGCTGTGGGTCCATCAGGGCGGGGATCAAGCCATGGTGAGCGTTTTTTAATCGGCGTTTCGACATTGGGAGGAACGGGGGGGGAAGGGGGGGAGGGCTCTGGACCTCTGCTCAGTGCGACTGTTTGCAGCAGCAGTGCGTCTATTATTGGAGAGGCTCCGCCTGCTCGAAACATGCGCCAAAAACAGCCGAGATCTACTCCAGGGGGGGGGGTGGAAGGGGGGGGGGTGGGGGCCCGCGCCGATCGGCAAAGCAATGAATAAGCAAACGATCACCATGACGATGGGGCGCCTGGGATGTCTGGGGCAGCAGAAAGCGCTGAAAGCGCCGGTGAGGGCCCCCCCCTGCTGCGGCCGGCGGCGGGCGCAGCAGCGGGCTGAGCGGCACTGGAGGCTGCGCGACCCGTGGGCGGACGGGCGAAGCGGCTGGAGGGCACGACGCTTGCAGCACGTGACGGGGGCCGCATGGCAGGTGTGGAGGGTTTGTTTCTCTGGAGGGCTTATGCGACCCGTCCTCCTCCTCCTCCTCCTCCTCCTCCTCCTCCTCCTCCTCCCTCCTCCTCCTCCTCCTCCTCCCTCCTCCTCCTCCTCCCTCCTCCTCCTTCCTCCTCCTCCTCCTCCTCCTCCTCCTCCTCCTCCTCCTTCTCGGGTCGCCAACGGCCCCGGGGGAAACCGTGCAGGTAGGTGGGCGTGCAGGTGGTGCAGGTGGGGTGGGAAGGCGAGCCGGGGGCGCAGACCCCAGGCTCTCGCACTCTAGGAGGGTGGCGGTCACGACGTGCGGGTCGGCCACGCGCAGGTGGGCGCGAGACGGCAGGGCGAGCGGGAGTACTGTCGGGGCGTTGACCCAAGGAACCCTAAATAAGTAACGAGTCCCCTTCTTCCCATAAATCAAACTTCGATGTCCCATGGAGAACCTCAGGAACACCTGAGGCAAACTGTAATAGAGGCCCCCCCCAAAAAAAAACCCATAAAAGTCAGCCCGACAAGCAAAGCCGCTTGGTAAACGCACCCAGGGAAGGCATCGCACAAGGCGGGGCTGCTTCGTAGACGCACGGGGCCTTTTAGTAAACGTGAATGGTCCGGTCTGGGTGACTTTTTCCTCACTTGATTCGGGCGTTGGCAGAGCTGGGTTTAATGGAACCTGGTTTAGTGATTGTACCGGGAGCGCCCCCCCGCTCCATTTCCACGAACCGGAACTGCCGTCCCCCGACAAACACCAGCTACGGCAGACCTGGTTTAGTGCTTCTGGCCAATTGAGGGGCCCCAGGGCCCGACCACGAACCGGGTCCCCTTACCCGGGGTCCTGGCCATACCCGATTGATGTGAAGCAATCAACCCAGACATGCGAAGTCCTGATTTTTTCAGGGCGGCGTAACTGGAAGTCCCGACCCGTTCCCCGGGACCGATTTTGCGTCCTGAGTCGTTTTTTGACAGTCCCGAGGCCCGGCGAGGGCTCCCTGGGGCCGAAAATAGCCAAAAACCTCCCGTCCTGATTTTTCCACGACGGTATCATGTCTGGGAAGGAACACCGAGCCCCTCCCCAACGAAAGGGGTTCCCTTCGCCAGCGCGCCGGCGGCAGAGAGCGGCGTCGCCCGCGCGGGCTGCGGACGCGTCGGGTGCCAGGGGATCGCGCGCGGGTGGGGCGGCGTGCCCGCACGGGCAGGGGCGACGCCGACGGGGCCGACGCGGACGGCGGCGCACAGGGGGCCACAGGCGAGCCCTGCCCCCTGCCCCCCCACGATTTCTGAGGGGGAGGGTGGGGTTCACTTCGTTCGGGAGCTCCCGAGCGAAGTGAACCCCCGCCCTCCCCCTCAGAAATCGGGGGGGGTGGGGGTAGGGTTAAGTCGGGCCTGTCCCCCTACAGGGGGATTTTCGACGAAAAATAAATTACCCTGGCGACGTACCCAACCCCTGCGCAAAAGCGGGGCGCAAATAGTTTAGGATACTTTATAAGGGGGCGATGACGGAGCGAGGGTTACATATGTCTGCAGACGGAATTCGGGAGACTCGCAGGACACTGGCTACAGGAAAAGGGCTTGATAAAGCTGATGATTTACAATTCCTGAGCACTCCTAGCCACTTCGAAAACGGGGATCACAGCAGGCCTCGAAAGTGGCGACAGGTTCACAGATCGCAGCCCCGCAGGGATGGCGAGGTCTCATTTGAATCTGCCCGTGGCCCTCACTGTGCTGGGCCCCCCAGCAGGCCTCGAAAATGGCGACAGTTTCGCAGATCGCAGCCCCCCAGGGATGGCGAGGTCTAATTTGAATCCGCGCGTGGCCCTCACTGTGCTGGGCCCCCCAGCAGGCCTCGAAAATGGCGACAGTTTCGCAGATCGCAGCCCCCCAGGGATGGCGAGGTCTAATTTGAATCGCGCGTGGCCCTCACTGTGCTGGGCCCCCCAGCAGGCCTCGAAAATGGCGACAGTTTCGCAGATCGCAGCCCCCCAGGGATGGCGAGGTCTAATTTGAATCTGCGCGTGGCCCTCACTGTGCTGGGCCCCCCAGCAGGCCTCGAAAATGGCGACAGTTTCGCAGATCGCAGCCCCCCAGGGATGGCGAGGTCTAATTTGAATCGCCCGTGGCCCTCACTGTGCTGGGCCCCCCAGCAGGCCTCGAAAATGGCGACAGTTTCGCAGATCGCAGCCCCCCAGGGATGGCGAGGTCTAATTTGAATCCGCGCGTGGCCCTCACTGTGCTGGGCCCCCCAGCAGGCCTCGAAAATGGCGACAGTTTCGCAGATCGCAGCCCCCCAGGGATGGCGAGGTCTAATTTGAAATTCGTGGCGACAGTTTGATCCGCCCGTGGCCCTCACTGTGCTGGGCCCCCCAGCAGGCCTCGAAAATGGCGACAGTTTCGCAGATCGCAGCCCCCCAGGGATGGCGAGGTCTAATTTGAATCTGCCGCGGTTACCCTCTATGCAGGACCCCCCAGCAGGCCTCGAAAGTGGCGACAGTTTCACAGATCGCAGCCCCCCAGGGATGGCGAGGTCTAATTTGGATCTGCCGCGGTTACCCTCTATGCTGGACCCCCCAGCAGGCCTCGAAAGTGGCGACAGTTTCACAGATCGCAGCCCCCCAGGGATGGCGAGGTCTAATTTGAATCTGCCCGTTACCCTCTGTGCTGGGCCCCCCAGCAGGCCTCGAAAGTGGCGACAGTTTCACAGATCGCAGCCCCCCAGGGATGGCGAGGTCTAATTTGAATCTGCCGCGGTTACCCTCTATGCTGGACCCCCCAGCAGGCCTCGAAAGTGGCGACAGTTTCACAGATCGCAGCCCCCCGCGGGCAAGACAAGAAGAGGCGGGAGGCGGGAGGCGGGAGGCGGGAGAAGGGACGCGACCACACTGCTCTATTCAAAACGAATACCCAACCAAGGAGGGTTGGGAAAAAATGCCCCACAAATTACCCTGGCGACGTACCCAACCCCTGCGCAAAAGCGGGGCGCGAATAGTTTAGGATACTTTATAAGGGGGCGATGACGGAGCGAGGGTTACATATGTCTGCAGACGGAATTCGGGAGACTCGCAGGACACTGGCTACAGGAAAAGGGCTTGATAAAGCCTCGATGATTTACAATTCTCATTTGAATCTGCCCGTGGCCCTCACTGTGCTGGGCCCCCCAGCAGGCCTCGAAAATGGCGACAGTTTCGCAGATCGCAGCCCCCCAGGGATGGCGAGGTCTAATTTGAATCCGCGCGTGGCCCTCACTGTGCTGGGCCCCCCAGCAGGCCTCGAAAATTGCGACAGTTTCACAGATCGCAGCCCCCCAGGGATGGCGAGGTCTAATTTGAATCTGCGCGTGGCCCTCACTGTGCTGGGCCCCCCAGCAGGCCTCGAAAATGGCGACAGTTTCGCAGATCGCAGCCCCCCAGGGATGGCGAGGTCTAATTTGAATCCGCGCGTGGCCCTCACTGTGCTGGGCCCCCCAGCAGGCCTCGAAAATGGCGACAGTTTCGCAGATCGCAGCCCCCCAGGGATGGCGAGGTCTAATTTGAATCCGCGCGTGGCCCTCACTGTGCTGGGCCCCCCAGCAGGCCTCGAAAATGGCGACAGTTTCGCAGATCGCAGCCCCCCAGGGATGGCGAGGTCTAATTTGAATCCGCCCGTGGCCCTCACTGTGCTGGGCCCCCCAGCAGGCCTCGAAAATGGCGACAGTTTCGCAGATCGCAGCCCCCCAGGGATGGCGAGGTCTAATTTGAATCCGCGCGTGGCCCTCACTGTGCTGGGCCCCCCAGCAGGCCTCGAAAATGGCGACAGTTTCGCAGATCGCAGCCCCCCAGGGATGGCGAGGTCTAATTTGAATCCGCGCGTGGCCCTCACTGTGCTGGGCCCCCCAGCAGGCCTCGAAAATGGCGACAGTTTCGCAGATCGCAGCCCCCCAGGGATGGCGAGGTCTAATTTGAATCTGCCGCGATTACCCTCTATGCTGGACCCCCCAGCAGGCCTCGAAAGTGGCGACAGTTTCACAGATCGCAGCCCCCCAGGGAGGGCGAGGTCTAATTTGGATCTGCCGCGATTACCCTCTATGCAGGACCCCCCAGCAGGCCTCGAAACTGGCGACAGTTTCACAGATCGCAGCCCCCAGGGATGGCGAGGTCTAATTCGAATCTGCCGCGATTACCCTCTATGCAGGACCCCCCAGCAGGCCTCGAAAGTGGCGACAGTTTCACAGATCGCAGCACCCCAGGGATGGCGAGGTCTAATTTGGATCTGCCGCGGTTACCCTCTATGCAGGACCCCCCAGCAGGCCTCGAAAGTGGCGACAGTTTCACAGATCGCAGCCCCCCAGGGATGGCGAGGTCTAATTTGATCTGCCGCGGTTACCCTCTATGCAGGACCCCCCAGCAGGCCTCGAAAGTGGCGACAGTTTCACAGATCGCAGCCCCCCAGGGATGGCGAGGTCTAATTTGAATCTGCCGCGGTTACCCTCTATGCAGGACCCCCCAGCAGGCCTCGAAAGTGGCGACAGTTTCACAGATCGCAGCCCCCCAGGGATGGCGAGGTCTAATTTGGATCTGCCGCGGTTACCCTCTATGCAGGACCCCCCAGCAGGCCTCGAAAGTGGCGACAGTTTCACAGATCGCAGCCCCCCGCAGGCAAGACAAGAAGAGGCGGGAGGCGGGAGGCGGGAGAAGGGAGAAGGGACGCGACCACACTGCTCTATTCAAAACGAATACCCAACCAAGGAGGGTTGGGAATAATCAAATTACCCTGGCGACGTACCCAACCCCTGCGCAAAAGCGGGGCGCAAATAGTTTAGGATACTTTATAAGGGGGCGATGACGGAGCGAGGGTTACATATGTCTGCAGACGGAATTCGGGAGACTCGCAGGACACTGGCTACAGGAAAAGGGCTTGATAAAGCTGATGATTTACAATCCCTGAGCACTCCTAGCCACTTCGAAAACGGGGATCACAGCAGGCCTCGAACGTGGCGACAGGTTCGCAGATCGCAGCCCCGCAGGGATGGCGAGGTCTCATTTGAATCTGCCCGTGGCCCTCACTGTGCTGGGCCCCCCAGCAGGCCTCGAAAATGGCGACAGTTTCGCAGATCGCAGCCCCCCAGGGATGGCGAGGTCTAATTTGAATCCGCCCGTGGCCCTCACTGTGCTGGGCCCCCCAGCAGGCCTCGAAAATGGCGACAGTTTCGCAGATCGCAGCCCCCCAGGGATGGCGATGTCTAATTTGAATCCGCGGCGATTACCCTCACTGTGCTGGGCCCCCCAGCAGGCCTCGAAAATGGCGACAGTTTCGCAGATCGCAGCCCCCCAGGGATGGCGAGGTCTAATTTGAATCAGCGCGTGGCCCTCACTGTGCTGGGGCCCCCAGCAGGCCTCGAAAATGGCGACAGTTTCGCAGATCGCAGCCCCCCAGGGACGGCGAGGTCTAATTTGAATCTGCCCGTGGACCTCACTGTGCTGGGCCCCCCAGCAGGCCTCCGACAGCAGATCGCAGCCCCCCAGGGAAGGTCTAATTTGAAGCGTGGCCCTCACTGTGCTGGGCCCCCCAGCAGGCCTCGAAAATGGCGACAGTTTTCGCAGACTGTGCTGGGCCCCCCAGCAGGCCTCGAAAATGGCGACAGTTTCGCAGATCGCAGCCCCCCAGGGATGGCGAGGTCTAATTTGAATCTGCCCGTGGCCCTCACTGTGCTGGGCCCCCCAGCAGGCCTCGAAAATGGCGACAGTTTCGCAGATCGCAGCCCCCCAGGGATGGCGAGGTCTAATTTGAATCCGCCCGTGGCCCTCACTGTGCTGGGCCCCCCAGCAGGCCTCGAAAATGGCGACAGTTTCGCAGATCGCAGCCCCCCAGGGATGGCGAGGTCTAATTTGAATCCGCCGTGGCCCTCACTGTGCTGGGCCCCCCAGCAGGCCTCGAAAATGGCGACAGTTTCGCAGATCGCAGCCCCCCAGGGATGGCGAGGTCTAATTTGAATCTGCCGCGGTTACCATCTATGCAGGACCCCCCAGCAGGCCTCGAAAGTGGCGACAGTTTCACAGATCGCAGCCCCCCAGGGATGGCGAGGTCTAATTTGAATCTGCCGCGGTTACCCTCTATGCAGGACCCCCCAGCAGGCCTCGAAAATGGCGACAGTTTCACAGATCGCAGCCCCCCAGGGATGGCGAGGTCTAATTTGAATCTGCCGCGGTTACCCTCTATGCAGGACCCCCCAGCAGGCCTCGAAAGTGGCGACAGTTTCACAGATCGCAGCCCCCCAGGGATGGCGAGGTCTAATTTGAATCTGCCGCGGTTACCCTCTATGCTGGACCCCCCAGCAGGCCTCGAAAGTGGCGACAGTTTCACAGATCGCAGCCCCCCGCAGGCAAGACAAGAAGAGGCGGGAGGCGGGAGGCGGGAGAAGGGAGAAGGGACGCGACCACACTGCTCTATTCAAAACGAATACCCAACCAAGGAGGGTTGGGAAAAATAGTCCAAGAATAGTCCGGGGACTATTCTTGGAGTACTTTTTGCCTGTCTGGGGTATTTTTGGGGTATTTTTGATTTTTCTTCGAAAATCCCCCTGTAGGGGGACACGCCCGACGTAGGGGTAAGGTTCGCCCGTGGCCCCCTTATGCGCACCTCCGTCCCGGTCTGTGGAGAGGCTTCATCGGGCGTGGGGTGAAGTCGGGCACGTCTCCCTACAGGCCGATTTTGCACGAAGAAGAAAAAGTCGTCGAAGAATATGCCACAAAATACTCGCAAAAAAAACAATAAAAAAGTTGCCATGAGTATTCAAAAAATGCTCGAACAAAATCGTCCCCAGACTGTTCGTTGTTACTATTCCTGAGCATTCCTCCTGTAAATGGACACGCCCAACTGAGGCGTGGGGTCGGGGGACCTGGCGCGGGTGGTTCAAGAACAGTTCAAAGTAAGGTGCACAACAAATTCTGAGGGTTCGAACTCTGTCTAGCCCTGGAGCCACGATCCATGCGAGGGGTGTGCAGAAATCGGCCGATCGACGCTGTCTCGGGGCCCGGGCGTGGGGGCTCCAAAGAGCGTCTGGCCCTGGGAAGGGGGGGAGGCCGGGGCGGCGAGGGGTCAAACATTTTCTCTGGCACCGGACGAGGGGGAGGAGGTAGAAGGGAGGAGGCATAGCATTGCATTGCATGGCGCTGCATTGTGTTGCAGATCATTGCGCTGCACTGCGATGAACTGTCTTGTTTTGCATCATGCTGCATTGCGTTACGTTGCATTGCGTTGGAGTGCATTGCGTTGCATCGTCTTGAATCGCCTTGCGTTGCATTCGCATCGGTAGTACTCTGCGCTACGCTGGGCTGGGGGAGCGCTCTTATGTTTTCCCTCGACGATGTTGCTGTCCCCCCCCTATCGGGGCGTCTTCGCTTGGTCGGTTCCCCTCGTGCGCTTTTCCTTTTTCCCTCGAATCCGCTCTGCGATGTTGGCGCCATGAGAAGATACCCCAAAAGGGCCGCAGCGTTTTGTTGTTCCTCTCCGGGGGGGCGGGGGGGCGGCCTGGAAGGGCAAGATGGAGAAACCTGGCCAGCGCCCCCAGAGAAACCTGGCGGGCGCTCGAGCTCGGTCCGGGCCCACTGTGGCTCCAATTTGGCGTCCCAGCGGAAAGAGGCGTGCGAAGATGATTTCCGATAATCCGCCGGCCCCCTTGCGGGGCCATCAAGCTGCGAGGCTTAGGCTTGCTGCTCCCTGCTCCAATTCCAATTTCCAATGTTCATTGTGATAGTTCTACGTTCCGCTTCCTAGTGTAAACTGTTGAAGGCCGCGCGAAGGGGGGGAGCCGAAAAGCGGCCTGGTTACCACTCCCGAATCGCGTTGACTGAATTCCGCGGGGCGTTGTCTTAATGTCACGGTATTAAGTTTAGGGCCTTAGAGCCTGAGGGTTAGGGTATTTGGGACAGGGTCTTGGGGTGAGGGCCTTCAGGTTCAGACTCGATGGTTAGGGTTTGGATGCCAGGTTTAGGCTAATCGCTTTGGGGCCTTAGGGTTAGGATCTTAAGATTAGTGTCTTTAGACTCGGGTCTTAGGGTTCGAATGTGAGGGTGAGGACCTGTATTGCAACATCTTCGGGTTTGGGTACCCAGGTTTGGGCCTGAAGGCTAGGGTCTCAGGGTTCGGGAAGTAAGGTTCAAGCTGAAGGTTAGGTTTAGGGTGAGGATCTTACGTCCAGGGTCGGAAGGGTAGGGCGTTCGGCGTAGGATTGTAGGGCTAGGGTCTGAAGGTCATGGCTGCAGTGGTAGGCTTTGGGTATTCGGATTAGGGCCGTGGTGCCAGGCCCGCAGGGTGAAGGCCTTGGGGCATAGGGTATGGGTCCAATGTTATGGTCCGCGGGTTATGGTCTAAAATAGTAGGTTTTCACTTAGGATCATGGGGCTAGGGTTTAAAGATTCTGGCCTTGGGACACGGGTTTTGGGGCTCGGGTCAGGATGGTCTTCGGGCCAGGGCGTTAGGGTCCGCGCCTGAGGGTCATGGTCTTACGGCCTGGGCTCTAAGGTCAGAGTCAGGGTTAGGGCTATTTTCTAGTAGACAGCAAGAAGCTCACGATCAGGGTGTTCTGGCTACGGGTCTTGGGGTGGCGGCCCAGGTTTTTTTTTTTGAGCTCTACGCTCTGCACCGCAACATTCTGCCTGGCCCTCTACTGCGGGGGGAGAGGGACAGATGTGGGCCAGCGGGCCTGCTGTCGGACGAAACCGACACAGTCCCTGCAGGCAGGAAAAAGAGGCGAGGAAAAACTCGCCACGGCAGACACCTGGGCCGAAAGAGATGGCCAGGAGAGCCGACTAGCGGGCAACCTCGAGCAAGCGCTGGGCCAGGACGGCCTGGTGCTTGCTGCGAGCACCCTCCACCTCCGAGGACGGGGGAGGGGGAGGCTCAACCGAGGGAGCGGGGACCTCCTCCACCTCCACGGCAGGCTCGTCAGGCCCAAGGACTCCGTCCACTGAGCTGAAAAGGCTCATGATGTTCCCTGTGTGGACCCTGACCTCCCTCTTGCTGTACTGGGGGTGCAGGCCTCGTTTGCACAACGTGTTCCATCCCGTCCGCGTGGTCTTGGTCGGACGGCCAACACATTTCACAGACAAACCGCGAACTCTCTGGCCCGAGGAGTGACAGTGGCAACGCACACAGATGAACAGAACGCTGCTGTCGGAGCAGTCAAACGCTAAAACACGATGCTCTAGAGCCAAGAGACGGCCCTCATCTAGTTTACTGCGACCACTGCAGGAACCAGGAGGGGGCTCAACGAGGGCTCTAGTGCCACGTAAACAAACTTCACACCTCCACGCTCCCGCCCAGGGTCTCCAGACATGTGGCAAGGGCGCTGAGGCAGCCGAAGGCTTACTGAGCAATTCAACACCCGACAGATCTATGGGGTCCCATAAAGGCAGGAGGCGGGCCGCGAGGCGCAATGTGCAGCGGGCCGCCTTGATAAATTTGTCCGTGACATCATTGGCTTCGGCCGAGCTAGGATGCATGTCTAAAGCATGCTTGGCTCCAACGTCGGCCCAGTAGTTGCCTTGCCTACGCCATCCCTCTTCGCTGGAGATGCCTTGCTCATCTCGGTCCTTATGAGCAGCAACTTTCTCAACGGGGAGGAGGGAGGACGCAGTGGAGTAACACTGGAGGAAAGCCCCCGAGTACATGCGCTGACCAGAAAGGTGGGCCGCCTTAGGCAGGCCAGCGATCTTAACAACGTTGAGGCAATCAGACAGGGCCGATGCGTGGCCTGGGATGCCGAGCATGTGGGCCCACGTGTAGGCCGAAAACTCAGCACTCTGCGGGGTCTGAGGATAGGGCGCCCAAACAGGGGCTCTGAATTCGGCAACACACCTACCAACAGAGTCGACCATGGCCACGCAAGACGCAGCCCGACTAAGTTCACGGATGGGGTGCCGAGTGCACGAGCCGTCAATGAAAAGGGACCCCCAGAGCTGCCTGTCTAGGGGGCCGCCGACAGGGGAGACCTGATCGGTGTCATGCCACACAACCATAAGACCATCATCGGCATCCGTCGCGGGCTTCGGGCTGAAGTCGGCGGGATGGGCGAAAGCCCCAGAGATAAACGGGAGCAAAGCAGACCTGTCGCCACCTTCAGCCTCGAGCGCGGCCTCTATCTCTCCAGCCTTGACCAAGGCGTTGCGTTTTTCCACTATACTCTCCCCCTGACACTTCCACAGCCTATGGAACATACTATCGGGCTCCCCGCAGAACTGGCAGCCAACATCCGTCTGGTAGCCGAGCTGGAGCGCACGCTCCTTAGTGAGGAAAGCTTCGGTGGCGAAGGCTCGGATCCTCCCCTTCTCGAGAGCACTGAACTTGCTGCTGGCAAGAGCTTCCTTGACAATGTCGTAACAAAGCCTGTGCTTAACCCCTCGCTTGGCCGCAGAGTCTCTTTCCAACATACGCAAGTAAGCCTCTTTGCACAGTTTTTTGACAAGGGCGGTGGAGAACAGACCAAGGGGGATGACGAAGCCACGGTCATCTCTGATGGTCATGAAATCCGTCATCACCCAACCAATCCTAGAGAGAGACATGCGCAGGGCGGAGAGGGGGCCAGCCACACTGCGCCAGGAACACGCTTCTTGGCTAAAAATGTTCGTCCAAGCTCGTCTGAGCTCGGGGAGGCCAATCGCCCAGGGGAACTCTCCCACCTGAGACAGCCAGATTTCCTTCGACCACCGAACAATGGGAGAGCACGCGGTTCTCCAACAAGGGTCCGAATCGAGGATGGCCGAGGTGGTGAGCGAACGAAGCTTCGAGAGAGGACGAACCGATCCGAAAAGCTTCCTGCGAAGGAGGAGGAGGTCATGATCGGAGGTCCCCGTGATCTCACTCCCGTAGCTGGCGCCGGCCAAAGGGCCAGCCGAAAAAACCTTGATGATGGCGCCCCTCTTGAGCACCTTATTCTGTCTGCGAAGCCGCTTGGTGCGCCTACAGGCGGCCGCTAGCCTAGACTTCAGCTTGGCACATCGGCCTCCGACCCTGAGGGCGCGACCAGCTGTGTAGTCGACACCTAGGTTGACAGCAGAGGATGAGGGTTGGGTCGAGAGCTCAGCCAACTGGGACGAGACCTGCTCCCCGACGGCACGCGAAGAGGCAACAATACAGGTCTTGTCCAGAGCGAAGCTACAACCCAAAACCTCTTCCACCACCCCCTTCAACTGCTGCGCACAACCGACCACAGAGGCGATGACCTTCGAGGGGGGGCCCACACACGAGAGGCCTAGGTCGTCGATGTAAACATCGAGCTCAAGTCTGGGCTGGCGAGTGATCCTGTCGTAACCCTCCATCCCGTGGACACGGATGAAGGTAGTGGCGAAGCTGCAGCCCGCCACCACTCCACTCAAAACAAAAAAGGGGCCTTCAACGATGCCTCCCAAACTGAGAAAGCGCCCACACTGGTAAGCAAACAGGGCCACCCTAGCTATGACGGGCGGGAACCCATGCCGAGCACATCTCTCCTGCAAGGCGGCCAAGGGGATGTGTTCGTAAAACTTACGAAGATCGAAAAGGACACTGCAGGCGGCATCTCCACTCTTGACGCCTGCTTCTGACCGAACGGCCTGTCTCCACACAACGTCGGCCGCCCCTCGATGTCTGCCAGCGGCCCAGTACCGTCTGGGGTGTTGCTGTTCCCAGGCCAGGGCCAGGGGGCGACGGAGACGCCCCCAGACCCTGTACCAGGAGCAGAACACCCCGATCGGCCTGTAGCCTCCAGCAGGCTTCGAGAGGAGAGCAAGCAGGACGACCGAAATCTGGGGGGGCAGGCAACCCAAGGCTTCAATGAGAGCAAAAATCATGCTGAGACACTCCAGCGCTGGATCTCCCAGGAGCGAGAAGTGACGGCAGTGGAACCCGTCCAGGGACACGGCCGAACCAGGCTTGTATTGTTTCGAGGCGGCTCTGATCTCGTCGACGCTGAGACGAGGAAGAGGCTCCAGGATAACCCCCGAAGGCACGGCCCCCAAACCCTGGCCCCACGCAGCACTAAAGCGAGCACCTTCAGCCCGCAACAAAGAGAGGGGGTCAGACACGGTGCAACCTTTGGCGCTAAGCGTGGTGGTCGGGGTCCACGGGGAGGGATCTCGGGTGATCTGATGGACTCGCCGCGAGCCCGAAGAGACGCCGACGTGCAGCCAGGCAGACCAGTCCTCACGGGCCTGCTTGGCGAAGAACTTGTTGGCGGCCTCGAGTTCATCTTTTAACTCAAGCTCAAACTCCTCAATGTCTTCAATCGTCTGGTCGGAGGCGCCAGCAATGCGAGCAGCACGATAAAAAATTTGGGTCCTGGAGCCCATGTGCTGCGCGATGAGCGTCGGCGGCTGGCAAAGCAAGAGGCCCAGCTTATCCGACAAACGGAGGTCGCCTGCACGGCGAGCAAGAACTAAGGCATGCCACTGAGCCGCCAGCCAACGAATAGCTCGGTGCTCTGGGTACTTACTGCGGCCGTCGGCAGTGAGGAGTGAGCGCCAGACCAACTGAGGCCCCGACCCACGACAGCCCTTCTTGAGCAGCTCGGCCCCAAGAATCGGCACGAGGTCGGACTCGGCTCGGTCCGCCCACGCCTGGTACAACGGACCCAAGAGCTTGTGGGCCCCCCAGAAATCCTGTTTTTTAACCTTGTCCAGGGCCGCCTTGGCCAGATCCAGCTCGCGGGCCCAGGAGGAACCTTGGGGCCGAGGTCCGAACACCGCCTCCACAGGCAGCGGGGGGGGCTTCCGAAACGACAAAGCCTGCAAAACGGCAAGCTGAGGAAAGAAAATCAAATTGACAGGTCGGTGGGGGGTCAAGGACGTAGAGAAATCGACAGCGCACTCTCTCACACCTTTGGCCAGCCCCCCCGAGCAAATAAAATAATCAAAGACAGAAGGCTTCCCCGACGGGAAATGCGTGCACGAGGCTGGAACCACAAGAACACCTCGCAATTTACTGACAAACTCGGTATCTTCCAGAAGAGGTGGCTCGAAGTTGTGGTCAGCACCGGCAACAAATGGCAAATCACAACTGGAGAGGAAGAGACCGAGACGAGACAGGATACCAAGATTGCGATCCGAAAGCTCTTCAGTGTGGTAGAGGTAGGACGAAACAACAACGATGGGGGAGGTGCCTGGAAGGTGCATGGAGCCAGCAAGACACCTGCCTGGAACAATCTCACCTCCTTCCATACCTTGAAGTCCGATCCAATCCTTAGCAAAAATGGCGACCCCCGCCGAGGTGTCGGCCTCGGTCTTCTCAGCCTCGGACCAGAGGGACTTCCAGCCCCTCTTGATACACCGCGCGTTGGCCGCCTGCACATCTTCCCCTCTCAAGCGGTGCTCCTGACAAAGGACAATATGGGCGTGTGAGAGGCTTTCCAAAAGGCCGCGCATGGTGCCCCATGAGTTGCAGTTGATGGTCTTGATACAAAGCTCAACACTGTTGGGATCAGGTCTCGCACCTCCATCCTTGGCAGGAGCTTGCTTGGGAGAGGAAACAGACTGCACGGGCTGCCGTGGGGCGTCGGAGCCGACGCCCGCGTTCTGAGACCTTAAAACAAGCGATCCTGGCAAAGGTTGGGGACGGGCAGGCTGGCGAACCAGAGAGGGAGGGCTGACCTTCGCCAGCTCCGATCCAAGCTCAGCCTGACCAGAGACGTGCAATCCTCGCTCATGGAGAAGGGACTCGAATCTATCGTCCACATCGGCCAAAGGAAGCTGAACCACAGTGACCGAATGGACACTCTTGCCTACGCCTGCACCGAGCTGAGCAACTGGGTAAAGCAGGGAAGGCCGAGAGAAATCGCAGGCAGCGCGCGTGCGCGTCTTGCCTGGCCTGGCGTCCAGCTGTAACGACGAGGACGGCGACACGACCGCATCGGCACGAGCAAGCAGCGACGAACGTCGCGACCGAACCGATCTATCCTTCGTCTGGACACCAGGACTTCTTAGAAAGCGTGGGAGGCCCCTCCTGCGCCAAAGATCAACACGAGCCAGATGCAGACAGTCAGCGACTATAACATCAGCTGGCCCAGACATTGGCTTTTTGTTCCATCCAGCCAGAGGCAGAGTTGAACTCTCCGCGCCGTGCGCGGGGCCGGGGAGCAACGGTGCGAGGGTCACTAACGGCGCAACGCCGGGCAGTCCCCACTCGCACCGCGCCCCCCGCTGGGTAGACAAACCCACGCCTGATGAAAGATTGCGAGAGTGCTGCAGGGGTCCCCCCTGAAGGCTGGCAAGCTGGCAGATCAGAAGCGGAACTTCATGACTCCATGGGCGTTGCTCCTCCAGGGGGGGCGGCCTGAGACTGTATCTGGGCGATCCTGTCCGCGCGCTGGCGAAGGCCTGCTGCAGAGGCGGCGCCGTCAGCGTCCGCAGCAGCCGCGGCGGCGCCAGGTGCCGCCGCGGCGGGCCCGCTGGCCGCGGCTGCAGCAGCGGACGCGCTGGCTGCAGGGGCAGCACCTCCATCGCCTCCAGCAGGTGCTGCGTTGCCCTTGCCAGGGCCGACGACAGGACCCGAAGCGGCAGGGACCGTGACAGCAGCACCAGCGTTGGTCTTCCGCTTCTTCTCGTTCTCGTCTTTGAGGCGCTGCAGGTGGGCTTGGTGTTCCACCTTGATGGCCTCCACCTTGGACTTCGACTCTTTGAACAGGTTGGCGGCCATGGCGGTGATGCCCTCGCGAAGCTGCGTCGCCCTGCTCTGCAGCTCCTGCTTGTCCGACTCGCTAAGCTCGAACTCCAGCTCGCCCATATGGAAGAGCGACTCTGCAGACAAGTCCAGCCAAGCCTCCAACTTGGTGTCGTCCAGCATGTCGTCGATGGTGAGCTTGGCCCTCTCAGCGGACGGCCCGTCGACGTATTCCGAGTGCAGGCGGTGGAAGAGGGCGCTGTGCTGCTTCTCGGCGGCCGCCAGCTCCTCACGCAAGGATAGCACATGGGACTTCTGAGCCTCCAACTGCTCCTCGATCGACTCGAACTTGAGGACGGCCGCCTCCAGCTTCTTCTCGACCGAGCGAGCGTGACCATGCGCACGAGAGAGCTGGACCTGAAGGGGCTCGTGATGCTGAGGGCGGGGCGCCAGAGCCTGAGCCGCAACGCGAGCCCTCTTAGCCCCTTCCAAGTCACCGAGCTTCTCGCAGAAAGTGGCCATCTGCTGGTACTCTTCCATGGACAGCTTGGGCTCCGACAAAGGGGTCTGGCCAGCAGGTTTGCCTCCCTTGGCAACTGGGTCGACGTAGCCGAAACTGTGGCCCTTGCCTCCCTTGATGTCCCCAGGAGGCTGCGCCAGACTCTTGCCGTAGCCGCCCTGCCAGACTGAGTTGGGCGGCAACCTCGTGGAGCCGCAGTGCTTGCACCAGGTGAAGTAGCTGGCGTTGCGCTTGCAGCCGCAGACCTCGCATGTCCAGCGTCCCCTGCCAGCAGCCGAAGGAGGAGCAGGCAGCTGAGGACCTGGAACGAGCGGAGGCCACTGTACGAGGTTGGCACGGTCCTGGGCCCACGGCTTGCCTTTGGCGCCGCCGTCAACATGCCCAGGCGAACCCTTACATCCTTTCGACATGGCGGAAGCAAAGCCGTGTCGCGCAACTGAAATGGAGTGCCCACGCTGGTGTGGCCAGCTGGGCGAAGACGAAGAGCCAATTTGGCCCGCAACAGCACTGGCCGTTTCGAAGGAGTATGCTGCTGCAAGCTCGAGCTTCACACAAATCAGCTCGAACCGAAACGGCTGTGGCGGCCCAGGGTGTGAGGGTTTAGGGCTAGGACGAAAGGGTTAGGACATCAGCAAGGCTTCAAGGTTAAGGCCTTAGGGTTAGGAAAGATCCGGGTCTGAGGCTTTAGGGTCTTCAGGTTAGGGCGGGGGCCTTCGGGGCAAGGGCTTAGGATCAGGGCCATGATCCCAAGGTCAGGGTCTTGGGGTAACGGCCACGAGGTCAGAGTCTTAGGGCGGGGGATTTGTGTTTAGGGCCGCAGGGGTAGGGTTGGAGTCTTGGGGCCAGGGCTGTGGGGCTAGGGCCATAGGGCGAGGTCCTAAGAGGTTGGTGTTTCGGGCTAGGGCATTATGGTTCGTGCCTTCGGGATAGGGTACTCGGGTTAGGGCCCTAGGGCGACGTATAAGGTCTTAGGACACTGGTCTTAGGGTGATGGCCTGAGGGTTCGGGGGTTTGGCATACGGTAGGGGCGTTAGGGTTGGGATCTTCGGGGCATGGCTGCAGGGTCGGGGCTTCAGGGTTCAAGAGGATTCGGGGCTTAGTGTTAGGGTCTCAGGAGTCGGGCCGTAGGGGTCGAGTCTTAGGGTTAGGGCCTTCATGGTAGCGCCTTCGGGCTCAGCTCTTCAGATTGGGGCCTTAGCGTGAAGGCCTTAGGATCGGGCATTCGGGTTAGGGGCTAAGGGTCAGGGTTTTTTTCTTACGACTAGGGCCGCAAAGTGAGGACGTTCGGCTTAGGGTCTTAGGGTTAGGGTCTTCAGGTGAAGGCCGCAGTGGTGGGGTTTGAGCATTCGGTTTGGAACAACAGTAGGGCCTTGGGCGAGGGCCTTGGGGCTAGGAAAGGAGGTCTAGGTTAATGGTCTAAAAGATAGGGTAGTCAGCCTAGGGTGTTAGGGTTACGGTTAATGCCTAAGGGCAAGGCCCTTAAGGCTACGGCCTCGGGTCAGGGGGTTAGGGTTACAGTCAGGTCGTCGGCGTGAAGGTGTTAGGGTCAAGGTCTTAGGGTCAGGGCCTCAGGGTTAGGGGGTTTCTCCGGAAAAAGGTATTCGACCTACGACTAGGATCTCAAAGCCATGGGTATTTGGGTTACGGCCTAGGGCTGCGGGAGGAGGAGAAGGAGGAGGAGGAGGAGGAGGAGGCGGGGAGGAGGAGGAGTAGGAGCAGGAGGAGGAGGAGGAGGAGGAGGAGGAGGAGGCAGGGCTAGGGTTAGGGCGGCAAGGTCGGGAGCTCAGGGTCAGGGCCTTCGGGCGAGGGAGGGCCCGGGCCTGAAGCTCCCTGGTCCTCGGGCAAGGGTCGCAGGGTGACGGTCTGAGGTCCCGGCCCTCGGGCCAAGCTCCCGAGAGAAAAGGACCTCCGCCGGGGAGACGTAAGACTCGGGTACGGGGAACCGGGGTTGGCCTGACAGGGGCCATCATGAAAATGACGAGACCCAGTCGCAGGTTTGACGCGGGCTCCCGCTGCAGACATCCCACGAAAACGGGACCGTCAGAATCCCGAACGCACTCGTCAAATAAAAGTCGGCAAACCCGAGTTCCAGCTTACTCGAGTCTTACGTTTCCCCCACCTAATGGTTAGGGCCTCAGGGTTGGGGCGAGGGCGTTAGCGTGAGGGCCTTAGGGCTAGGGCCACAGAGTCAAGCTCTTACAATTCGGGCCATCGGGTTAGGGTCTTAGGGGCTACAATTCGGTTATTCAATTAAGGGCCTTAGGCTTATGGCACTAGATCTCCATAGATTTCCGGCCTTCGGGTTCGGGTTCTTAAGGTTAGGGCCTGAAGGTTAAGGTACTAGGGTGCAGGTTTTCGGCTTCGGGTCTGCCGTTTAGGGTCTAAGGGTAATTGTGGCCCTAGGGTCAGGGTTAGGGCGTTCGGGCCAAGGCCAAAAGGTTAACGCCTGATGGTCAGGGTCTCAGGGCTATGGCATTAAACTTAGGAGTCAGGGTTAGTGTCTTAGGGTCAGGGCCTCAGGGTCAAGGTGTTGGGGTCGCTCCTTTGGGCTCGGACCTTGGTGTGAGGGCCTCAGGGTCAGGGGCTTCAGGTTAGGGCTATGATCGCGAGGTTAGGGTCTTGGGTTCTCGACCTCAAGATTACGGTCTTAGGGTCAGGGTCTTAGGGTCAGGACCGTGGGATTAGGGCTGGGGTCTTTGGGTGAGGGTTGTGGGGCTGGGGCCTTCGGCTGAGGACCTCAGGACTGGGGTATCAGGGTAAGGGCCTTCGGGATAGGGCCTTCAGGTCAAGGATATGTTCTGGGAATTCGGGTCTCCGGGTTAGGGCATCCGGGTTACGGTAAGGGTTTCAAGGCTAGGGTCTCAGCGTCACGGCCTTCGGGTTAGGAGTTCAGGGTTTGGGTTAGGGCGTTAGCTTCTGGGTCTCACGGGCATGGACTTAGGGTTAGAGCTTTCGAGTTAGAGAGGGTTCGGGTCATAAAGATCTCTGGTCGGAATGCATTGGTATGTGTTTGGCATGCATTGACATACATTGGCGTACATGCGGCATGCTTGTGGCATGTATTGGCGTGCATGCGGCATGCATTTTGGCATGCGTGTGGCATGCATGTGGCATGCAGTTTGGCATGCATTGGCATGCATGTTGCATACATTGACATGCAGATTGCATGCATATTACATGCACTTGTCACGCTTGGTTTGGTATGCATCGGCATGCATCTGACATGCTTGTATTGGCTTGCATTGGAATGCATTTAGCATGCATGTGGCATGCATTTGGCATGCCTTTGGGCGTGCAGCTTTAAGATTGCATGCATCGGCATGCATCTTGCATGCATCTGGCATACATTCGGCGTGCGGTAGCATGAATGTGGCATGCAGTTTGGCATGCAGCTTGGCATGCATTAGCATGCATCTTGCATGCATCTTGCATGAATTGGGCATGCTTCTTTAGACATGCGGTGGCATGCGCTTGGCATGCATTTGGCATGCATGTGGCATGCATTTGGCATGACTGTTGGCATGCAATGGCATGCAGTGGCATGCATGTGGCATTCATCATTTGACATGTTCGCCACCTTCGTCCCCCCACCCTCCCCCTTCGAGGGAAACAAAAAACGGAAAACGATCGGTCGACGGAAAAAGAAGCCCCGGCGGGAAAAAAAACACTGGATGTTCGACCAGACCAGCCACCCGAGGGAAAACAGAAAGCGCCGAGGGAGAAAACGAGAGCGACCGAGGGAAAACAATCGAGCGCCCGATGGGAACAGAAAAAACAAAACGCAAACAAAAAACGAGAGCGCCCGGGGGCCCGGATACCGGCGCTGGCGCGGTCGACAGCAGGCCCGGCGCTGCGGCCGCCCGCGCCACGCCCAGAGCGCTCCAGCAGCTGCAGGCAGCGGCAGCCGGGGCGGAGCGGGAGCTCCAGCCAGCTGCAGGGCGGCGCTGGCCTGGCCGAGGCCAGGCGCCGCGCCGCCCATGCTCGCGACGGTGGAGGGAAAGAACTCATGGGCACTCCCCCGCCCCCCCCCAAAAAAAAACTCAGAGTTGGCACGCGCGGGGAAGACTGCGGCCGAAGTTCACCTCACTCAGCCCACCGCCAGCATCGGCCACGGAGGGGGGGCATCGACGGATGAATGCAGCAGGAGTGCTCGCTGAGCTCTTCCGAGGCCTGGACCTCAGCTGAGGCGGCCAGGTCCAGGCCGAACAGCGGAGGGTCTCGCAGACGCTCCCCGCCCGGCAGGGCGGGGCCGCCCACTCCACGGGCCGCGCAGGCTCGGCACGGGTAATTCGGAGGAGCTGTGTCGCTCCCTGCCACCTCGCAAATCTCATGGGCAAGCTCCAGTTCCGAACGACGTTTTCGAGCGAGTGCAACGCAGGCGCGACCAAAGAGCTATGCTACAGAGCAACGTCTCCACAATGAGGGATAGTGCAGGCTTGTGGACGGACAAGGACTTACTTATGTACATACACAATATATATATATATATATATACAAGGAGCATCGTGACATGTCCAGTGGCCCACACCTCATCCTCGGTCAGCCTGCCTGAGGCAGAAGGCATTCGAGATCGCCGCCCCACCTCCTCATACTCCTACTCGTTCTTATCCTCATCCCCCCCCATTCATCACCATACACATATGATTACTCCTCTACTCCACCCCCTCCTCCTCCTCCTCCTCCTCCTCCTCCTCGTCCTCCCTCCCCCTCCTCTACTTCTTATCCTCGTCCGCATCCTCCTCATCACTATGTTTCCCAATTCCGCTTCCTCCTCCTCCTCCTCGTCTTCCTCCTCCACTTCCTCTTCTTCTTCCTCCTCCTCCTCCTCCTCCTCCTCCTCCTACTCCTCCTCTTCATCCTCCCCCTTTTCCTGCTGATGCAATATTCCTTCTCGTCTTCATACACTTACCCCTGCCCCCTCCTCCTTTTTCCCCCCTTTTCCACTCAATAAAAACGTCACAATCTTAGATAGCACGAGCTCAGGTCTCACAGAGGGGGCCCGTAGAAAGTCCAGGACCTCCTGAGAATCTCCTGTTGGCCCTGCCATCTGTCGCGAACAGACTCTTCCTAAACCTCCCTTTCGGCATCATACTGCACATAAAAAATCACCCAAGCAACAAAGTGACACGCGGGCGCGCGCACCCCCACTCAACCCAGCCGAACACGTAGAGCAACGAGCAGGTCAAGAAGGCAATGAACAAGACGCCGTCGCCTGCTTGGCGCGTGGTAACCTCCACCACCGCCCCATCCCTCGTCATCATAACCATCCTCCATCGTACTTCTCTCTCTTTCCCTCTCTCTGTCTGTCTTTTTCCCTGCATATGTTGTTTTGTTTTCTATTTCTTTCTCTCTCTCTCTCTCTCTCTCTCCCGAGGCGTGTATCCCCACGGTGTTCCTGGTGTTGTGTTCCTTCCCTTTCTGTGAATGTATTTTTCCCTTCTTAGTTTCTAAACTGTGTACAAAACCCACTACGCCCCTCCTCCTCCTCTTCCTCCTCCTCCTCCTCTCCCTCCTCCTCCTCCACTTCCTCCTCCTCGTCCTCCCCCTCCTCCCGCCCCCTCCCCCCTCATCTTCGTCCTTCTCCTCCTTTTGCCTGCCGCCCGAGGCGCGGGCCATGCAAGGCGCGGAACAAACAGGCGCTGAGCATCAAACCGAATACCGACGCCGTCGAGCATACCACGAGGCCGGAAACCACACCAACCCCATCGTGCAGCCCACCAGGACGAACGCAGGGTTCCGACCCTCAAGCGAGAGCGCCCGATGGGGCCACGCCTGGCGCAGCGCCAGAAATGGTGGTCCCTGCGGGACATGCGTTGGGCGCCTGGTGCGATGTTGCGAGGGTGTCTCGAGCGAGAGCGCCGGATGGGGACACGCCCAGCGCAGCGCCGGAAATGGTCCCTTGGGGGTGCGCTATAGGGGCCCGTGGGGCGATGTTGCGAGGATGTCTCGAGCGAGAGCGCCCGATGGGGACACGCCTGGCGCAGCGCCGGAAATGGTCCCTGGGGGTGCGCTGGGAGGCGACTTTCTTGCGCGCCTGGGGTCAGGATGACGTGAGTTCCACAGAAACTCGCTCAAACTAAGCGAATGAAGACAATGTCTGACATCACCAGGCGCAGGGAACAACCTTGATCGTTGGATGATACTCCTGTGGTAAAACAATTTTGCAAACCTCAGGTACCAGAAATGACATTTGACGCACCAGTTGATTTTCGAGTGCAGCTGTCTCAGCTGTCAGAGGGTAAAAAGACTGCCCCTCTCGAGAGGAGGGCCACTGGCCTCTCCTTTCCTCCGCTTCCCTCATCCGCCGTCGCCTTCCCCTTCTGTCCGGCGCCGTCCCGACTACTCCCTGCCCACCCCCGTTCCCCTATCTCATCCCTCGCCCTCATGAGTTCCGCTCCCCGAAGTGATCCGCCACTGTGCCTTGTGCACGTTGAGGCGTGGAAGAGTGGCAAGGGCTGTCTGGTAGGGTTTCTGCATTCCAACAATCGGCTATACGCAAGAGTGACCCTGGGTAAGAGTGACCTTTGGTGCGCGACTTTTTGGGGGGCCGCGGGGGGCCAAACCTGGGCGCGCAAGCAGCTGCTACTGCTTCGTTTTCAACCATCTGGGGACCCATCTGTGCCCGCACCAAAGGGCACTCCGGCGAAAGGTCACTCTTACGTCTAGTCGAAACAAGAGAGACCCCCCCCGACCCGGGACGCGTCTATTCGCATGCACCCCCCCCCATCCCGAGGCCACGACCCGTCGAAAAACAGTGGAGCCGCGCTCTCCAGGCCACGAACCCTCGTATAAAGAACAGTGGGCATGCGCCCCGAGCGTCCAGGACGGCCCGGGCAGGCCACCGAGGACGCCACGGTGGCCCAAGATGCCTCGAATGCAGCCCAAGATGGCCCCAAGGCTGTCCAGTGTGGCACGAAGACGGCCCAAGGGGACTGCGAGTGGGCCCAAGAGGACCACCAGAGGACCTCCAACAGGGTCCGACGAAACCCAAATCATGAATTCCCTCACGGCTGACTCGCGTCGCGATGTCGTGGGCTGTGGTTTCGGATGCCGTGTCGATCGTTCAACCTTGAGCGATCGCGGCTCTCCGGTTTGGAGTCCCGAAACGGTGCGGTGACAGACCATGCTGTGACCTCGGAACCCCAAGAGACCTCACCGCACTGTCCGTCACCGCACGGTCTTGGGACCCTGGAGGCCCCTGTCAACCGAGACGTCCTCGGAGAGGGACTCGAGTCCCAAAACCGTGCGGTGATCCCGAATCCCCACCGACCCACCGCACGATGTGGTCACCACCCCGCCTGGGGGCCCCCGATCCGCTAGCGCGGACCGCTCGATGTCGGCCGACTCCGGGCCACCGGCGGCATTTATATAATCCTGCACGCCCGCGCTGATGGCCGCCGCCGCGCCAACGCGGCGCAAAACCGGCCCTCGGTGTGGGAATGGACTTTTGTTCGCGCGTTGTCGCCTTGTGCGAGCTTCCGTCAGCTCAAGACGGCCCACAAAGCCTCCACCATGGCCCCAAGACGGCCCAAGAGGCCCCCAGGAGGGTCCTAACATGGCCCAAGAGGCCCCACGATGGCCCAAAAGAGGCATCCAAGACGGCCCCAAGACGGCAAGAGAGGACCTCGTGTAGGAAGACGGCCTTAGAAGGCCTTTCGACAGCCCGAGACTGCCCCACTACTGCCCCAAGAAAGCCCCAAGACGGCCCAAGAGAGCCCCAAAGGTTCCAAGAAGCCCGAGACGGCCCGAACGAGTTCCCTGAGAGTTTCGAAAATTGTGAAGACAAAAGGTAAAACATGTGAATGCCTGTCTCTTATTTTTCTTCTTCCTCCTCCTCCTACTCCTGCTCCTGCTCCTGCTCCTGCTCCTCCTCCTCCTCCACCTCCTCCTCCTCCTCCGCATCAGCAGCATCATCAGCAGCATCATCAGCATGATCAGCAGCAGCATCATGATCCACATCAACATAATCATCAATACCCCCATCACCATCATCAGCGTAATCAGCATCATCATCATCATCATCATCATCATCATCATCATCAGCATCATCATCATCAGCACCATCATCATCAGCATCAGCATCATCATCAGCATCAGCATGACCAGCAGCATCATCAGCAGCATCAACGTAACCATCATCAACATCACCATCATCATCACTAGCAGCATCATAATCATCAACATCAACAGCAACATCTCATCATCGGCAACACCGTCATTTGCATATCATCAGAATCATCAGAATCATCAGCACCATCATCGTAATCATCATCAGCATCACCATCATCAACATCGTCATCAGCATCACCATCAACATCGTCAGAATCATAAGCCTCGTCATCATCAGCAGCATTATCATAAGCATCATCATCATCATCACCATCACCACCATCATCATCATCATCATCATCATCAACAGCAGCATAATCATCATCATCATCATCAGCATCAGCATCAGCATCAGCATCAGCATCAGCATCAGCATCAGCATCACCATCATCAGCATCATCGTCATCATCATCATCATCATCATCATCATCATCATCATCATCATCATCATCGTCCTCGTCCTCGTCCTCGTCCTCGTCCTCGTCGTCGTCGTCTCCAGCAGCAGCAGCAGTTGCATCATCGCTCCCGGAGCCCCGGAGACACGAGGTGCCACACGTGACGGCGTCCCGTCCTCTTCGGACTGTCGCCACCCAGAATGCTGGGCATGGCACGGCGGCGGGACTTGCCGCAGGCAGCTGGCTGCGGCCCTCGTGTGGCGGCGCGCAGAGGGTGGTAGAGGGAGGGGGGAAGGCTTCTTAGAGGCAGGGGTGCTCTAAGAAGCCTTCCCCCCTCCCCCTACCCCCCTTCTGCGCGTGACTGACTCGTGCCCGCCTGGCCTGTCTCTGCATGGATCGCGCAGACATCAGCGAACACGGCTCTTACCATGCCCGTGTGAGCGGCTCGCGTGGCACTGCAGCGTCTGCGCCACGCTGGCGTGGAGCGAGTTGCCTCGGGCACAGCACTTGCTCAATCCTGAGCTGGAGGCCACCCAAATACTTAGGCTCGGGGAAGATGGGGCCAGAGGACCTCGCCGCAACGCCGATGCATCGGCGATCCACCGGCGACGTCGGGACGGAGAACGCCGGACTCTGGATCGCACGCGATCTGGTTCCCGGAAAATGCCCTCCTCCTCCTCCTCCTTCTCCTCCTCCGCCGCCTCCTCTCTCCTTTGCCTGGCCCGATTTGTGCGGCCGGCATTATGGCAACCCATGCGTGCCCAAGCAGAAGGGCCTGCGAGGCTCATCTGGTTGGGCGACACCATGTTGTAGAGTCTCAAGCCCTGCATGTCGTCCACCTCGCAAGTGCAATCGACATGGCACAAGCACCTCAAAAGCGCCTATGCACAAAACAACCTGCACAATATTCCCAATTCATGATGGATTCAACGAGTGTCCAGGGTCAGGTCCATTTCCATTTGACTTCTTTGGAGCGTCGCGCGCCGTTCAGAGAAGGCAGGTCCACAGGTCAACTTGCAGGTAAGCTGAACACCCACACCACTCCGGCTCGGCAGATCAAATACACCTGAGCTTGGCCACCCAAGACGAACGACGAGAAGGCAGCTACTGAGGACGCCCCACAATCCACTTCATGGATAAGAACGTGACGATGGCCAGAATCGAACCCGACCGAACGCTGCTACGATGGCCACCCCGCAGTCTTGGTAGAATGGCGTGGTACCTCTTGCCAGCGCAATTTGAACGAGAGCGCCGAGCGCGGTGAAGATTCAAGACGTCCATCGAACGAGACAGAGACAAGCCCACAAATCTCGCCGTGTCTGCTGCCCTCGCCATCCCCCCCCTGTCCGCCCCACTCGCGGAAGGAGGCGGAAGGGGCATGGTGGCGGGGAGAGCAGGACAAGCTAGGTGCGCTCACGATGGCAAGTCTGACATCAGACCCATCCCGCGCATCCCTTCCTTTTCATTGCGCGCAACCCATTTCTATGCTCGAAGGAAAATCAGCTGCATAACATGAACTGTCGACGGTCCACGCAGATTTCTTGAATCTGCGCTGAACCTGTCCCTGGCGCGCGGAGCGCGCAGGTGGCAACGCCAGAGGCGCCGCCCAAGAAATCCGCGCAGACCGTCGCAAGCGTATGCTTATGCTACTGGTGTCCCCATCTTCTAAGATGAGGTTATTGTTTTTGCTGTGAAACCTTCGCCTTTTCCTCCCCATCCAAGCCTCCCTACCTCTGCTCTCATCTACGCAGCGTTAACACCACCCAAACAGTTCACTCATAGTCAGGCCCACTCAAATTCAGATTCACTCATAAGCAGACTCGTTCCCACGCAGACTCACTCATACTCATGCCGCGTACTCGTACACAGACTCACTGGCCTTCTTGCTCAAACTAACACCCACTCATAGTCAGCATACATAATAGATGAGGCCCCTCTTACTCATACTAAGAGTCACTCACACTCGAACTTACTCAGACTCGGATTCAATCATTATCAGACTCATTCTCAGTCAGACTTGATTCACACTCAGACTCACTCATACTTCAACACACTCACACGCGGACTCACTCACACTCAGACTTACTCAGTGTGAATGCCCGATCGCGACCAGATTGTGGGGATGTCTCAGGCGGTTTGCCTGTTTGGGTGCTCACACTCCTCTGCTTTCAAAAAGAGATTGTGAAGACGTCTCGAGAGAGACGCTGGTTTCAGCACTCCCGAGGGGGGTGTCCTCCAGGGTGTTTTCACAGGCCCGTTCGCGCCCAGATTGTGGGGATGTCTCAGGTGGTTTGCCTGTCTGGGTGCCCTGACTCGGGCCTGGTTCCAGAGCAGATTTCGGGGGCCTCCTAGACAGGGTCGGAGTAGATGGGGTCGGAGGATCTCGCCGCACCACCAGTGCGTCGGCGAGACATCGCCGATGCATCGGCGATGCACCTGCGACGTCGGCGCTGCATCGGCGCCATCGGCGTGGATAAGATCGGGCTCCACATCGACCCGCATCGCCGATGCATCGGCGATGCGGCGCGACGAGGTTGGCGACGATGGCGGGTCCTCCTCCCTCCTCCTCCTCCTCCTCCTCCTCCTCGTCCTCCTCCTCCTCCTCCTCCTCCTCCTCCTCCTCCTCCTCCTCCTCCTCCTCCTCCCTCTCCTACTCCGACCCCATATCTAGGAGGCCTCAGAAGATTACGAGAAGGTCTCGAGCCAGGCGGGCAGAGGCCACACGCGGGCCAAGCCACCTGGGGCCCTCCCGGTGGAGCTCCCCCCATGGGGCCACGGAGGACACTGAAGGGGCCCCAGGACACACACATAAATACACACAAATAAAAACAGTCCTTATGTTTTCCCATATTTTCTGGGTTTCGGTCTTCCCCTCCACTTCCCATATGTTCCCATAGTGTCTGGGGAGTCGAAGATTAATTGTGTCTGTGTGTTTCTTTTCCTCCTGAATCACGTGAGCGGCGTGCCGAGGTGCGAAGAGGGAAGGCGACGACGAGGAGGAAGCGGAGGGAGGAGGAGGGGGAGGAGGAGGGAGACGCGCGGCGCTGCCAATGTATAAAACGAGGACCGAACACACTTCTTCTGCTTCTTACGTCGGCGGATCGACAGAGCAACTGCGCTGGCGGAGGGCCACCTGAGGACCGAGCACACAGGAGGATTGGGGGAAACACTGCATCCAAAGAAATTCAGCGGAAACAAACGCAAACAACATGTGTCTTCATGTGTGTTGCGCCTGTCGAAGGCCAATAACTGTTGACAACACCAGGTTGTGTGATGCGAGTATGCTCAAACCCAGAATGTTCACCTGGCTTGGGTTTCTGATAAACGTAACAATTAAACCACCGGTGTTCAAAGTTGCTTGCGCATGATGGTATTAGGATGTCCTTGAAATGCTGTGTTTTTTATGTGACGTTTACATGTCTTACAATGCTACCTAATTACTCGCCTCAGGCGGCGCGAGGGCCTTTGCGCGGCGTTCATCTTGTTCGCTGGACCGATGTTGCACGTCGATGGTGCACCAGATAGAGCGAGAGAAAAAGAGAAAATGAGAGGAAAGCGAGAATGAGAGAGAGAAAGAGGGAGATATATAATCAATGTGAACAGATACCCAAAGCACCCAAGCTACGTCAAAGGAAAACGGTTGTAAATATACAACTGCCCTACGGGGGGGGGGCGCCACGGGGTGTTACACGGCCCAATTCGCGGCCAATGCGTGGGGATATCTCAGGCGATACACTTGTTTCGTGGTTGGGAGTCCATGCTTTCACAGCCGATCGTGAGGATGTCCAAGGCGAGGCGCTTGCTTTAGCACCCCTGGGGGGGCATCAGGAGGTGTTACATTCGCCCGTTCGAGGCCACATTGTGGGAATGTCTCAGGTTCTTTGCTGGTTTCGTGGTTGTGACTTCCCCGCTTTCAGGGCAGTCGTGAGGATGTCTCCAGCGAGTCAGACGCAAACGCTGGTTTAGGTACCCCCAGCCCCTCTCGGTTCAGCGCCCCACGAGCATCCCACTGTAGCAGGCATATGATTTGGGCAAGGGGGAGCAGCCAGGCATCGTTCAATCGCCACCATCTAAGATTCTTTCACTCAGACACGCACGGACAGAAACACCAGGAACGGAGATGTCCATGGGGACCTCCGCGTCGAATAATTGTTTTTCGAATTTCGCCGACTCGGTTCAAGACAGCACAACACACCCCACTCACGACCTGGTGATCCAGGGGGTCCTGGCTGGGGGTGGTGGTGGTCTTGTGGCCCCCAATAGGCCCCAAACACCACCCCGACCTCTGGCCAGGACCCCTTGGATCACCAGGACGGGGCGTGGGCGTCCTGGCTGGGGCTTGGGGTGGATTGCACTGTCGTTACCGACGTCCTTGCACGTCGTCGACTGGAACAATCTCGCTATCATTCGCGAGAACGGACCCAGCCTCGCCTTCCCCTCCCCCCCTGAATCCCGTCACGATTCACGCTGGCGCCGTCTGGAAATGAGCGATTCTTAGGCATTGCCAGACGGCGCCGGCGCGAATCGTGACGCAACCGGCCCCGTCCCCCCCACCCGCCACCCACCCCCGTCACGCCCGTCAAGAGACCTCCCTCCGAAGAGACCTCCTCCTCCTCCTCCTCCTCCTCCTCCTCCTCCTCCTCCCCCTCCTCCTCCTCCATTTCCAGGCCCTCCTCCTCCTCCTCCTCCTCCTCCTCCTCTTCCTCCTCCTCCTCCTCCTCCTCCTCCTCCTTCTGCCTCCGAAGAGACCTCCCGTCGTGATTTTCCCATGACGCGGGCAGGACTGGGCTGTGCCGTCCTCGCTGGCGGCCTGCACGCGCTTGGCTGCAGGTTGGGGGGGGGGGGCACGCAGAGCAAAGGCGGGGCCGGGCAGCGCGCGCAGGGAGGCCGGGCGACGGCCGACTGGACAGAAAGAGAGAGAGAGAGGGAGAGAGAGAGAGAGAGACAGAGAGAGAGAGCGAGAGAAAGAGAGCGAGAGAGAGAGAGAGAACGTTATATATATACGTATGTATAGAGAGGGAGAGAGAGAGAGAGAGAGACAGAAAGAGAGCGAGAGAAAGAGAGAGAGACAGAGAGAAGGTTCTATATATATATATATATGTATGTATAGAGAGGGAGGGAGAGAGAGAGAGAGACTCGCTATCGCTCGGACGTCAGTGCCCCGTGCACGTTCCGACTTGGTGCGCCTATTTCTCGTGAGTGGCGACCTGCCGGATCACTCCAGCCTAACCTGAAGAGCATAGTTTCGGGTTGGGGGGCACGAGTTCCACGCGTGTTTTCTGTGCTCCGTTTTCCCCGACGCCCCCCGATTGGAAATGGGCGGTAAGCTTGGACCTTCGGACTGGGTTGGGATGATTTGGTGTGGCGAGGGTGGTGAGTAAGAAGATCCAATATGCTCCTCGCTGGCACTCGCCGAAAATACACGCACGCCCGAGCGCATAGATGCGGCGCGCACGGTCGGGCGCAGCGCGCGCAGGAGGCGGGCGCGGGGCGCGGCAGCAGAAAAGGGGAAGCGCGGGCCCGCAACCAAGACATTACGCGTCCGACCATGGGCCTCTCGTACTTTACGCGGTAAGCTTTGTGCGTGTGCGTGTGTGTTTGTGTGCGCGTGTGTGTGGGTGTGTGTGTAGGAGTGTGCGCGTGTGTGTGTGTGTGTGCGCGTGTGTGTGTAAGTGTGCGTGTGTGCAAGTGTTGTGAATGGTTCGTTGTGTGTTGTGTGATGTGTACTGCGTGCTGTGTGATGTGTGCTGTGTGTTGTGTGTACTGTGTTTTGTGCGCTGTTTTGTGGTGTGTGCTGTGTGTTGTGTGTTGTGTGTTGTGTGGTGTGTGTGGTGTGTGGTGTGTTGTGAGATGTGTATCGTGTGTTGTGTGTTGTGTGCTGTGTGTTGTGTGTGGTGTGTGGTGCGTGGTGCGCTGTGTGTTCTGTGTTGTGCGTTGTGTGTGGTGTGTAGTGTGTTGTGTGTTGTGTGTTGTTGTTTATGGTGTGTAGTGTAATGTGTGTTGTGTGCTGTGCGTTGTGTGTTGCGTGGTGAGCATTGTGTGTTGTGCGTTGTGCTGTGTGTTGTGTGATGTGTGCTGTGCATTGTGCGCTGTGTTGTGCTGTGTTGTGTGGTGTGTTCTGTGTGTTGTGAGTTGGGTATTGTGTGTTGTGGGTTGTATGCTGTGTACTGTGTGGTGTGTGTTGTGGTTTGTGTGTGGTGTGGGTTGTGTTCTGTGGTGTGTGGTGTGTGTTGTGTATGGTGTGATGTGCTGTGTGCTGTGCGCTGTGCTGTGTGCTGTGTGCTGTGTTGTGTGTAGTGTTGTGTGATGTGCGTTGTGTGTTGTGTGTTGTGTGGTGTGCGTGGTGTCTTGTGTGGTACGTGTTGTGTGGTGTGTTGTGTGTGCTGCGTTGCGTGCTGGCTTCCGTGGTGTGTGGTGTGTGCTGTGTGGTGTGTGTTGTGTTCTGTGTGGTGCGGTTTGTGTTGTGTGCTGTGTAGTGGGTGCTGTGTGCTGTGTGATGTGTGTTGTGTGGTGTGGTGGGTGTTGTGTGATGTGTGGTGCGTGTAGCGTGTGGTGTGTAGTGCGCTGTGTGTTGTGCTGTGCGTGGTGAATGGTGTGCTGTGTGTTGTGTGTTGTCTGTTGTGGTGTGTGGTGTGTAGTGTGCTGTGCGCTGTGTGTTGTGTGTTGTGTGTTTTGTGGTGAGCGTTGTGTGTTGTGCGTGATGTTGTGTATTGTGTGCTGTGCGCTGTGCGCTGCTTGGTGTATTGTGTGGTGGGTGGTGTGTGTTCAGTGTTGTGTGGTGTGTTGTATGGTGTGTTGTGTGTTGTGGGTTGTGTGTTGTGATTCGTGTCTCGTGTTTCGTGTGTTGCGTTTTGTGGTGAATGGTGTGCGGTGTGTGCGGTGTGTTTGGTTGTGTGCGGTGTGTTGTGTGCGGTGTGCTGTGTGCTGTGTGTTGTGTGCAGTGTTGTGTTGTGCGTGATGTGTTGTGTGTTGTGTGTTGTGCGAGGTGTGCTGTGTGTTGGGTGTTGTGTGTGGCGTGTTGTGGCGTGTGGTGTGTAGTGTGATGTGTGTTGTGTACTGCGTGATGTGCGTTGTGTGTTATGTGGTGTGTGTCATGCGTTGTGCGCTCAGTGTTGTGTGGTGTGTGTTGTGTGTTGTGTGCTGTGCGTTGTGTGTTGTGTGTTGGGTGTTGTGTGTTGCGCGCTGTGCGTTGTGTGGTGTGTGGTATGTGTTGCGTGGTGTGGTGCGTGAAGTGTGGTGTGCGTTGTGTGCTGTGTGCTGTGTGTTGTGTTGAGTGTGCTGTGTGTTGTGTGGTGTACTGTGTTGTTCTGTGCGCTGTATGTTTTGTGTTGTGCATTGTGTGTTGTGTGCTGTGCGAGGTCTTTTATGTAGTGTGTGGTGTGTGTGTTGTGCGTAGTGTGTTGTGTGTTGTGTGTGTTGGTGTTGTGGCGTGTGGTGCGCGATGTGTTGTGCATTGCGTGTTGTGTGTTGTGTGGTGCGTGTTGTGTGTTGTGTGGTGTGTGTTGTGCGTTGTGTGCAGTGTGTCGTGTGCGTTGTGTGCTGTATGTCGTGTGTTGTGTGTGCGCGTGTGTAAGTGTTTGTGTGTGCGTGTACGCGTGCGTGTGCGTGCGTGCGCGTGCCTTGTGCGTTGTGTGTTCTGTGTTGTGTTGTGTGGTGTTGTGTTGAGCGTTGTGTGGTGTGTGTTGTATGCTGTATGCTGTGTGTTGTGTTGTGTGTTGTGTGATGTGTTGTGTTTTGTGGTTTGTGGTGTGTGGTGTGTGGTGTGTGGTGTGCGGTGTGGGGTGTGTGCTGTGCGTTGTGCGTTGCGTGTTGTGTGCTGTTTGTTGTGTGCGGTGCGTTGTGCGTAGTGTTAAGTGATGTGTGGTGTGCGTTGCGTGTTGTGTGTAGTGTGTAGTGTGTAGTGTGTTGTGGTGTTGTAGTGAGTCGTGTGTGGTGTGCTGCGTGTTGCATGTTCTGTTTTGTGTGTGCTCTGTGTTGTGAGGTGTGTGTGTGTGTGTTGTGTGTTGTGCGTTGTGTGTTGTGTGTTATGTGTTGTGTGGTGTGTGTGGTGTTGTGTGTTGTGTGTTGTGTGTTGTGTAATGCGTGTTGTGTGTTGTGTGTTGTGTGTTGTGTTTGTGTGTGCGCGTGCGTGGGCGTGCGTGCGCGTGCATGTGTGTGTGTGTTTGTTTTGTTCGACGCGCGCGCTGAGCGGTCGTGGTACCGCGCGGCGGCGCCCAGGGGTGTAAGCTTTGCAGCCGCCCGGGGGGGAGGCCTCCTCGACGGCGGAAAATATGTTCATACCGTTCTTCGCCCCTAAATTGTTACCCATCGTTCTTGGACCGTCTTCGGCGGTCTTCTGGCGGTCTTCGGCTGTCTTTGACGGTTGCCAGCGGTCTTCAGAAGCTGGAGGGGTGCGTTCAACAAAAAATCAATGACCGAATACTTAACAGACATGCTGGCGTCGTGGACAAGCACGACGGCAAGTTTTGTGCTTTACGTTCAGACCCTGCGGGCCCCCGCCGGGCTCGAGCACCGTAAAGGACGACTCGGGACAAAAAGCTTGTCCCGGAGAGTGGGTCGAGGCCTCCGGGGGTCGACGCAGTAAAAACAGCATGGCGTCGGGGGCCTGGGGAGGTGACGCAGGGGAGAGGAGCGCTGGTCCGTCAGAGGGCGTGTGCAACGCCCAGTTGCCTGGAGCCGAAGGGCCCATTCCAGAAACCCTGACCCCACGAACGTCGCCATCACTTGAAAATAAATCCTTTCCTTCCGCTTGCTTCCGCCGGCCTTCCGCCAGCGGAGCCGCTGCCGATTTCCTTCCGCCAGTTTCCGCCGACCTTGCGCCACCTTCCACCGAGGAAGAGATGCCAACTTCTCGATCCCTCGAAAATCATGTCCGACCATCGATGACTCACACCGTGGATGAGCGACAACACCTAAGCATGGACAGAGCGAGCGGAGGGGTGGCACGGCAGGAGGGAGGATCGATCGATCAATCGACCGACGGCGTCTCGGAAGGGCGGAGGGTCACCTGGCCACACGACGGAAGCAAGCGGGCTAGGAAAGACGAACTGGAGCAGAGGAGGAGCGGGAAAGGGAGGAGAAAAAAGAAATGGGAGGAGGAGGAGGACGAGGAGGAGGAGAAGGAAGGGCATGAACATGAGCATGACGCATTAGGCAAGACGCACGAAGCAGGAAGCACGAACTTGAGGAGGACCAGGCGGACCGCACCGACGACGAGGAAGACGACGAGTTTCAGAAAGGCGAGAAGAGAAAAGAAGCATACTGGACAAACCACTGCCAACTTGTAATTGCTGCCTTCGCTTGGGCCCACCAGCAGCGGCACCAGAGGAGCCATACCAAGAAAGCAATTGAAGAAGTTCCGAATGCAAAGCGATTTAAACCACCAGGCGCGATACACAAACACAAACACAAACACAAACACAAACAAACACACACGCACACACACACACACACACACACACTCGCGCACACACACACACACAGCAAAACAGAAAACAAAACACCCACACATGCGTTAGGCGGTAGCGGCCTCGCGCGCAACGACAAAGCGGAGAAAGCGTCCACACAATGCGCGCGGCGGCCCCGCCTTCAAGCATCACTGAAGTTGCAGAGTTGCCAGCATCAAACATCCGCGCGTGGACAGCGGGAAGGGTACACGCAGTACCGTGGGCGGTACCCACACGGCAGCATGAGGTACGGAGGACTGCATCAGCCAAACGGGCGTGGACGGCAGGGGGGCGCGCAAACCGAGGGCCTGCCCAAACGGCGAGCGCAAAAGACCGCAGAAGCAAAGGCTCTCCGAAACCGAGCAAAGTGCAGCGCGCGACATAGGGCGACAACGAGGAAACGTGCAACGCACGGGGGGCAGAACAGGGGCTGGAGCCCGAGACGAGGGAGGGCGGCGAGGCGAAGCCCAACGCCGAGGCTGCCGCCCCCAGCCTCCAGAGAGGCGGGAGGCGGCACACACACGCATTTTGCAAGCCGGCGGCGCAGAGGAGCCTCGGGTTGGATTCCAACGTGGGTCTGTTACTATAGAAACGGTCATGCAACAAACGATGAACACACACACACACATTCTGCATATTTGCACATATGCGGTCTGACAAAGCGGGGCGGCATCAACGCGACGCCAAGGAGCATCATGGACTCGACCCTTTGGCCTGGAAGCGCGCGACGCGCGCGACTACCCAGATCATGGAGTTCTGCAACTGATCACTGTGTTCTGGGGGGTACGCGGACACTCAGCACACTGAGGCCCTCAGGCGCGGTCGGCACGTAGACGTGCCAATTGCCAACGGATTTCATCGAACGCGCCACGATGAAAGAATCCAGCCACGGCCCCGCAGATCGGTTGTGGAAAAGACAAGGCGCCGTAAGGCCAGGATGCAGCGGCCAGCGACCCCGCGGAGCGGAAGCTCAACGTAAGGAGCTGAAGCACAAAAGCAGTCTGGTGCAAATTCGCCAGAGAGGCGACGAAAGAACTGCAAGGCTGCCAGAGCACCCGGATTGGCGGCGACGCAAAGCGCGCAGCTGCGTGACAAGGCGACGCCACCGGCCTTGCAACGAGCGCGACAAAAGCGACGTGCAAATGCAAGAAGACGGCGTGAAGAAACACATGCGGCCGAAAAGCTGACAGAGCCTTGACCAAAAACAGACCTGAACCCGGGCGACCGCGAGCAGCAACCGCTTCACGCGGTGACGCACATGGGTGGTGGCCACCGCAGGTAAACCCGTGGGTTGTGGACAGGCGCGTGCGTGGCCAACGTGCAGTGCAGACGCCACCGTTACATAAGCAACCCCACCGCAGCTAAAGCCGCAAGGGCTATCATAGGTAGGTGGAGCCGAAACGACATATAGTCACCTAGGCACAGTAGAGACTGCACGCGTCACCTCAAGGTCGCACCACTCCGACCAAAGGCGGCAAAGCAATGAGAAGGACGTACAAAGCGAACCCACCAACGAGCTACGCCAACGATAAATGCCGGCGAACAAGCTGACACGGGCACGCACACACACACACATGCACACACACACACACACGTGTTCGACAATCTGGAAAGGCATGCGTGAATCACACATATTTGGAGGGGCGGGTCACAAGCGACACGGCGCTGGGGGAGAGGGGCAAGCAGTACTCACCACGACTATCTGTGCCAGGGGTGTCGAGGAGAGGGGGCGACAGACGAGGACGGGCCAGGGGGAAGGGATGGCACGAGGGATGAGGGCGAGGATGAGGGGGCGGGGTGGGGCGGCACGGTCGGGACTTTGTTTGGACGGCTCGCCACGGCGGCCCTGGCGACACGCCGTGCGCTGCGAGTGGCTGGCGTGTCGCTCCCCTCCGCCAGAGGCGGGCGACTCGGGGAAGGCTCGGGGCGCCGACGCCGGGGGGCCGCGAAGGGGACAGCCGCCGCACCGCGCCGGAGCGCGGCGGGCCGGAGCAGGCGGAGCGGCACGCGGTCCAAAGTTGACGGGGCCCCGGGGCACACAAACACATACTCCAGATTTCGTAATACAAGGGAGGGGGTCTGGACCCTCCAAGACAGGCCATTTCAGACCTCCCCCGTGGGAGAACCCTCCAAAACATCGTCCCCAGACCCCCCCCAGGCCCTCCAAGATAGCCTGGAAGAGACCCCCCCCCGAGATGAGACCCCCCTCCCTTTACTACGAAATCCGGAGTACACACAAATAACATGATTCCCCAGATTGTCCCATCTTTCCTGGGCTTCTGTCTTCCCCCCCGCTGCCCATGTTTTCCCATACGTTCTGGGGAATCGACGATGAGTTGTGTCCGTGTGTTTCTTCTCCTCCTGAGCGCAGTTCCCGACCGCAGGGAGGGCCCCCCGCCCGCCGCGGAGAAAAAGTACAGCAGCACCGCGTTGGGCACCTCTGGCGCCGAGCGGGGCTCGGGGGGGCTCGTCGGCCGGCGGCGGCCCCCCGGGAGGACGGCGCCGGCCCCTGCCACGCCGACCAGGCAGACGGAGAACGCCGGGCTGCCGCCGCCAGCTGTTCCTCTCTCGCTGCACCCCGTCCTGGACCACCTCGTGCTGCTTCAGCTCCGACCTCCGCCCCCGCCCCTCCTCCTGACCCTCGAGCCTGCACTTCCTCCTCTTCCTCCATCCTCTCCGCCTGCTCGTCACCGAGACTGCTTTCATCCCTTCTGCTCATCCCTTCCGCTATTCTTGATTTTCTCCGTTGCCCACTCCTCCCTACCCCGCTGGTCCTCCCCATTCGTCACGTCCCCATCGTCCTGTTCATTAAAAAAAACGCGATCTCGCTGCAGATGTCCCGATAAAGTGTGGCCATACGCCGTCAATTGAACAAGAGTTAGAAGGAGGGATGGCGTCTCTTGCACGTCATCAGGTTGCTTCCTGGCATTCCTTATAGAAAAAATGAAACAACCCTTCTTTAACCAAGGCTCTCGCCTGAATGCAAAGCCTTAAGGCGGGCATCTTTCAAGGGGTGCTTCCTGTAGTAGCAAAAAGCGTGAGGCATGATGACAGAGTGTTAGAGGGCTGGAGGATCATTACAGCATCGTGTACGCATCCTGCGATTACTTTGGTCTTACTAAACATCCTTTCCTCCTCGCTTTCCCCTCATTATGCTCCCCGATATTGTTCCAAAACGCCCGTTGCCGCCGATCCTGAGTAAGTTGGTACAGTTTCGCCTTAGCAGCATTCTCGCAGGATGGCGATACCAGGGGAAGTCGCAGAGTTCTTGAATGTTTATGGGATCGCCAAAGCATGCATCTCACGATTCGCACAGTAGTCACAGGCGAACCTGCACTGAGCGAGTGTCGATGCAACGCGCCGCTGACAATCAAATGGCCAATGGCGAGAATGACTGTGCGGGATTCCGTGCGAATGATGGTCTGCGACTGCGGAGGCGAGTAAAAGCATTGTCAGGTTGAGCGAGAACGAATGTGCGTGAAGCGGTCCTGCGGCCGACCTGGCCCCGACCCCTCGGGAATACACTGACCCGGGTCAATCCAAACCAGGGTCAGTCGGGCGTTGCAGGATCCGGCAAAGCCCCGCACAATCCTGCAGGATCCTGCACCCAAGCCCGGGTCAATGCTCGGGCCGGGCGAAAGGGGGGGATAGCAAAGGGGGGGTTTGGAGGTTCGAGCTTTGGGCTCGAGCCCTCCGGAGAGCGCGACCACCCCATGGGCCCCAGAGCTCCCCGACGTTGGTCGGCGAGTTGCTGGCAAGGGTCGAAGGGGCGGGGGCGGTGGCAGCCGGGGCAGCGGCGGAGGGGGGGGGGGGGGCGTTTTCTCCCTTTCGGCGCTGCTGCCTTTTGCTGGCAGGGTTCGGCGTTGCCCCCCCCCTTCCTCGCGGGGCGATTGAAAGGGGTGGGCGCGACTGGACTGCGAGCGAGCGCTGGCGCTGCGCTCGCCACGAGTGCGAATACCTGACCAGCTTTGGGCCCCCATGGGACCGAGACTGTCTGGAGGCTTTCAAAATAGGGGATCGCATCGTGACTCGTCGAAACGTAGTCGAGCGGCCCAGAGTTCACGTTGAAACGCGCGCCGCCGACTGACATGGCAAGTCGAGTGGCACCGAGCTTCTGGGGCCGGCCTGGCTTCCGAAAAGGCTCGGGAGACGCGCCCATATCTCTAGCAACTACCCAGGGGAGCTTGCAAGATTTGAAGAAAGCCCCCCGTGGAGGAAAGAGTGGCAGTATCTTTCAAACAAAGCACTTTACCCCTTCGAAATAAAGACGCACCACGGTTGCATTGCCCCTTTGAGATGCCGACTGACGGGCATCCAGTTACAAGGGCTAGTAGCGCGACAAATATCTACAACATGTTGCTTGGCTGTGGCCTGCGAGACTGCTCGGGGCTGGGTACGCCCACGGAGGCATGCGGATTGGCGTCGGCCGCGGATCGCCGAACCCACTCCCGCCCGCGAACACTCCTTCGAGGTCTCGATCGGTCGCGCGGTCGAGAATGTAGCCTTGAGGCCCTGGCCCCGCAGCTCCTTCTCGAATGGCTATAGGCCCTCGTAGCGGATGCGTGTCTCCTGCAGCAAAGATGCGGCGTTCGAGTCTGTGAGCAGCGACGCCATGTCAAACGCACTGCCAGTATTTTCCCTGGCGCAAGAATAAAGAATTGCCATCGAAGACTCTCACGGACAAACGCATCCCGGCATCGGCAACACCGTCTCGCCCAGGACCCCGAGCCCGTCATCGGGCAGAGGTAGGGGCACCCACCCCCGTCGCAACGGGAGGCGGTGCTGCCTTGCCCCCCGCCTGCCGGAGGATCCTCTGCCCGGCGGCCCCCTTCGCAGCAGCATCTCTGGGTGCCTTGGCTGCCTTCTTCTGGTCCGCCTTCGGCGGCGGCGGCTGCGGTGGCTGCCGGTCCGCAAGATGGCGCCGCGGCCTCGTGCAGCGGCGGTTCGGCCAAGGCCCCCTTGTCCTGGCGTCTCCTCTTGGTCGCCTGGGTCTGCTCCTGCTCCGCGGGCTGCGCCTCAGCCTTCGCTTCCTCCGGGTGCGGGCGCAGCTGGATGGCAAAACCTGGGGTGCGCGCGTGAAGCTCTTGCATCCTGGCGGCCTTGGCTTTGGCTGCCTCGACCGCCGGCTCATCAAGTTCCCCCTCGTCAAACCTCAGCGTCGCGTCTACGTCCGCGAGCTGCTCTGGGTCCAGTGCGGCAGCTGGCATGAGGAGGACATCGCGCAACAGGTTCGCCATGGGGCCTCCTCTCGGCCTGGATGGCGGCAACGGACTGCTCCGCCTCGACGGCGGGCTGGGCCCTCTGCGGCGCCGACTGCTCGAGCTCCGCGAGCTTCGCCTGGGCCTCATCACGCTTGGCGCAGGTGGCGTCGCACTCCTGGATGGCTGCCTCCGGCCTCTGAGCGGCCTCCGCCAGCCTCGTGGCCGTGCTCATGGCTGGTTCGGCTAAAGAGCTTGCCCAGGACACCTCCGTAACCCCCTGGGACAACTCCTGTTTGACCCCGGGGCTCAGCTGCATCGTGCTGAAGTGGGCGGGCACGCTCCCCAGCGCCTTCGTGAAGCCTGCCGCCCAGGGTGTCTGGCGCTTCGCCTTGGCGCCCCTGGGGCCCTTTGCGCGAGAACGGGGTGCCGCACCTGCAGCGGCAGTCTGCCGCCCCCAGGGTTCCTGTCCCACTCCCAGCTGCACCACCTCCTGCACCGCGACCAGGTCTGCGCAGTCTGGCCCATCTGCGCGACGAGATGGTGGGAGGAGGAGGAGGAAGAGGAGGAGGAGGAGGAGGAGGAGGAGGAGAAGGAGGAGAAGGAGGAGGAGGAGGGAGAGGGGGAGGAGGAGGAGGAGGAGGAGGAGGAGGAGGAGGAGGAGGAGGAGGGAGGAGGGAGGAGGATGGAGGAGGGAGGAGGAGGAGAGGAGGAGGAGGAGGATTGGAGGAGGGAGGAGGGGAGGAGGAGGAGGGGGAGGGAGGGAGGGGAGGGAGGGAGGGAGGGAGGAGGAGGAGGAGGAGGAGGAGGAGGAGGAGGAGGAGGTCCCGTGGCGGGTCGCACCACGCCTGCGGGGCCTGGCGGCCCGGCCCTCGACGGCGGCCCCCGCGGCCTGGACGCTAGGCCCTGGCCTGCTCGGCCCTGCCCTCGCGGGCGGTGCGCTGCCGCGCCCTCCTCGGGCGCGGCGCGGCGCGGCGGCCTCCGAGAGCCGCCTGGGCACGCCGGGGGCCCTCGGGCCCGGCGCGCGCCACGAGCTCCGCCAGCGCTGCGGCGGGAGAGTGGCACGACGCCTGGGCTCAGGTCGGGCCTGGAGGGACCTTGGACGGGAAATGAAGCATACTCCACAGACACCCCAAAATGCCAAAATGGTCACAAACATATTCCGAACATCGTATCGTCCCCAGCCTATTTAAAAAACTCTTTGAATACGGCCCCCTGTAGAAGGACAGGCCCCTCTGAAGCCTAGGCAGGAGGGAGAGAGAGAGAGGGGGCCCCTCTCGCTCGACGACGGCTTGGCGCACGGCGTGTTCGGTGCCGTTCTGACTGCCAGGAGCAGTGGCCGCCGCGGCCTGGCGACCGGGCCCGTGCAACACCAGCGGCGGAGAGAGGCGGGAGGGAGGGAGGGAGGGAGAGCCCGGAGAGAGGGAGGGGGGGGGAGGGAGGAGGGAGGAGGAGGGGGAGGGAGGGAGGGAGGGGGAGAGAGGAGGGAGGGGGGAGGAAGGGGGGGGGAGGAGGGCCCGGCGGGCGCCGCCACGGACAGGAAGATCAGCACCACGCCGAGAGGCATCGCCTCGGGGCGCGGCCGCGCGCGCGAGGCCGCCTCTCCGAGCGCGCCGCCGCGCGAGGGGCGCAGGCCTCGCAGGACAGCTGCGACGCCTCCACCACTTCTCCTCCCGCCGCTCCTCCTCCGCCTCCTCCTCCTCCTCCTCCTCTCCTCTCTCTCCTCATCCTCCTCCTACTCCTCCTGCCCTCCGCCTTCCTTCCTCCTCCTCCCTCCTCCTCCCCTCCTCCTCCTCCTCCTCCCTCCTCCTCCTCCTCCTCCTCCTCCCTCCTCCGCCCTCCGCTTCCTCCTCTCCTCCCCTCCTCCTCCTCCTCCTTCCTCCTCCTCCTCCTCGCCGCCGTCCTCCTCCTCCTTCTCCTCCTCCGCCCTCCTCCTTCCCTCCTCTCCTCTCCTCCTCCTCCTCTCCGCCTCCTCCTCCTCTCCCCTCCCCGCCCTCCTCCTCCGCCTCCTCCTCTCCTCCTCCTCCTCCTCCTCCTCCTCCTCCTCCTCCTCCTCCTCCTCCTCCTCCTCCTCCTCCTCCTCCTCCTCCTCCGCCTCCCCCCGCCTCCTCCTCCTCCTCCTCCTCCGCCCACCTCCATCCTCCTCCTCCTCCCCTTCCTCCTCCTCCTCCTGGCCGCCGCCGCCGCCGCCCGCCCGCCGTCCTCCTCATCGTCCCCCTGCGCCCTCCTTCATTCATCCCTCCCTCCTCCTCCTCCTCCTGCCCTCCTCCTCCGCCTCCTCCTCTTCCTCCTCCTTTCCCACCTCCTCCTCCTCATCATCCTCCTCTGCTCCTCCTTGTCCGCCTTCTCCTCCGCCTCCTCCTCCTCCACCCTCTTGCCCGTAAAAATTATCCAGCCACTCCAGTTCCAACATAACCTACGCCCTAGACGTCTCTATTCCGCCTTGGGCCGGCGGAACGGTGCAGGCCACTTGAAGAGCAGAGACTTCATGACACAACTGTGACGCCTCCATCATGCATCGGGCGCACGCTAACATGGATTACGGAACCGTTGATATGTTCCTTAGACACGGGTTCGGTGCTGTTTTTTTTTGTGTGGCGCGGTGCGAAAGAGATCGCTCGGTGGAAATGGCCCCGTGGAATATTGAATGACATTGCGGTGCTAAGACATCGCTGGCTTCCTCGGGTTACGGATTCGTTGACCTGGCGTGCGGGCGCCAGGTTCACGAATTCGGGAAGTACCCCTCGAAGACGCGAGGTCAGTGGCGCCTGCTCTGGCGACGGCGCGCGCCGCTTCCGTACGAAGACGGGGCCCGTCGCCAATCCACGCGCCTCAGTCCACGCACGCGCGACCTCGAATGTGAGGGGGGCGCCTCGTGGAGTGTCGCGAGCAAATGCGTAGGGGAGTCTGCCAAGAGAGGCTGCAGAGGGGGGGGGTTGGAGATGAGAGTCGTGCCGTGTCGAACGAAGGCGATCTGGGCGATGCAGCTCCATGCCGAAACTCTCAACGAATTCACACTGCAACCTTGCGTCCCTGCTACTTACATGACAGAAAACGGAAGAGGAGCAGAAGCAAGTGAAAGCGGGGGAGCATGCACGATATGGAGAAGGACAGGAGGTGGGGGGAGGAGAGGAGGTACGAGGCGAAGGCCACGACGAGGAGCTGCAGTTGGGGGAGCACTCTGGCTCTCCCCCGTTGGGCTTCGCCCAAGGGGCCTCTACTTGTTGCAGAGGCCCCGTTGGCAAAGGTCGCTTCTTCATCGTGCAGATTGCTCCGGAGGCATTGTGAAGTCCCTCGAAGTATCCAGAGGTACCCCAAGGCCCAAATAGGGTAAGAGACATCCAAAACCATGTGTTTGATCCTGCTCCTCCTCCTCCTTCTCCTCCTCCTCTTCCTCCTCCTCCTCTTCCTCCTCCATTCCTCCTCCTTATGAGAAAACTCCGCCACTCTCGCATCCTGCGTCCAGTCAGAAGGGCGTGCTGCGCGCTTTGCCTGAGACGCCCTTACCATCCATGCTCCTGAGGCTCTTAACAAAAAGGGGCAACCAGCTCACACGTAGAGGGCGGGGCGGCTTTGCAACTGTGGCCCTCGCCCTGGCGCCGCGCGCCCTCGTCGCTTCACGGATGGAGGGCGGGCCGCCTCAGCCCCGCGCACATTCGCCTCAGCCCCAGCTTCGCGGATACAGCTGCTAAAGGCTCCTCCCCCCTTGGGAAGGGAAATTGGCCGTTGCTAGCCCTCCGGACTAGAGCCCCGCGGCGCATTCGCTCCACCAGTGCACGGAGCACCGCGGCTCGGGGCCAGCTCCTTCTCAAAGATGCGGTCCTCTCGCCTCCGCGCCGCGAAAGCCCTCGCCTCAAGCATTTTTCCAGGAGCTTCGCGGGCGGAGAGCGGGTCCTCTTCAACGCGTGGCTCTCTCCTTGGCGCCGCGCAGACGTGGATCGAGGGATCGAGGAGCTTCATGGGTCGTGGATCGAGGAGCTCGAAAAAGTACAGGAGCTTCATGGATCGAGGGATCGAGGGATCGAGGGATCGTTGGCGCCACGCAGACATGGATCGAGGGATCGAGGGATCGAGGAGCTTGAAACAGTACAGGAGCTTCATGGATCGAGGGCGGCTGCTTTTCAAAATGTGTTTCTCGCCGTCGCGCCGCGCAGATCCGTCGCAAGCATTCGCAGGAGTTGCACGGGTGGAAGGCGAGTACTTCTCAACGTGTGGCTCTTGCCTTGGCACCGCGCACACTCGTCTTAGAAATGTGCAACTGTTTAACAGATGGAAAGAGAGTCGTTTCCAAATGTAGCCCTCGTCATAGCCCCGCGCGAATTCGTTTTACAAAAACGCAAGAGCCCACAGGATTGAGGGCGGTTCCTTTTCAAAAATGTGGCTCTCGCCTTCGCGGTCCCATCGTCTTGGCTACTGAGATCGTTTCTGCATGTATTCTGCCACGCCTGTGGCAAGACTGCCACGATCGACGGCCGCCAACTTGCAGGCGAATGCTTGCCCCCAAGCAAGAAGGGGCGTGAGAATCTCGCCCGGATTGCACAAGGCAAGTTCCCGAGTTACGCGGGGCCTCCCAAGACGGTCCAGGCGGTGGCTTTTGAGCGAGAGAGAGCGGTGCGAAATGTGGCTCTCGCCCTGGCGCCGCGCACACTCGTCTTAAACATGTGCAACAGTTTAACGGATGGAGGGCGGGTCGTTTTAAAAAAATCGCTCTCGCCTTAGCCCCGCGCGAATTCGTTTTACAAAAACGCAAGAGCCCACCGGATTGAGGGCGGTTCCTTTTCAAACTGTGGCTCTCGCCTTAACGCCGCGCACAGCCGTCTTTAATCCGCAAAGGGATTCACGGATTCCCATGGTTCGCCCACGAGAAATTGCGTATTGAACATATTCTGGATTGCCAGGACGCAACAATTATATTGATCCGTGGTGCTAAAATCACAGACATGATGTTCTGGCGCGATTCGGGAACGTCAATACGACACAAACAACGTTGTTCGTGGCGTTGGGGTCCAAAGAAAGGTGTGTTGGCACGCTTCAAGATGTTCAAAAGGTGATCTCCCGATGGGGCACGTCCCTCAATGCAAATGAATCCTTGTATTGGCCTACGAAGATGGAGTTCGGAGGGAGGGTGCATTCAAACACCGTTGGCGAGTCTTGGGTTTGCACTGGTCCTCTCCTCCTCCTGCTCCTGCTCCTGCTCCTGCTCCTCCTCCTCCTCCTCCTCCTCCTCCTCTCCTTTCGTCTCAAAGGACTTCAATGCCTGTCCGCTGAAAGGGTGTAAGCCCCATTGTCTCGGGCAAGAGAAACGTTCAGTTGCTCGGATTTCGAGGACCTTTCGGTCGGGAGGTCATTCGTTCTACGAGCTCTTCCTGAGACGCTGTCTTGCCCGACCTCCTCCTCATCGTCCTTCTCTTTTCTTCAGCATGCCATCGGCCAAGCCCATAGCGTCTGCTCCTGTTCCTCCTCCTCCTCCTCGACCTCCTCCTCCTCCTTTTCTCCTCCTCCTCCTCCTCCTCCCTCCCTCCCTCCTCCCTCCTCCTCCTCCTCCTCCTCCTCCTCCTCCTCCTCCTCCTCTTTACCCTCCCCCTCCATAAATTCCTGCACGGGAGTGGGCGTCGCCATCAGCGGAGGCGGATCTCCTTTTGAGGTACCCGTGGCCGACGCCATGGCTTGGCAGAGCCGGGCGCGCTGGGCGGCGCCCCCGCTGAGAGGACGGCAAGGGGAGGAGGAGGAGGAGGAGGAGGCGGAGGAGGAGGAGGCGGAGGAGGAGGAGGAGGAGAGGGAGGAGGCGGAGGAGGAGGAGGAGGAGGAGGAGGAGGAGGAGGCGGAGGAGGGGGAGGGAGAGAACTGAACGCCTCCGGCACACGAGAAGGGGACAGGGGGCAACTCGCGAGCGGCGAACCCCTCCGCGTCCGCTCCCTCCCGGCCCGGACTCGGGGGCGCGATGCCGCGGCTACACGGGCCGCACGGATACCTTCCGTGCGGGGCATCCGCGGAGAAACGCCACGCCTCCGCGGGGTCGCGGCCCACGGGCCTCTTCCAGCGACGCCGCGGATACGGAGATGTGTGTTTCGCCGACGACAAGGGCAGGGAGAGAACCAACTCTTCTGGCATCAAGGAAAGGGGTGAGGAGGCACCTCCTGAGAACTCTTCGTGGGGCCGACGAAGGGCTATGAAGCCGGATTACGGTGCCATTCAGCCGCATGTGCCTGGATTTCACCTAGGACTAAGTCCAGTTCAGCCCCGCCAGGCGGGATTAAGCCAGATTGCGCGCGGAATGCTTCTAGAGGCCGGTTTTCGACCACGGATCTACCAGCGCCGAGGCTGAATGTGACCCCCCAGGAGTTGCATCCTAAACGAAGAGGCGGGGAAAGGATCCTCAAATTGTTCGCCGCATTCGGCCTCTCAGGCCCCCCAGATTGTCAACAGAGATACCCATCACACAAAAGGCGGTACCAGCAAAAAAGTGCGTAACAGCCACACACTCCCCAGCCATGACGTAAGCTACATGCAAACACACTTGTGAAGTGTACTCCGTACTAGTTGTTTTCAGAGGTGTTCTGACTAACATGTTGGAGTATGCCCTCCCCCCAGAGTAGTAGTCAGCAGTAGTAGCATTACGTACAGCAGTTGGCATGGAGCGAGCGCTGACGCAGCTCGAGCTCGAGGGGCCTCCCGACGGGCGCAGAGGGCGATTCCGAGGGAGAGAGTGCCGAGGAGAAGCCGGCAGGGATCCCACACCTCCAGCCGAGCGCGAGCGAGGACTCGAGAGCTTTGACCGATCGACACCGGCCGCTGGAGCGACCAGGCCCACGGGCGCCTCCCGCAACCCGCGGGACCGCCTCCGGCGGGGGGGGGGGGCAGAGGAGCGGCCGCAGCCTCGCACGCCCAGGGGGGCGGCGGCCAGGCTCCCGCGTGACCTCCGACGCGGCTCGATCGGTGGCTCGCCGGGCCTGCGACGATGGAAGCAGCTCGGTAGGGTCGTCGCTTGCAGGAATAATGAAGGGGCCCCAGGACACACAAATAAATACACACAATTAAACATAGATTCCCCATATTCTCTCATATTTCCTGGGTTTTTGTTTTCCCCCCCACTTCCCCCATATTTTCTGGAGATCGACGACTCATTGTGTCTGTGTGTTTTTTCCCTCCTGAAATGAGCGGGCCTGCTGGGATGGTGACGGGAACTGGCTTTGGGCTATGCCAGCAGCCACGCCGGCAGCCTCTCCCGCTGCGCGGCCTGCGCCTTTGGAGGGGTTGGCGGCGGAGCAGGAGGCGCAGCCGGCGCCGCCCGCGCCTGCGGCGGAGGGCCTGCGAGCGCGGTGCTGCAGCACCAATTGGGCTCGCGGAGTAGGAGCGGCAAGGGCACCTGTCGGCGGTGGGCAAGCCTCCCTTTGGTAGACCTCCCCTTAACGAAAACGGCCTGGAACCGAAACCGACGGACCCGGACCTGCAAAAGTGACGGCCGCGACGCTCTCTCGCGAACCGGAAACGGCCAATTCCTTAATCGACGTGTCAGGGTAGGAGGTCTGTCCACCCCCGAAAATGGGGCGCCGTCCGCGGGCAGTTGGATGCCACCCGCGCCCCTGTCGGCTGCATCGTTGACACTGACCTCGACGAGGCACGCGCCCAGAGATTCGGAAGGATTGTCACTTCAATTTGTCCATCTTGCCTTACTGTATCCGCGCCCTCGGATGGCCGCCGGGGCGGGGTGGCTTTGTTTGGGCCTGATGAGTTGCGTGAGGATCCGTGGCGGTGGTCCTCTGACTTTCAGGGTGGTCTCAGGAGTCTTGCACGCGAACGCCTCCGACATGATCATCATCGGCACGGGCATGGACGTCAAGAACCCGCACGCTCGCAGGCAGCTTGCGGACGCCATCACGGTCCGAGTGGCCGCCTCCGGCTTGCCCGCCCTGGTGGTCGGAGATTGCAACGCGGAGCCGTGCGACGGTGAGCTCTCGCCGTGGCTTGGCCTCCTGGAGTACGCGCACGAGCAGGCCCAGCCTCCTGTGTACTCCCACACCCACGGAGACAGGATGATCGACCTGGCCCTCGTCAGATATTTCGTCGTGGAGTCCGTCGCGCCGGTCAGCGACCATGCCGCGGTGGTGGTGCAGGTTCAGCTCGAACCCAAGGCCGTCGTGCAGACGATCCGCAGGAACCGCGCCCTGGAGATCCCGGACGACTGGGAGAAGGAATGGCGATCCGCGCGCCGTACTTCATGCAACAGCCTGGGAACAGGCACATCGAGAAGATGACGTCGACCAGCTGTGGGCGATATTGTGTGACTGCCTGGAGGCCTCTTGCGGGGTCCCAGAAGAACAGCGTACCCGGCGCTTTGGCACTGTGCTCAAGAAGTGGCAGAGGACGTTCCGGGGCGCCCAAGGGCACCGGATGTGTGTCGTGGAGCGACGGCTGCACCGGCTGGTGCGACGCATCACCGAGCAGCAGTTCAAGGACGAAGCTGGCCAGGACCATCCCGACCTCGTCCGGAGCATTGAGCGGAGCGCCTAGAGCCTCATCGCCGACGGGGTGCTGCAACAGGGCCCCGACCTCCTCGACTACCCGGCGCTTCAGGACACCCTGAAGGGGCCCAAGGGGCCCCCAACATCGCCCCAAGAGCGCCCAAGAGGCCTCCAAGATGGCCCCATGACAGCCCAAGAGGCCCCCAAGATGGCCCCAAGAAGGCCCCAAGACGATACAAGAGGCCCCAAAGACGCCCAAGATAGCCTCCAAGACGCCAAAGATAACCTCCAAGATGCCTCCAAGACGCCCAAGATGGCCGTCAAGACGGCTAAGATGGCCCGAAGATGCACCCAAGACGGCCCAAGATGGCCTCAAGATGGCCTAAGACGGCCCTATAGGCCCGCAAGAGGCCTCCAAGATGGCCCAAAAGCCCTCCAAGACGTCCTCCAGGAAGGCCCGAAACGGCCATCATCATTGAATTGGGGTCCGATAGCTCGCCCGACTCCGTGTTCCCCGAAGGCTTTCGAAATCCACTCGGGGAACGCGTGGCCCGAGAGCTTGGCCAAGCTCAAACCGAACTTTCGGCCACGCAGGCGCTTCCAAGAAGGCAAGGGGCGGCGGTGATTCGCCGTAGGCATTTTCGATAACGCCAACGTCTCAGTATGCGCTGATGATTCTTATCCGCCCCCGCATGATGTTCCCGGATGCGCCAAGGCAGCGCCGAGACGCACCGACGAGAATCTGATATATCCCAGTCTGATATAGAGGGGGCCGGCGGCAGGCGGCGAAGCCCCTACGGACAAAAAAGATGTGAGGAAATATCAGGAGGGAGCCGCTGTTGTTGTAAACCAGGGGCCAACGACACAATTCTGAGACACAAGACGTTCATTGATAAAAGAACAGGGTGCCAGCCCCGGGAAGGGCACTTCAATTGAGCAAGCACCATGTGCCCCCGAGGAGGGGATCACAAAAATTACGTTACGTCCCGAGGAACCCCACATACTTATATTATGGCTGGAGTAATGATAGCTGAAGATGTTGGTGGCCGTTGCCCCGCCGATGCCGTTGGTGACGCCACTCAAAAGGAGAGGTGGAAGAGGAGAAGCGCCGCGCCAGCCACCCTTTGCGAGCCCGAAACAGATAGCGACCGCACCCCCAAGGCACCCCCTTCGCACCCCGTCTGGCGTCGAGAAAGCGCCACGCTTGCTATGCCCTGGACGACCGTCGTGCATAGTGGCCGCGGTGAGGGACAAACCCCTGCGCACCCTCTATGGTGTCGAGAAAGTGCCACGCCTGATATGCCCTGGACGACCGTCGTGCATAGCGGCCGCGGTGAGGGACCACCCCCATGCGCTCCCCCTATGGTGTCGAGAAAATGCCACGCATGCTATGCCCTGGACGACCGTCGTGCATAGCGGCCGTGGTGAGGGACCACCCCCTGCGCACCACCCATGGAGCCGAGAAAGTGCCACGCCAGCTATGCCCTGGACGACCGGCGCGCATAGTGGCCACGGTGAGTGACCACCCCCTGCGCATCCCTCATGGTGTCCAGAAAATGCCACGCCTGCTATGCACTGGACGACCGTTGTGCATAGCGGTTGTGCTGAGGGACCACCCCCTGCGCACCCCCTATGGTGTCGAGGAAGTGCCACGCCTGCTATGCTTTGGACGATCGTCGTGCATAGTGGTCGTGGGGAGGGACCACCCCCTGCGCACTTGTCATGGTGTCGAAAAAATGCCACGCCTGCTATGCCCTGGACGATTGTCGTGCATAGCGGCCGCGGTGAGGGACCACCCCTTACGCACCCCCTATGGTGTCGAGAAAGTGCCACGCCTGCTGTGCCCTGGACGACCGGCGCCACTTCCTGCGCACCACCTACGGTGTCGAGAAAGTGCCACTCACTCCTGCCTTGCCCTGGACGACCGACTCGGATAGCGGCCGCGCTCAGGGACCACCCCCTGCGCACCTCCTATGGTGTCGGGAAAGTGCCACTCCTGCTTTGCCCTGGACAACCGACTCGGATAGCGGCCGCACTCAGGGACCACCCCCTGCGCACCTCCTATGGTGTCGGGAAGGTGCCACTCCTGCTTTGCCCTGGACAACCAGCTCGGATAGCGGCCGCGCTCAGGGACCACCTCCTTCGCACCGCCTACGGTGTCGACGAAGTGCCACTCCTGATATGCCCTGGACGACCGGTTCGGATAGCGGCCGCGCTCAAGGACCACCCCCTGCGCACCTCCTACGGTGTCGGAAAAGTGCCACTCATGATATGCCCTGGACGACGGGCTCGGATAGCGGCCGCACTCAGGGACCACCCCCTGCGCACCCCCTAAGGTGTCGGGAAAGTGCCACTCCTGCTATGCCCTGGACGACCGGCTCGGATAGCGGCCGCGCTCAGGGACCACCCCCTGCGCACCCCCTATGGTATCGAGGAAGTGCCACTCCTGCTGTGCCCTGGACGACCGCTCGGATAGCGGCCGCGCTCAGGGACCACCCCCTGCGCACCTCCTATGGTGTCGGGAAAGTGCCACTCCTGCTATGCCATGGACGACGGGCTCGGATAGCGGCCGCGCTCAAGGACCACCCCCTGCGCACCCCCACTCCTGCTATGCCCTGGACGACCGGCTCGGATAGCGGCCGCGCTCAGGGACCACCCCCTGCGCACGCCCTACGGTGTCGGGAAAGTGCCAATCCTGCTATGCCATGGACGACCGGCTCGGATAACGGCCGCGTTCAGGGACCACCCCCTGCGCTCCTCCTATGGTGTCGGAAAAAAGCCACTCCTGCCATGCCCTGGACGACGGGCTCGGATAGCGGCCGCGCTCAGGGACCATCCCATGCGCACCCCCTGAGGTGCTGGGAAAGTGCCAATCCTGCATATATGCCCTGGACGACGGGCTCAGATAGCGGCCGCGCTCAGGGACCACCTCCTGCGCAGCCCCTATGGTGTCGAGAAAATGCCACTCCTGCCATGCCCTGGACGACCGGCTCGGATAGCGGCCGCGCTCAGGGACCACCCCCTGCGCACCTCCTATGGTGTCGGGAAAGGGCCGCTCCTGCTATGCCCTGGACGACCGGCTCGGATAGCGGCCGCGTTCAGGGACCACCCCCTGCGCACCCCCTACGGTATCGGGAAAGTGCCACTCCTGCTATGCCCTGGACGACCGGCTCGGATAGCGGCCGCGCTCAGGGACCACCCCCTGCGCACCCCCTATGGTATCGAGGAAGTGCCACTCCTGCTATGCCCTGGACGACCGGCTCGGATAGCGGCCGCGCTCAAGGACCACCCCCTGCGCACCTCCTATGGTGTCGGGAAAGTGCCACTCCCGCTATGCCCGGGACGACCGGCTCGGATAGCGGCCGCGCTCCTCCTGCGCACCCTCTATGGTGTCGAGAAGTGCCACTCCTGCCATGCCCTGGACGACCGGCTCGGATAGCGGCCGCGCTCGGGGACCACCCCCTGCGCACCCCCTACGGTGTCGGGAAAGTGCCACTCCCGCTATGCCCTGGACGACCGGCTCGGATAGCGGCCGCGCTCAGGGACCACCTCCTGCGCACCTCCTATGGTGTCGAACACCGCGCTCAGGGACCACCACCAACGCACTCCCTCTGGTGTCGAGAAAGTGCCATGCCTGCCGCGCCCTGCGCGTCCCACACGTGCGTGTTGTGTATGGCGTGTCATGTGCGCTGTGCTCTGCTGTGCTGAGCTGTGCTGTGCTGTGCCGAGCTGAGCTGTGCTGAGCAGCGCTGTGATGTGCTGCGCTGCGCTGTGTTGTGAAGTGTACTACGCGTGTCTCATGTACGTGCCGTGCAGGTGTTGCGCGTGGGTGAGGGAGTGTATGTGTGGATGTGTGTGTTGTGTCTGTGTGTGTCTGTGTGTCTGTGTGTATGTGTCTGTGTCGGCGTGCCTGTGTATTTGTATGTATGTATGTAACGTCTGCCACGCTTTGCCGGAGAGGGAGGTGTGTGCGGGAGACGCGGATGCGACGCGGCAGGGAAGAACACCAGAACCCCACGAAACATGAGGAGAAAACTGTTTCGAACGGAGAAGCTAACAACAACAACAACAACAACAACAACAACAACAACAACAACAACAACAATAACAACCACAACAACAACAACAACAACAATTACTAGCACGTGGGGACACTCCGTTCTCACCAGTGCCAGGGTTTTCATAGGAGGCGGGCAATACCCCCACTTTGTGGGGGGGCCGGTTCAAGCTCTACCAAATTTCCAAACGACTCTTCGCCACCACCCACACCCAGCTTCCCGCCCTATGACGTTCGGACACTTCACTTCGTGGCATGCGGACGACCGTGGCTACTATTCAGGGCCCCGCGGCCGACGACGACGGCGTGCGCGCGCGAAGAAAAAACGAATGTGTCCCGCATGGTATTATTTGACAGGGATGATGGCCCTGGCAGGTGCGCAACCGTTGTCGCAGAAGTTCGAAAAAGTTGCTCGCAAAAGCCCGTTTGACAGAAATGTTTAAAAAGTGTTGGGTTTCCTACGAATCCGCAAGAGCGCGCGGGATGAGATTTTGACATTTTTTTGTTGAAAAACCATTGGTTTTTTGATGTTTTTATGTTAAAATCGCTCCGAACACTAAGCTTTTGGAAGGATTTCGTCTTGCGCGCGCGAATGTCCACTTTACCTATTTTTTGCAAGGGATTCTTGAAATTTGATTATATTAGAACAAGAAATGTCATTTTATAGTGTTTTTTGCAAGGGAAAACGGATTACAACAAAACAACCGGATCTGGATCACATCGTTTTACCTGAGGCTTCCTCACGAAAATGATGAAAATGTAGCTGCGGCCTAGGCGGCGCAGGGGGGGCGCGCACCAGGGGGCCCAACAATAATCATTCTTTAGAATAAATAATGTTCAACAACAACAACAACAACAACAGCAGCAGCAGCAGCAGCAGCAACAGCAACAGCAACAGCAACAGCAACATCAACATCAACAACAACAACAACAACAGCAACACCTACAACTACATTCACAACAACAACAGCAACAACAACAATCATGTTAAGACTGTTCGCCCTTATCTGCTCGAGTGTCCAATAACGCCTATTTCCCAAACCCTCGATACTCGCCCTCTTCGTTTTCGATCGAACCCCTTTTGGGGGGTATACCTTTCTTCCCTGCAGGCCAGGCCCCGGCAAGCGGCGGGGCGGCCGCGGACCGTCGGCCTGGCCAGCGGCAGCGCTGATCGGCGGGGCGGCCGCGGACCGTCGACCCGACCCCAAGAGGGACGGACAGGGGACCGACCACGACGACGACGACGACGACGTCGACGGCGACGGCGACGACGTCGACGATGACGGCGACGAGCGAAAGCGAGATCGAAAGAGAACGAGAACAGGGCCACAAGGACACGAAGTAGGCCACGAAGGACAACAGCGGGGACACGAAGGGAATGCGCATGGGGCCACGAAGAGCGCGAACGAGCGGGGGTCACGAAGGGCAGATAATGCGGGGCCACAGAAGGTAACGATGGGGCCACTGAGGGCAGCAACTGGGCCACGTAGGACATATGCATATGGGGCCACCACGGGTGCGAACAAGCGGGGCCACGAAGGGCATACATATATGGGGCCACGAAGGGCAGCGAGGGGGCCACGAAGGGATGCAACGGGGCCACGAAGGGCTGCGACGGGGCCACGAAGGGCTGCAACGGGGCCACGAAGGGCTGCGACGGGGCCACGAAGGGCTGCGACGGGGCCACGAAGGGCAGCGAGGGGGCCACGAAGGGCTGCAACGGGGCCACGAGACAAAGCGAGGGGGCCACGAAGGACAGCAACGGGGCCACGAAGGGCAGCGAGGGGGCCACGAAGAGCTGCAACGGGGCCACGAAGGGCAGCGAGGGGGCCACGAAGGGCTGCGACGGGGCCACGAAACAAAGCGAGGGGGCCACGAAGGGCTGCAACGGGGCCACGAAGGGCAGCGAGATCCCGATTCCTATGTAATCTGTGAGGGAGTCCTAAGCGTGAGCGCGACTCCTGGGTGCCCGGGTGTCGGGAGCGCGGCGCTTGAGTAAATTGCAAGAAATTCCAACGCAAGGGTGCTGTTCTTCAGTAAATTGCAAGCAAGTCTCCAGCGAGAGCGCGACTCCAGAGCGCCGGGAGAATAAATTCTAAGGAGGTCCCAAGCGACAGCGCGATTCCTGAATAAAAACGCGAGGAAGTCTCGGGCGGGAGGTTGGGCCCTGGCTAAATTGTGAGGAAATCTCAAGCGGGAGCCGTTGTTGTTGTGAACCGGGGGCCAACGACACAGTTTGACTTCCAAGACTTTCCCTGATAAAAAACAAGGTGCGAGCCCCGGGAAAGGCACTTCAATCGAAAAAAAAAAAAACAATGTGCGCCGGACGGGGGGATCAACAATACTTATTCTTCAGAAGTGAGAGTTCAACAACATTAACGCCCAGGGAAAACAAAATACCTCTTCTCCAAAGCGTTCGCCCTGCTGACTTCTGAATGCGGGCCAGCGGAGCAAGGATCCAATACAGACTTCGCATGGCTTGTATGGGATCGTATACAGAGCTTACACTGTTTGTATGGAGTCCTATACAAAACTTGCACAGCGCTTGTGGTGCGGTGTGTGTGTGGGATCCTGTACAAAACTTAGACGGCTTGTATGGGATCATATACACAGCCTGCACTGCGTGTACGGAACCCTATACAGGAGTTTATACGGCTGTATAACCTCCTACTCAGAGCTTACACGGTTTGTATGGGATCTTAAACCAAACATTGCAAGGCTTGTATCGGATCCTATACATAGCTGACACGGCTTGTATGGCGTCCTACGCAGAGTTTGCACAGCCTGCATGGGACCCTATACAAAACGCACACGTGTTATGGGATATCAGACAAAACTTAAACGGCGTGAGTGGGATCGTATACAAAACCTACACGGCTTGTATGGGATCCTGGAGACAGCCTACACGGCATGCATGGGATCTTACGCAGAACTTGCACAGCTTGTATGGGCTCTTACACAAAACCTACACGACTTGTATGGGATATCATACAGAGCTGACCCGGCTAGTATGGGATCCTATACAGAGCTCACACGGCGTGTACAGGATCCTACACAAAGCTTACACTGCGTGCATGTGTTCCCATACACATCGCACGCGGCATGTATGGGATCCAGCTGCTCCAAGGTGTTTCCTATTGGAGGCAAACTGGAGCCTAAGTGAAATTGGGCAAATTCCATATCCATTTGATGAGAACTTGATGCTTTTTGGGAATCCAAACAAAACACTCATCTTATAATTGAATTCGTACTGGGATCTACCCACCCACAACCATCAACATCAGCACCACCATAATCGTCAAAAGCACCATCATCACGTCCGTAATCGTCATTAACACCAGAACAATCATCATCGGCAGCAACATAATCACCATCGTGACGGACACCTCCATCACAATCATCATCATCATCATCATCATCATCATCATCATCATCATCATCATCATCATCATCATCATCATCATCATCATCATCATCATCATAGTCATAGTCATAGTCATCATCATTATCATCAGCATCGTCATCATCCCCGCCAGGAAAAACCAGGGATACTTGGGAAGCTTCAGGACCCCTTTGAGGAATCCCTGAGGAATCGCAGCGACATCCTGGGAATCCGCAAGGCGTCCTCGGGGAAACCGGAGGAACACGCAGGAATCATCCAGGAATCCACTCGGAATCCTCAACGAATCCCTGAGGAATCCCCCATCGGCGGTGGACAAACCTCCCTTTAATAAGCCTCCCTCGAGTGAAAACTGCTTAGGACCGAAACCGACGGACCTGGACCCGCAAAAATGACAGAAATTCGATCAACCTCCGACCCAAGAACCCCTTAGGAATCCTCCGGGATCCCTCGCGAATCCGTGCGGAATGTTCTCCGGCAGTCCCCAGAAAGCATCAAGAGAGCCCTTCCAGAACCGCACGCCGCCCGCGGAAATAAGAAAGGCACCCCCCCTTCACCCCCTCGATCTGATCATCCACAGGGTGTCTGATTATGGTGCTCCCATCGCACTTCAGGACCACATCCCGGAAATAAGTTCGAGCACCCAGAGAAGTGTCAAAAAGGTGTCGAACGAGTATCGCCTCCCAGGGCCCGACACGTGAAAACCCTCCAGTGTCGGTACTTTCTTGGTGTTCTAAATTGCTTCTGGTGGTTAAGGCTAAAGTAGGCTGGAACATCATAAGTGCATGTGGGCTCAAGTTGCAACAAAAGGCGCGGGGGCCGATGGGGGGCGAAGTTCATGATCACCTCCAGAGTCTGGGACGTCGCTCTGATCTTCGTGTCATGCAAGGCGCCAGGAATGATCCTTACTAGGATTCTCGCAAGGATGCATCAACCGAAGATTTCATGACTACGATTTTCGATTTTCGCGAGAATCCTTTTTACGATTTTCGTCAGGAATAATCCTTATTACGATTTTCGCCAGTTGCCGAAGACTTCCTTGAGCTCAGGACTTGCGCCCACCACACTCCTTCAAGCAAGCTCCACGGGAAGGCTTCCCCAAATCAGCCTCTGGAGGTCATTGAAGACCCACCCAGACATCCTTTGACCGATACATCGAAGGAAAAATTACTAGCCCTCCAGAACCCCGAACTTTCTTATCCCCAGGGTGTGATTCTCACCGGCATGGGGAGAATCGTCTGTAATCCCTGTTGAATGCTTTGGAATTGCACAGGAATCCGCATAAATGCTTGAGGATTCCATGGGATTCCTTAGGAACCCCCAGAAATCCCTCAGGAATCCATTACAGATCATAAGAATCCTTAGGAAACCATCAGGAAGCGCTGAGGGATCCTTCAGCAATTCCAAACATCTGTCAGGAATTCCCTGTGGAAGATCCCTGTGAGAGCCGATGGGGAAGGAGTAAATTGCGAGAAAATGCTGTCGTTGTTGCGGTTGTTGTTGTTGTTGTTGTTATTGTTGTTGTTGCTATTGCTGCTGCTGCTGTTGTCGTTGGTGTTGTTGTCAGTGGTGTTGTTGTTGGCGCTGTTGCGCTATCATTTCTAAGGAATAACTATTGTTGGTCGCCCCTGCCCGGTAACCATTTTTTGTTTCAATTAGGGCGCTTCTCCTCCCGGGGCTCGCACCCTGTGCTTTACAACAGAAAACGAGGTGCCCCAAAACTCTACCCCTTGCCCCCGGCTTACTACAGCAACAACGGCTCCCGCTTGATACTTCCTCACAATGTATTCCGAAATCGCGCTCTCGCGCGGGACTTCTTTACACTCTATGCAGGGATCGCGCTCTCACGTGGGACTCCCTCACAATTTACTCAGAAGCCGCGCCCTCGACACTCAGGAATCATGACATCGCTGTGGATTTCAGTTCGATATACTTGGGGATCGCCCTATCCCTCGAGATTCCCCAACGATTCATGTTGGACGAACGCTTCAGAAACCCGCCTGCGTTTCGCTTCTTCCTTCCATGCGTCCTTTCTTTCCCCGACTTAGGGGCTGCACGTGATACGCGTTGCAGGGCAAAAAGAAATACCCCTAAGGGAGTATGGTCGAAAACGAAGAAGGCGGGTATCGAGGGCTTGGGACACACGTGTAAAATAATGGCACGCGAGCAAGTAAGAGTAAATACTATTCAAATGATTGGTGTTGTTGAGCTCTCACTTCTGAAGAATGATTATTGTTGATCCCCCTTCTCCAGTAACCATTTGATTCTTGAAATTGAAACGCCTTTCCCACGGCTCGCACCCTGATTTTTTTGCTCCCGGGAATTATGGTGTCACCAAACCATGTTCTTGGTCCCCCATTTACAAAAACAGCGGCTCCCGCCTGACACTTCCTCACAATTCATTCCGAAATCGCGCTCTCGCGCGGGAATTCCTCACAATGTATGCAAGAATCGCGCTCTCGCGCGGACCTTCTTACAATGTACTCACACGCCGCACCCTCGACACTCAGGAATCACGCTCTCGCTGTAAGTTTTCTCATGATGTACATGGGAATCGCACTATCGCTCGAGATCTACTCGCGATTCATACAAGACTCACGCTCCAGCAACCCGCCTGTTCGACCTTGCCGCCCGGGCCCGCCTTGCCGACGCGCCCGCTAGGATCTGCCCACCCGATGTGCCTCTCTGGTTATACCACGTGGTTTCTGCTCATAGCCCCCCTCCTGCTAAATTGCTCTCGTGCTCCATCCTTTTCCACCCCCCTGTCCATCCGCCCTTTCTTCCCCCGTTTTACGGGCTCCCAGAAAACTCACGTGGCGGGTAAGGAAGATATACCCACCAAGGGGGTACGTACGATCGAAGACGAAGGGAAGGGGATATAGCTGTCGAGTGGCACGCGAGCGGGTGAGAGCGAGCAGTATCAACATGGTTAGTGGTGTTGTTGTTGTTGTTGTTGTTCTTAGTACTGTTGTTGCTGTTGAGTTCTCATGTACGAAAAATGATTAGTATTGATGGCCCTCCGCGACACTTGCACTTTTCAATTCGTGTGCTCCTCCAGGGACTCGCACCCTATTGTTTGCTACAAGGGCGTGTAGGATCACCCAACTGCGCTGCTGGGCCCCGAACGATAATAACAACGACTCCCGCCCGATAACTCCTCACAGTGTATTCCACAATCGCCCTCTCGCGCGGGACCTCCTCACAATGTGTGCAGGAATCGCGCTCTCGCCTGGGACGGCGTCAGGATGCATTGAGACGCCGTGACCTCGACACTGAGGAGTCACGATCTCGCTGTGAATTTCCTCACGATTGACTTGGGAATCGCGCTATCGCTCGAGCTCTCCTCGCGAGTCATGCAGGACGCACGCTCCAGAAAACCGCGTGCCCTTTGTCCCTTCCTTCCATCCGTCGTTTCTTCTCCCGCTTTAGGGGGCTGCGCGTGATACACGTTGCAGGTAAGACAGGCATACCCCTGAGGGGGTACGGTCGAAAAAGAAGAGGGCGTGTGTCGAGGGTTGGGGCTTTACGTGTTGAATGGCACGCGAGCAGGTACGAGCAAAGAGTCCTAACACGATTGTTGGTGGTGCGGTTGCGGGGGGAGGGTGCGTGACACGTCTCTACCTGACAGCAACAACATCATCACCATCATCAGCATTGTAAGCATCAGCATCGCTTTCATCATCAGCACCATCAGCATCAACCTCATCGGCGTCACCATTATCAGCAACAGCATCATCAACATCATCACCATCAACAGCATCAGCATCATAAGCAGCATCACCACCATCATCAAAATCATCATTGTCGTCATCATCGTCATCATCAACAACCTCGTCGTAGTCGTCGTCACCATCAGCATTACCACCACCATCAGCATCATCATCAGCATCATCATCATTAGCCTAGGCATCATCGGCATCATCAGCATAACCATCACCATCACCACCATCATTGCCATCACCATCGCCATCACCATCACGACCACCATCACCATCACCATCGCCATCATCATCATCATCATCATCATCATCATCATCATCATCATCACCACCACCACCATCATCATCATCATCATCATCATCATCATCAGTTTCATCAGCATTAGCATCACCCTCGTTGTCGTCGTCATCTTGTGTCCCCTCATCGCAGTCCTCCTTTTGTGTGTTGTTGTCCTCCTACTCCAACTCCTCTCCATCCTCCTCCTCCTCCTTCTGCTCGCCTCGTTCCCCCCTGTAATCCAAGTACGCCTCCTCACCCTCCTCCTCCTCACCCTCCTCCTCCTCCTCCTCCTCTTCCTCCTCCTCTTCCTCCTCCTCCACCTCATCCTCGTCGCAATGCGCATTCTCCTGTTCTTCCCCCTCCTCCGCGCAGCACTACTCCTTCTCATCCTTCTCCACCTCCTCCTCCTCATTACCATCAGCAGCAGCAGCATCCTCCTCCTCATCATCCTCCTCCGCCGCATCCTCCGCCTCCTCCTCCTCCTTCTCCTTACCATCCTCCTCCTCATCATCAACATCATCATCAGTATCATCATCATCATCATCATCATCAGCAGCAGCAGCATCATCATCATCAGCATCATCAGCATCATCATCATCATCAGCATCATCATCAGCTTCATCATCATCCTCATCATCAGCAGCAGCAGCAGCACCATCATCATCATCAGCAGCAGCAGCATAATCATCATCATCAGCATCATCATCACCACCACCACCACCATCATCATTATCACCATCATCATCAGCATCATTCTCATCATTATCATCGTCATCGTCATCATCATCAGCATCAGCATCACAATCATCATCAGCATCATCACCATCATCATCAGC
>CAUYUJ010006969.1:90438-95438 GCA_963575745.1 Prorocentrum cordatum | reverse complement strand
GGAGGAGGAGGAGGAGGATGAAATGGTGGGAACGGCTTGCTTTGCGACGCGCGCGAGGAGCGGTCGTGGCGCCACGCGGCGGCGCCCAACGACTCGAGAGGCGGTGCCCAGCTCAGGCGAGTGAGGAGGATGAGGAGGAGGAGAAGCAGGAGGAGGAGGAGGAGGAGGAGCAGGAGGAAGAGGAGGAGGAGGAGGAGGAGGAGGAGGAGGAGGAGGAGAGAGAACCGCACGGCGCAGCAGCAGGGAGTGGAAACACCAAGCGGGACACACGCGCCTGGGGCGTGCCTGGGGCGTGCCTTGGGCGGCTGGCCCGCGCGCACGCACTCCTCGCCGAGCTCTAACGAGGTGCTGGGAGGTTCAGAAGCAGGCGCAGGAAGCCAAAATGGTTGAGTTGAGAGTATGTACGGAGGAAGAGGAGGAGGAGGAGGAGGAGGAGGAGAGGAGGAGGATGAGAGAGGAGGAGGGAGAAGAGGAGGATGAGAGGAGGAGGGGGGGAGGAGGAGGAGGAGGAGGACGAGGAGGAGGAGAGGAGGAGTGAGGAGGGAGAGGAGGAAGGAGGAGGAGGAGGAGGAGGAAGGGGGGGCGAGGAGGGGGAGGGGGGAGGGGGAGGTGGGAGGAGGATGATGAGGAGGGATGAGGAGGAGGAGAGGATGATGATGAGGAGGCGGAGGGGAGTGGAGGAGTGGAGGAGTGGAGGAGTGGAGAAGTGGAGGGAGGAGGAGGAGGAGGCAGAGGGGGATGAGGAGGAGTAGGAGGAAGAGTGAAGGAGGGGAGGGAGGAGAGAGAGGGGGATGGGGAGGTGACCAAGCGGACCCATGAGGAATCCGCCGACCCTGTCGGCGTGTGCGAGGGGCTTGGCTGTTCGAGTCGTCGTCTCCGTCGGTCGTCGCCTCCGTCGTCCCCTTTCCCTGCAGCTTCCTTCTCAAGCTCGTGAGCGAGAGAAAAATCTAGCAGTGTCGTAATCGAGTCGAAGGGAAGCCCCTTCCCTTTGATCTCTTCCCCAAGGGGGGGGGGTCCCGGGGGGGTCCCAGGGGGGTCCCGGGGGGGGTGGGGGGGCAGATTAGTTTTTCCTCGGGCGGCCTAGAAACCTCGAAAACACTCCAAATGAGGTCCGAATGCCCAAGATGGCCCCCGAGACGGCCCAAGAGGGCCCCGAGTCGCCCAAAGATCGGCCGAAAACGCCCAAGATAGCCCCAAGACCGTCCAAGAAGCCTCCAAGACGTCCCAGGCCCCCTCCAAGAGACCCCCAGGAAGCCCCAAGAGGCCCCCACGAGGCTTCCAAGCGGCCCCTAAGAGCTTCCCAAGAGGCCCACAAACTACCCCCAAGAGGCCCCCAAGAGCGCTCGTCGTCGTCGTCGTCGTCGTCGTCGTCGTCGTCGTCGCCATTCAGGGTCGGCGGCACCGGCCGTAAGGACTTCGCAATATGGAGGATGAGGAGGAAGGAGTAGACGCGTGGCGCTGCGGATTCAAAACAAGGGTCCGACACTACAGGACAGTGTGGAAATAAAGTTCATGTTTGGGTAGTGACCACGAGGGCCAAACGTTGGACCCAGGCCTGGCCAAACTTTTGGACTATGTGTCCCCTCAGTCGTCATAGAAAGCCCCGTGGGGGAACACTTCGGAAAGAAAAAGAGAGGAGGAGAAGCAGGAGGAGGAGGAAGAAGAGGAAGCCTATTGAGGACCGCTTGGGGCCTTCTGGGGGCTTCCCGGGAAACTCCTGGGGGCCTCTGAGGGGTCTCTTGGGGGCATCTTGGAAGCCTCTTGGAAGCCTCCCGGAGCCTGTCGGAGGCCTCTTGGAGACCCGCGGGGACTCCGATGGGACCTCCTGGCCTCCCGAGACCGTCTTGGGGCTCTCTCTCCGGGCAACGTGGGTCCCTCGCTGGGCGCCAAAAGGGCCGCCTTGGAGGTCCATGAGGCCGTCTTGGGGACATAATTATCTGGGGCTCCTGGAGGTCCACTTGGAGCCCTCTTGGGACGTCTGGGGGGGCCTCCTGGGCAGTCTGAAGGGCATCGTGGCCTGTCTATCTTCGGCCATCTTGGAAGACATGTTGGTGCGGTCATGGTTTACTCATATCCAAAAGAACTCAACAATAAAGTCGGGCGGTATCTCTCCACAGCATCTGGCCTTGAAGCATTGCACGCGCTACTCGAATTGCATCGCCTACACTATGGTTGTATCCCCATGCGCGCGACGTTAATCGAAACTTGCCTCTGCAACAGAGAAGGCAAGTGCGCTTTGATCCGTCTGGGACGGCACCTGGAGAAGAGACACATGGTGAGCACATGCCCCCGAAGGCATCGCCGCCTCCGTGTGGTCATCTTCTCCTAATAATCCTCCGACTGCAAACCCCGACTGCCCAAGATGCTTCACGTAAAAGTTCAAATATTGAACCCCGCTCTGTGTGTGACCAAAAGCAACTTTCATCTGCACCGCCCCAAACTTAAACCACTTCGGCTGTCCGTCATGCACACCCTGGGCTTGGAAACGGAGACCGACGGTCCCTTTCACCTTCACCCACTCCCCTGTGATATTAAGCTCCTGGAAATATAAGTCTGCGCAGTGCCCGCCCACTTGGCTCGCGTCGGCCTGCACTCGAAGCAACGCTTTGGTACGCCTTCCACGAGGGATGTTTATCAGAACGTGCTTGCCTGGCTTCATCAAATCGAACCGCTGACCAAGAACGTTCTGCAAATGGGGATCGCCAGTGGCGGCCACGCCGCCAGCTCCGCCCGCAGCCACACCGCTCGCAGAAGGGAACGTCGGATGCGGCGTGGGCCAGCCCTGCGGATACGTCGGGCTGGGCGTCGGGCTGGGAGTCGGGCTGGGCGTCGGGGAGGGCGTCGGGGAGGGCGTCGGGGAGGGCGTCGTGCTTGAAGTATAATATACTGAGCTCACAACGTAATCACCGAAGAGATAGCCACCAGCCTCATACGGACCAACGCAGTGCCCGTGCGGATGCACAAGGGGATTGCCTTGCCCCCTGCAGTAAGAAGCATCCCTAGAAGTTCCACCGCCGCCATTGCTGCACTGGCAGTGGACTTGACTTGACATGGGGCATTCCAGCCCAAAATATTTGTAGCCACCATTTCTACACGAAGTTTGGCAGCTCTCAGCTCCTGCTGCCGAAATCGCGACATTACCGTATGGGCGACTCCAACCGCTTGGAGGACCCACGCAACCCACATAGGTAGCCGCTCCAAGGGTAGCATTATCCAGGGAAGCTCCCCCCACGCCATCTTGTATAGCGCTGGCACAGCCCATCCAAGTGAAGATAGCCAAGATGTTGGCTGACTTCATGTTGACGAAATCTTCAGGGCGCGCTGGATAAATGGATAATGTACTTGTGTGGAAAAGTGGAAAAGTGGAAAAGTGGATAAGTGCGAAAGTGTTGTGAGACTGCTGATCTAAACCCTGTGGGTTTGATGACCGGGTGCTTGAGCCAAAATGGTTACGGGACATCTTGGGGCCATCTTGGGCTCTCTTTGGGCCATCGTAGCCGTCGTCTGGGCCGTCTTGGAGGCCATCCTGGGACAGTCTGGACCAGGAAAGTCGAACCAAAGAACTCTATGGGTCTCCCTCGGGCTGGGCTGTAGGCCGGTGGGAACCCTTTAAAAAGGAGTAAACAATCAAACATTCTGCACGACAGGCACCCCTTTCATGACAGACAGCGCGCGTAGCGTCGCGATCCGTAACCTGGGAGAAAACACAAGGGGGAATGCGAAGGAGTTGGCAGGACCCGTCCCAAATGACGGAAAGCGCGCGTAACGTCGCGATCCGTTATTAGGAGAAAAAAACAAAAGGGAGTGCGAGAGGATTGGCAGGACCCGCCCCGAATAAAGGAAAGAGCGAGGTACGAGCGATGACGTTGTGAGTTGGGCGAAGCCCCTAAGGGGGGGTTCCAGGGGGGGGCGTACGCCGAGTGGATGGGTTTAATGGCCGTTTGGGTTTTTTCCCTCGGGTTTTTGCACGTTTTTCTGATTTCTCCTCTGTTCCGCCCCAGAAGAGCCCAAGACCGCCCCAAGACGTCCCGAGAGGCCCCCAAGACGCCCCAAGAGGCGCCCAAGGGGCGTCCCAAGAGGACCCCAAGAAGCCAAAATCATATATTTTCCACCGGGAAACGTATATGTTTAGCATATACGGCTTTTCGGCTTGCACGGCGTTGACGACGGCCCAAGAGGCCCCCAAGACCGCCCCAAGACGGCCCAAGAGGCTCCCAAGAGGCCCCCAAAACGGTCCAAGAGGGCCCCTAGACGGCCCAAGAGGCTCCCAAGACGGCCCAAGAGGGCCCCAAGACGGCCCCAAGAGGGGGACCACGAACCGAAAAGTTTCGCCTTTCGCCCCAAGACGCTCCCGGGAGGCCCTCACAGCCCCCCAAGAAGCCCCAAGAGGCCCCCAAGAGGCGTCCCACGAAGCCACCAGGAGGCCAAAATCATTGGAAGGCCGCAATCATTGATTTTCCTTAGGAAAACGTATATGTTTAGCATATACGGCTTTTCGGCTTTCACGGCGTTGACGACGGCCCAAGAGGCCCCCAAGACCGCCCCAAGACGGCCCAAGAGGCTCCCAGGACGGCCCAAGAGGCGCCCAAGACAGCCCAAGAGGGCCCCAAGACGGCCCCAAGAGGGGGACCACGAACCCGAAAGTCTAGCCTTTCGCCCAAAGACGCTCCCAGGAGGCCCCCACGGACCCCCAAGAAGCCCCAAGAGGCCCCCAAGAGGCCCCCAAGAGGCCATCAGGAGGGCCCGAAAAGGGCCCCAATAGGACTCCCACGAAGGCCCAGAGACGCCAAAAGCGATCGGTAATGCAAAAAGGCCCTTCACAAACATACCAAGGCTCCCAGAGCGAACGGTGACGTAAACAAGCTGCATAGACCAATACGCTCCCAGCAAGAGCGGTGACGTAACAAGTTCCTTGACCCCAAGGCACAGCCGCCAAGGCTCAGGACCGGTCGGCAACGCAACAATGTTCTGAACCCCAAGGCTCCAAAGAGCGAGGGGTG
>CAUYUJ010006969.1:50766-81536 GCA_963575745.1 Prorocentrum cordatum | reverse complement strand
TCCTCCTCCTCCTCCTCCTCGCACTCCTGCGATCCTCGGAGGCGAGGCCCTCTGCTGGAGCTCGGCGGCGAGCGAGGGGGGGAAGCGAGAAGGGGCGGGCCTTTTCAGAAGGCTCCGAAGTCTCCTGGACTCCTGCGAAGTTGTCCTAAACCGTCCCCGAAAACAGAAAAAAAAAACCTCGGAAGTCGCGAGGACTTCGGAGAAGTCCCGCCGCCTTCTGAGGAGGCCCTCTCCTTCTCATTTCCCCCCCCCGCTCGCCGCCGAGGAGCGCCTCGCGTTCAAGAGAAGGCCCGCCCGCCGGGGGAAGGAGGTAGAAAAACGTGAAGTAGGGAATTCTTGGACGGGGGCTGGATCTTCCCCCGCACCCCGAAAGAAGGGGGGAAGAAGGGAACCACTCGATCCCTTAAAGCAGAAAGGCGCCTACAGTGAAAAGGACTATGGGAATCCTGAAATACCTACGTACGACGACCGACGGGAAGGTGTGCCCTGGCCCTTCGCCGCTCAACAACCTGCGCATTTCTCGCGGAACGCCTCGCTCGTCGGCCCCACAGCGTAAAAGCGCACACTGGATCTTGCTGCGCCCTGCTCGCAGAGAAAAGCAGCAGACCCAAGTGCCGCTGCGCAACTGCCTGACTCCTAGACTTTGGGCCACACCGTTGGCAGCCGAGGAGTCCGCCTTGAGAGCATACACGCATCCTTTCAAACAAGGCTTCGGGCAGTCGACTCCGCGAGGCCTGCGCCATACTACACGAGTGCACATCGCACGCAGCAGCAGCGAACTGACGCTGAAACCGATCGCATGATGTGGCCGAGTGGCACTAACCAACATCAGGGCGAAATGTCGTTCCATGCTCGTCCGCGAATATGCTTGTTTCTTTGGCGTATTCGAATGCTTCTTGCCTGTTGGTCGCGTATTCGAATTGCTAGAGCTACTCCTGGGAATGCTTGTTGATTGCCTGGCACGGTTAAACTTAACATCTTCCCTACTGCGCCGCTGCATTGGCATGGTGGCGAGATTTGAGCAGACAGCTGGACGTTTCTCAATTATGGGAGAGACAGGCGAGGACGATTCCCATTCAGGAATGCGGCCGGGGCTCGAGTTTCGCCGTGATCAAGTTGTGAGCACTACTCCCAATAAGGAACGCCGACCTTACATGTTGTTACGAGTTGAGGACATGGCAGATACCAGCGGTCGCATCCGCTGGCCTGTCAGCGTGCCCCAGGAAAACACACTAAAATACTGATTGGAAGAAAGCGATTGCAGCAAATGTGAGCGACGAACAGAAACGTTCTGTTCGTGCTGGGAGCTTACGCGACATGGCATAGCGACATTACGCGGTTACTTACGCGAGCCGCCAGAGCGGCACGCCACATTTCAAGCGCGAGGGCGCTCACGCGCGACCTTGCGCGGGCAGCTTACGCGCCGATGCCGGCGCAAACGAAAGCTGGCGCATTCGACCCTGTTCTCTTCCGTCGCTCATGTGATCTCCGGCCGAATTTGGGGTGCGTGGGGGGGGGGCAAGCCCCCGCGACGGGGTGCGCGCGGAGGCCCGCAGGTGGATCCCGCAGAAGAGGCAGGGGCGCTCCACGTCGAGATCTGTGGCCAGCATACATTCTGCCAGCGTTTCGCACACGAGCGACGCAAATGTAACGAGGCCTCACGCACGAGGACACGGCGACCTTACGCGATAGCGCTTCTTCCCCAAACATCCCGTGTGCGGGTCCTCTTTTTGACTCCGCAGCGCCGCGCGTCTCCTCCTTGGTTTCCTCCCCCTCCTCCCGCTACGTCGTCATCAACATCCTCTTCCCCCTTTGCATGTCGGCACGCTCCTCACACGCTTCGTGGCCCCATAGGGAGCTCAGCTCCCACGAGAGCCACCGTGGCTGCGTCCGCATGCGGCCCCACCCCATGTCGGCAAACCCCTCACACGCTTCGTGACCCGATTGGGATCTCCACCGAAAGCCCCAGTGGCTGCGTCCGAGCGCGACCCCGCCCCATTTCTGCTGACCTCTCAAATGCACCACCGAAACCCACACTGGCTGCGTCCGCATGCGGCCCCGCCACGAGTTATGCAGGCCCCTCACACGCTTCGTGGCCCCATAGGGAGCTCCACCGAATGCCACAGAGGCTGCGTCCGCATGCGACCCCGCCTCATGTCAGCAGACCCCTCAAACGTTTCGTGGACCCATGGGGAACTCCACCGAAGGCCCCAGCGGCTGCGTTCGCATGCGGCCCCACAAAAGTTCGGGTGACGCCTCACACGCGTCGTGAGCCCGTAGGGAGCTCCACCGAAAGCCCCACATGCTGCCCCGCCCCATGTCGGCTGACCTCTCACACGCTTCGTGGCCCCAAAAGGAGCTCCACCGAAAGGCCAAACGGCCGCGTCCGCATGCGGCCCGACCCCCTGTCGGCACACCCCTCACACGCTCCGTGGCCCCATAATGGGGCTCCACCGAAGGCCACAGCGGTTGCGTCCGCATGCGGCCCCGCCAACAACTTCGGCAGGCCCCTCCCACGCTTCGTGGCCCAATGAGGAATCCCAGCGGATGCCACCGTGGCTGCGTCCGCATGCGGCCCCGCCCCATGACAGCAGACCCCTCAAACGCTTCGTAGACCCATGGGGAGCTCCACCGAACGCCCCAAAGGCTGCGTCCGCATGCGGACCCACTCTAATGTCAGCTGACCCCTCAAACGTGTCGTGGCCCCGTAGGGGAACCCCACCGAAATCCCGAAAGGCTGCCCAATAGGGAACTCCACCGAAGGCCCTAATGGAGGGGTTCGCACGCGGCCCCGCCCCACTCGGTACGCCCCTCACACGCTTCGTGGACCCATGGGGAGCTCCACCGAAGGTCCCGATGGCCGCGTCCGCACGCACCCCCGCCCCATTTTGGCAGAGTCCTCGCACGCTTCGTGGACCGATTGGCAGCTCCACCGAAGGCGGCCCCGCCCCATTTCGTCAAATCACGCTTCGTGGCCTCACAGGGGGGCCCGGTGAAGGCCCCAATGGCTGCGCCCGCATGGCGTAGACTGGTCCTGTTTACAAAACGTTGGGTTCTTCGTCGGGCCCATTCTGAATCGCAGCCGCGAAGACCCACACCGCGTTCGGAAGCAGCCGCGGGATGCAACGGGACCTCCGTAGGCACCAACAGGGGAAGGAAGAAACGGAGGGCGCGGAAAGGGAGTGGAGGACTAGGAGGAGGAAGGGTTGGAGGAGGAGGAAGAGGAGGAGAAAGAGGAGGAGGAGGAGAAGGGGTAGGAGGAGGAGGAAGAGGAGGAAGAGGAAGCGCAGAAGGAGGAGAAGAAAGAGGAGGAAAGGGGATGTGTTTTGTTTATATTTCCCTCTCTCTTGTTTGTTCCTCTCTCTCTCTCTCTTGTTGTTTGCTGTTCTCTCTCTCTCTCTCTATGTTTCTCTCTCTCTCTCTCTCTTTCTCTCTCTCTCTCTCGCTCCCTCTCCTTCCCTCTCTCTCTCTCTCTCTTTCTCTCTCTCTCTCTCTCTCGATTCCCAGCCAGGCCAACTCCTCAAAAAATTCTGGAACGGCCCCTGGGTTGGGGAAGACGCACAGACCTGCATAAACCCTATCTCTTCGCAGACTGGTGCCAGCGCGGAAGCGCGGTATGGCGCCGGAAGCCCTTCGCGCCAGGATGACCCAGTCGAGGGCGTCAAGGAAACTGTCTCAGTCATCGATGATGAGGTTTCCCTTCTCCGACAGGGGACACCGCAACGTCTCGACACAAAACGCAAAATACGTTACTCTAAGAAAGTGCGGCTTCACCAGATAACTGCAATATTCGTCATCAGACACACGCACCGATACATACTGGCATGCCATGCCAAATCCATAAGAAACCTGCTGAGATAAGAGACTCCACTATCTGATGCACGAGCTGAATATCTCTTACCACCCCGAGCTCCACCACCAAACCGACGCGCCACGTTGACCCCGAGGGCCCCCCCCGAGAAGCCGGCCGCCCATGCTCCTGAGCGCCTCCGCGAACAGGGTTTCCACTGGGACAATGACTCCCTGCGCGCGGTACACGTCCGTCGACTTGTCCGCGGGGCCGCGGCGCAGCTCGTGGTTGGGGTCGGCGATCCCCTTCACCAGGAAGTCGTGGTCCTTGTTGTCCTCGACGAGAATGGCTTCGCTTCGGAAGAAAAACAGAATGCTGACCGCGCCCTCCTTGCCAGGCATGTCGCATGCCGGAGACGCCGCTGGCTCCTCAATCCACTTCGCCGCGTCCGAGGCTGACCCCGCTCGAGCACGGTTCTAAGACGCGCGAGGGCCGCGGGCGCCACCTGGGGCCGAAGGGGGGGGCGCCCTTGCGCTCGTAGCTCAAGATAGCGTTGAAAGCCCCGAAAAGGCAATGGAACGCTGGCGCCATGGCGTCTTTTCCTTCTGGGCCTGACTTTCTCTCCTGCGCCACCGCCTGGAACGACTGGCTGACGGTTGCGACTGCTGCTGCTTCCTAGGCGATCAGGCGCGCGAGATGGCCCTCGTTCTCCAGGGCGCGGGCTCGGCCATGCGGCTGCACGAGCAGCGCCTGCGTGGTCGCCATGGCGCTGTCCACCCCGTCGCCCTCCTCCCCCTGATCCCCGCACTTGGTCTTCTCGGCTGGTCTTCCGCCCGCCGCGCTGGCTCTGAACCCATGCGATCTTTGCCCTGAACGCGTTCTCGCACATGGCGCAGTAGTTCGTCGTTGTAAATACGTTGCCACTGCGCGACCCCCCACCCCCCCCCCCCCCCCCCCCCCACCCCCCCCCCCCCCCCGACCCCGCCCACGCCGCCCCCCCACCCACCCCCGCCCCACCCCGCCCCGCCCCGCGCGAAGCTGAGATGCGCGCGTGGAGATGCTCGCTGTTGGCCAAGACGTGCTGCGCGCACTGCCATCTTCGAGCGTCTCCATGCAACTGCACGAGGGGGCGGTGATAGGAGGGAACCCAGCGCGGTGCCCGCCCACCTCAAGCCGCGCAAACTCGCTGCAGTCCACGAACGAGAAATCAAATATACTCTGGTATCCGTGCAGACTAGGTGAAGCCTCCGCGGGCTAGCGCTCGCCAGGGTCTCCGGGCTCGACGCGCCCGGGGGTCGGCGCGCTCTGGGGCCCGACCATATTCAAACACTGGTGCATCAAACTTGGTCGGTTCAAACACGGTCGAGAGAAACTGCGAGTTATCCTCGCGCATCTCCACGATTTTCGGAAGCCATTTGACGCCCCCCATTCTCAACCCCTGAAACAAAAGTGCACGCCTGAACCATCCTGATGATCTCCTCGCGGCTGATCGCGCGCGCGCTCGGCCCCCCCCCCCCCCCGGCCGCGCCGCGCCGCGCAACGTCGCTCTACGTTAGATCATCGCGAAGCCCTGGAGGCGCCGAAGGTCTGCTTCTCTCAGTGGGGGGCGATCCACGCGCGGCAACATCCCGCCCTGGCATGGCCGCGTAGCTGAGGAGACACTTAACCGTCGTGCGTTTCACCGAGAAATGGAAATTGCTGCCAAGAGGTGGCCCGCGGAGTGGCAGGCCGCCAAAACAGGCGGCAACCATTTTTGGGGCTCGGGCCCAGGAGTGATAGCAGTCGACTGGGGACCTCCGAGATATCGAATGGGACGCTTAATCTTGCCTGCGATGCCAGGAATCCCCACTGCGCAATGCGCGATTCAGATGGCGGGCCCCGCGGCCACAGAAATAACATGCGCTCACCGAATTGCCGATGTTCAGCCCCGCCCCCACCGCCCCGAGCCCCTCGTCAATCGCTCGCCCCCCCCCCCCCCCCCCTGATGATGCGCTCCTCCGCGGCGACCCCCCCCCATCGCCTCGCTCGCTGCGTCGCCCACGCAGCCCGCGAGAATGCCGCGGGCAGTGCGGCTGCCAGGGCCGAGCTGCATCGACTCATGGGAAACAGCCTCGAATGACCGAACAATCTGCCACCTTCTCCAAGATAGGGGCCGACTAGCCTTTGCAAAATTGCTGGGCGGCCCCCGCGTCGCCCGGGAAGAGACCAGATCGCGCCCGTCACTCTCGTCCTCAAGAAGGAACGCAGCGCGCTGGATCCAACCTTTGACGAGCTGCCTATCTGCGCACGAGTAGCAGGAACGCGCATTCTCAAGCAAGACGTCGCGCTGCACTGCGCAGCCTGCTCTCGCGGCGTCGCGGCACCCGAGCGCGCGCGCGACGCATGCGGCGTTCAATCGGATCCTGCCAGCTGAGCTGAACTCCCATTGCCGTCCCCCCCCATCCGCTCGAGCCCCCCGCGGAGCCAGTTGGGGGGCCCCAGCTCGGGTTCCTCGCGCGCCAAAGCCGCTGCGCGGAATGCCCGCCCAGGACCGCGCATGGCCATGACCGAGCGCTCTCCGTCGCCCTGGGGCCCACGATTGCACTTCGGGAGTCGCGCCGCCTGATCGCCGCGCCAACTGATAGGGAAGCGTCGGCGCTTCCGACGCGCAACGAGGAGCGCCTTCATCGCGCCCCTCGCGCGATCAATCATGACATACCCCCGCTCGCATCCGACCCCCCCCTTGGGCCCCTTGTCGTTGAGACAGTCTGGATGGAAAACAAGCCTGAAGAGCTCGGGCGGAAGCGACCACGCTGGCCGCGTGCGCCAGAATCTCAGCTTCCACGCAGACTTGGTTAAACACGCCCAGTCCTCGGCCGCGAGAAAGCGCCCCCGATTCCTCCGCACCCCCCCCCCCCCCCCTCCTCATCGATCTCCTGCTCCACCTGCGTCGGGTGCGCCGGAATGGCCCTGCATCCTCCAGCTAGCGGGCCAAGCTGCCCCCCCTGCGCCCAGGGCCGCGCCGAGGCGAAACCGTCGGAGATAACCGCAGAGCGGCGTCGGCGAGGTCCTCGCCTTCTGCAAGCGAATGGCCTAGCCAACTTTTGAACGAGATAGTTGTTCTGGTTCTTAGCCGCTAGATATATTTCACGACGCTCCTGAAAATCAGTCAAATAGTTCCGGCTACTTCTGCGTATGAGCTTGCTTTTGTTTCCCATATGCTGCACGAGCTGCCCCATGTGCTCCGCCCCCCCGCATTCATCCACTCATGCCCCTCCTTTCCCTTGGCACTCGGGCGATATATTTGGCGCGCTGCTTGTGGCTCTCTGCGCACAACGGAGACTCACCGAGTTGTGAGACTGCTGCTTGATAATATGCTCTAATCGATAGTTCGTTCATCGCATCTAGGTCCCCTTGCCCTGGGGCCGAAGCGAACTCCTCCTGCATCTTCGGCGCGTCCTCCTCCATCTCGTTAAGTACTTCCTTTCGCTTGTACCCAACATGAACACACTGGCACCTAGCCCCTCGATTCGGCCTGGGCAGGCGGCGGGGAAGAAATTCAACGGACAGCTGCGCGAATAGAGTCACCAACACAAACCTGTGATCACGAGGTTCTTGCGTCTTCATCAACTGCAACCCCCGTGCCGCCGGAGAAAGAAGATGAACTGTTTCTAATGTTTGCAACATCTCACCAGAGATGCATCTGTGATCGTTGTACGATGATCCGTTCTCTCCCACATATGTCGGCGGGGCCCAGCAGCATGTGTCGAACTACTTGTGCCCTCGTCCTGCCAGATCTGATATGGATATTGTCGACGAGGGTGCGACGCGTGCCGTCCGTGCCATGGATCCCTGCTACTCGATATTGTGGGCTGCGTGGCAATGCGCCATTCTGATCCGTCATCCCATATGGCTGCACCTCCTCTCTCCCTCACTACCGGCATCACCTCCGACACCCACTTCAGTAAATGCTCCTCCGCTCTCTCATAGTGTTGCCGTCCACTTCAGGGCGTCTCTCGGAGAGGAACGTCAGCCACGATGGTGCCGCAGCGGAGCCCGACAAACTCAATAAGGACGGCAAGCCCACGCCCTCGAATACTCTTCGGGGCACCGAACACTCTCTTAACACATTTGATGGGGAACCTCTCGCGTCTGAGCATTAGTGGCACCCCGCAGCTTTTTGGTGGTGAATTGCCCATACGAATATCACGCCTCGATACTGGAATACTGCCCAACAGTTCGCTGGGTGCCAACTAGCGCGATAAGATCCATCCGCCCCAGTTCGTGCACACTGTCAGGCAATCCGCTGTGGGTGTTGGCACACTGCGGATTGTACAAAGTCGGTTTCGGGAGGCCCGCAAGCATCGTGGCGCGACCGCCGCCAGGCCTGCGAGCTGCATGAGGGAAAAGCACGCGGACAAGCGTGTGGGGTTGACCGCTTCATGGGTGGCGCGGGTTGCTGCGCCGTGCCTGGGCCATCTGGATGGGGGGAAGATGATGATGAGGATGATGATAATGATGAAGATGATGATGATGGTGCTGATGACGATGATGACGACGATGATGATGATGATGATGATGAAGATGATGATGATGCTGATGATGATGATGATGATGATGACGGTGCTGGTGATGATGATGACGAGGAGGAGGAGGAGGAGGAGCATGCCAAGAGCATGGAATTCTTGTACGTGTGTGCCAGAGCACGGCGTGCACAGAGGAGACGTGGACGTCCATGGTGGAGCCGAAGTTGCCTTACGCGATGGCAATGGCAGGCCGCCAAAGCGGCAGGCAGCGCGCAAGGAAAGACACCTACTCACGACAATGCGCGGGCACCTTACGCGCGAATATCCCGCGCAAGCGGGCCCGTGTTGCTACGCCGCTCTCGGTGGAATGATGGGGGTCGCGTCAATATCTCTATGCACGCTCCGTGTGAGGGAGGTATCGACATGGGTGGGTGGCGCATGCAAGTTTTCCCGCGGGGGCCGTCGATGCAGCTCCCTACGGGGCACGAAACGTGTAAGTGATGCGCCGAAACGGGCGGGGTAACTCATGCCAACTTCCCCACTTGGGCCGCAAAACGAAATCACATGAGTGGTGCCGAAAAGGAGGAGGAGGAGGAGGAGGAGGAGGAGGAGGGAGGGAGGAGGAGAAGGAAGAGGAGGAGGAGGAGGAGGAGGAGGAGAAGGAGGAGGAGGAGGAGGAGGAGGGGGAGGGGGAGGGGGAGGAGAGAGAAGACGGAGGAGTAGGAGAGAAAGGAGGAGGAGGAGGAGGAGAGGAGGAGGAGGAGGAGGAGGAGGACGGGGAGGAGGAGGAGGAGGAGGAGGGGGAGGAGCAGGAGAAAGAGGAGGAGGGAAGGAGGAGGAGGAGGAGGAGGAGGAGGAAGTACGCATGCCAACTTCCCCGCTGACGCCGTAGGCGAAACCCCCTCTGTGGGGCAGCGGTCCTCGTGAAGGGCGTGGCGAAATCAGCGGCACCACCATGCGGACCTTCCCAGGGGGACCGCAGGTGGAGCTCTCCCCCTAAAGTCCAGGATCCCCGCGATGGGTGCCCAAGACTACGGGGACGTTTTTTTGAGCTCCACGCTCTGTCCGCCACGTTTAGCGAGGCACCCTACGGCGGGGGGAGGGCGCCAGGACGAAGATTACGGGGACGGACAATGACATAAACAGAAAAACTCGGAGGTCCGCGCGGATTTCTCAGATCGGCGCTGGCCCCCTTGGCGGCGCCTCCGGCGCCAGAGCGCGCCAGGGAGAGGTGTCCAGCACCGATCTGAGAAATCCGCGCGGACCTCTGAGCTTTGTGTTTGTGTCATTGCTCGTCCCCCTGAAGATAGGCGGCAGCGCCTTGCGGACCCTCCCACTGCGGCCGTAGGTTTGGGTCCGGCCTGTCCTCCTTCAGGGGGATTTTTGACGAAACATAGAAAATAGTCAAAACGTACTCAAACATATGCAAAAAAATCCGAACATCGTCCCCAGACTTTCCCTACCTAGGCTCTGCCTAGAGGGTTCTTACCCTATATCTTAAAGGGGCCGGGCAGTGGATATCGCCCTGGGCGGTTCCCCCAGGATCCGCCCCGCGGTTCCCCCAGTTACGTCTCCTTAGCTTCGCGTTGCTTATCTCATCTTAGCTTATCTTATTTCATCTTAGCGTAGCTTAGCTTCATCTTAGCTCAGGTTCATTCCCTACCTAGGCTCTGCCTAGAAGGGTTCTTACTCTCTGTCTTCAAGGGGCCGGGCAGTGGATATCGCCCCGGGCGGTTCCCCCAGGATCCGCCCCGCGGTTCCCCCAGTTGCGCCCCCTGGGTTCACCCAGCTTAGCTTAGCTAAGCTTAGCTAAGCTTAGCTTAGCTTAGCTTGGTTTAGCTTAGCTTGGTTTAGCTTAGCTTATCTCAGCTTAGCGTAGCTTAGCTTAGCGTAGTTCAGCTTTGCCTAGCCTAGCTTGATTTAGCTTAGCTTAGCTTGGCTTAGCGTATATAACCTTAGCTTATCCTAGCTTAGCGTAGCTTGGCTTGGCTTGGCTTGGCTTAGCTTAGCTTAGCCTGACCTAGCTTAGCTTAGCTTAGCTTAGCTTAGCATAGCTTAGTTGACCTTAGCTTAGCTCAGCGTGGCATAGCGCAGCGCAGCATTAGCACAGCATAGCATAGCATAGCACAGCCACGCATAGCACAGCACAGCACAGCACAGCATAGCATAGCGCAGCATATCATAGCATAGCATAGCATACCATTGCTTAGCATAGCACAGCGCAGCATAGCATAGCACAGCACAGTACATCATAGCATGGCATGGCATAGCATAGCATAACATATCATAGCATAGCGCAGCATAGCATAGCATAGCATAGCATAGCGCGCCATAACATATCATAGCATAGCCTAGCATAGCATAGCATAGCGCAGCATAGCGTAGCATATAATAGCATAGCGCAGCAAAGCATCCAGTATGTCTGCTGCTAGTGTTGCTTTCCTAGGGGCTCCAACTCCTACGTAGGTAGGGTCGCACTGGGATAAGTTCTGACTATTTTCGAATTCCCCCTGTAGAGGGACAGGCCCGACTGAACCGCAGGTGGAGCTCTCCATTCGCAGTCCTCGCGAGTGCAGCTCAGAGATGAGCGCTGGCGCGCCGTGCGGACAGCCCGCCGGGGGGCCGCATGCGGAGCCCCCTTGTGAGGCCAAAATCCTCGTCAGCCGTGCGCTGAGATGGGTGGCGCCGTCCTACGATGATGGGCCTGTTTTCCACCACCATAAGTTGAAAGGGGTGGGGGTCCTCCTCCTCCTCCTCCTCCTCCTCCTCCTCCTCCTCCTCCTCCTCCTCCTCCTCCTCCTCCTCCTCCTCCTCCCCCTCCCCCTCCCTCCCCCTCCCCTCCCCCCTCCTCCTCCTCCTCCTCCCTCCTCCTCCTCCTCCTCCTCCTCCTCCTCCTCCTCCATCTCCTCCTCCCCTCGTACTTATGGTGGCGCTGGTGGAAAACAGGCCCATCCTACGAACCCTGTCGTGGAGTTCCCAGTGGGCCCACGACCCTCGCGAGCGGTGTGCCGAAAGAGCGGCGGTTTGGCGCCACGCGCCGGCGCCCCGCGCGTCCGCCGGGGGAGCTGCCCGTGGGGCAACGACCCTCGGGCGGGGCCTGCCGGCATGGGGGCGGCGGCGCCACGCGTCGGCGCTCCCCGACACCGGATGGTTTAACGGGCGAAGAACGGTATAAAATAAACTGTTTCGCTGTCGGGGGCGCCTGTCCCAGGGCGGCTGGAAAGTTTATACCCCTACGGTGGCACAGTAGAGGTATAAACTTTCCAGCCGCCCAGGGGCAGGCGCCCGCGACAGCAAAAAAGTTTATGTTATACCGTTCTTCGCCCGTTAACACATGGGGCCGCGGGCCTCGTGAGGGAGGGGCCGACAATTGGGGGCGGAGGCGCCGTGCGCCGGCGCCCACTGAGACCGCAGGTGGAGCTCCCGATGGGGCCACGGTCCTCGTGAGCGGTGTGCCGAAGAGGGGGTCGGTGGCGCCATGCGTCATGGATCGTCGTGGGCGGTGTGCCGAGGTAGTGGCAGCAGCGCCACGCGAAGGCGCCCGGTGAGGCCAGAACTGAAGCCCCCCTGTGAGGCAGAAGTGGTCCTTAGGGTGTGCCAGTAATGGGGACGGTGGTGGCATACGTCGATTGAAACGGCAGGCGGAGCTCCTCAAGGGGAACGGGCGGGGTGCCGATAGTGGGGGCGGCGGTGCCATGCGTCGGCGCCCAGTGGGACCGTAGGTGGAGCTCCCTAACAGGAACGAACGGTGTGAGGGGGTTGCCGAAATGGGGGCGGCGGTGCTATCCAGGCGCCCTCGCCGGGGCCGCAGGAGGCGCCGAAACGGGGGCAGCGGTGCCACACGCCGGCGCCCACTGAGACCGTAGGCGGAACTCCCAGGGGAGACACCTGTTTTCTGTTTCATTCGCAATCCCATAAGGCCTGAACGATTTGAATCGAAACCGCTGGGAGCATGCCGGAACGCGGCTGCTCGGAGTGCGCCTCCGTCGAGACCTGGTGGCAGTCCTTGCTGCCGCCTCAGCCGAGCGAGCCGCCACTCGTGCCTGGAGCGCCAACATGCCTGGACGAAACGTATGAGGGGTGTGCCGATTTTGGGGGCGGCGGTGCCGTGCGTGGGGCTCCCTCGCTGGGGCCGCAGGTCTAGGGCCACGGAGCGTGTGACGGGTGTGCCGACGTGGGAGGCGGTGGGGCCACGCGGGCGCCCTCACCAGGGCCGAAGGTGGAGCTCCCGAAGGGGCCACGACACGTTTGGCGGGTGTGCCGGAAAGGACAAAGGACACGCGCAGGAGGCAGAGGCCTCGGAGGACGTCGACATGGACGCGCGGAGGGCAGAGATCGGGCGAGGCGGGAGGAGGGGGAAGGAGGAGGAGGGGGAGGAGGAGGAGAGGAGGAGAGGAGAAGATGCTGGGAGCTGCGGTTTCAAAACGAGGGCACAGCTCCACAGGATGGTTGGTAAGAACACTGGCCCAGCCATGGACCCAACCCCTGATGGCTTCGGGCAACATCGGTGATGAATCTCTTTTCCGCCTGGGGCTCCGAACGTTTGAGGTGGTGCCGAAATGATGAAGAGGCCCACAAACACACAAATAAATACACACAAATAAAAATATTCCCCATATTTTCCAATATTTTCAGGGTGTTTGTCCTCCTCACCACTTCCAATATTTTCCCATATTTTCCGGGGGATCGACGATTAATTGTGTCTGTGTGTGTCTTCCATCCTGAAATGAGCGCGGCGGTGCCACACGTCGGTGCCCACCGAGACCGCAGGTGGACCTCCTTGGGAGGAGGGGGCACAGAACGGGCGAGGAGAAAGAGAGGGGCGAGGAGGGAGGAGGCGCGCGGCGACTCGCGGACTCAAAACGAGGACCCAACTCCACAGTTGCATTGCATCCTCGGGGGACCTCGTATGTCCCGTCGCGACCCTATCCGCGTCGAATCCATGTCCAATCCATGTCGGCCTCGTCGGATCCGTGTCGAATCCGTGTCGAATCCGTGTCGAATCCGCGTCGAATGCCCGCCAAATCCGCATCGAGGCCGCATCGAGCCCGCGCCAGGCACAAGAAAAGACACCAATTTGGGGGACAGGCGGGGTCCCCCGAAGATGCAACGTAACCACAGGATGGCTGGGAACAAGTGTGCCGGCGACGGGCTTGGTGAACGTTTTCCTACTCGGCGCCTCGACATTGGGCCGCTGGGGGGGGGGGGAAGAGGGGGGGGGGTTTGGCTCCCGGCCTCTGCTCCATGCGTCTAGCTGCAACGGTGCGTCCTAAGGGGGAGACTCCACCGGCGTGAAAGGGGCGCCAGAAAACAGCCAAAAGACCTACTCCATGGGGGGCGAGCGGGGGGGGTGCGCGGGCCGCGCGCCGATGGGCCAAACAATGAACAACAAAAACGTTCGCGTGTTCTCAGCATGGCTCTCATGTGTTTGGACACGGCCACGCGCTTCTCGCGCACCCGGGCTGATCTACGGGCGGCAGTTCTTGTCTGAGGGCGCTGCGTCGAAGGCGGCAGCTTCCTCATGGAACTTTCCGAACCTCGTCGTTCCGTTTGGAGTGTTCGGGCCCGTGGGAATACATCTCTCCTATCCGGATCCGCGGCTACGGCGGCTCCGAATCCGCGACTACGGCGGTCATGGCTCCATTTCCATGTCTACAAACTTGAGCTGGAAGAAGATGAAAGAAACCGGCAGCAGGACAATTAATGCTTGCATAATCCGCCACCGTGCCATAGGCACCGAGATGAGTGTCTGCAGGTCCCTTCAAGTCCTGAATGTCGAACGAGGCAAACACTTGAAGGGCCCCATACCTCCAGCTCACAAGATGCCTCTGAGTTTCAAACAAAAATGTCTGGCCAGACCTGGGCGCTCCTGCGGGCTCCTTGCTGGACCGTCCACGAAGCCCAGGAGGGCCCCGGGGGCCCACCCTTCCAGCATGCTACAACAGGCCTTCTGGGCCGTCTTGAAAGCCCCCGGGGCCCGGCCAAAAACAGAATCATCGCGCGAAAACAGCACTCGTGCCTTTTCGGTCTCAGGAGGGCCCCACAAGACTCGCTAGAAACATAAATTGACGGCTTTTGTTTTCGGCGCTTGCGCGGTCGGCACTACTCCAATGCTGGCATGAGGCGTTTGGCCCACGCGCACGCCCTCGCAGCATTGAAGAACGCGTGTGAGCGTTTTCTTTTTCGGCGTTTGGACATTGAGCAGGAGAGGGGGGGAGGGGGGGTTCCAGCTCTGGACCTCTGCGTTGCGCGACTGCTTGAAAACGTGCGTCATCTGGGGGCGACTCCACCTGCTTGAAACAGGCGCCAAAAACAGCTAAGATCCACACTCGGCGGTGGACCGACCTCTTTTTAGTACACCTCCCCTTAGTGAAAACGGCCTAAGACCGAAACCGACGGACCTGGACCCGCAAAAATGACGGCCGCGACGCCCTCTCGCGAATCGAAAACGGCCAATTCACTAATCGACGTGTCAGGGTAGGAGGTCTATCAACCTCCGACACTCCAGGGGGGGATGAGCGACGGCCCCCGCGCCGATCGGCAAAACGAGGAGTAAAAAAGCGACCTCAAGCCGATTCTGCGCGGCGCTTCGCGCTCTGCTCGACGAGGCTTGCAGGACGGCGCAGAGCGGCGCCCAGACGCGCGCGGCCGCCAGACCGTGGGTCCGGTCGGGCATGCCCCCCCACACAGGCGGATTTTACACGAAACTTCAAACATGCCCCAAAGATGCTCCCAAATGGTCCAGGAATAAAAAAAAATCGTCCCGCAACTATTTGTTGACCGTTTTTGAACACTCCCCTCCTGGCCTCCCCCCGCGGGAAGCCTACCGCCCGTCGTCGTCGTCGTCGCCGCCGCCGCCGCCGCCGGCGTCGTCGCCGCCGCCGCCGCCGCCGCCGCCGCCGCAGTCGTCGTCGTCGTCGTCGTCGTCGTCGTCGTCGTCGTCGTCGTCGTCGTCGTCGTCGTCGTCGTCGTCGTCGTCGTCGTCGTCGTCGTCGTCGTCGTCGTCGTCGTCGTCGTCGTCGTCGTCGTCGTCGTCGTCGTCGTCGTCGTCGTCGTCGTCGTCGTCGTCGTCGTCGTCGTCGTCGTCGTCGTCGTCGTCGTCGTCGTCGTCGTCGTCGTCGTCGTCGTCCGTCGTCGTCGTCGTCGTCGTCGTCGTCGTCGTCGTCGTCGTCGTCGTCGTCGTCGTCGTCGTCGTCGTCGTCGTCGTCGTCGTCGTCGTCGTCGTCGTCGTCGTCGTCGTCGTCGTCGTCGTCGTCGTCGTCGTCGTCGTCGTCGTCGTCGTCGTCGTCGTCGTCGTCGTCGTCGTCGTCGTCGTCGTCGTCGTCGTCGTCGTCGTCGTTCGTCGTCGTCGTCGTCGTCGTCGTCGTCGTCGTCGTCGTCGTCGTCGTCGTCGTCGTCGTCGTCGTCGTCGTCGTCGTCGTCGTCGTCGTCGTCGTCGTCGTCGTCGTCGTCGTCGTCGTCGTCGTCGTCGTCGTCGTCGTCGTCGTCGTCGTCGTCGTCGTCGTCGTCGTCGTCGTCGTCGTCGTCGTCGTCGTCGTCGTTCGTCGTCGTCGTCGTCGTCGTCGTCGTCGTCGTCGTCGTCGTCGTCGTCGTCGTCGTCGTCGTTCGTCGTCGTCGTCGTCGTCGTCGTCGTCGTCGTCGTCGTCGTCGTCGTCGTCGTCGTCGTCGTCGTCGTCGTCGTCGTCGTTGCCTTCTTCCTCCTCCTCCTCCTCCTCCTCCTCCTCCTCCTCCTCCTCCCGTAGCCATTTTGGCTCAAGACGGAGCTTACCTCCCGTCCCGACTCCAGAGGCTCGAGGACCGAGGTGGAACGGCAGCCCGCCTCAGGCCAGGCTGCCTCGGTCCCAGGTTTCCAGCAACGCACAACCTCAGTTTCTTTCTTCTGCTGGTCGCCGCGGCGAACGGACAGCACCCAGTCTCCCCGCAGCCATGGGAGGCTTCAAGCAGTGGAAGAAATGCTACTGCCAGACGCCCAGCTGCTGGGGCTGGACCTGGCAAGGGCATGGTGGTCACAAGCATTGTTCAGAATGCGGACGCAGTTTCAAGCCTCAGTCTCATCATTCCCGTCCAGCAGGTAACAAATCGGCAGGACATGATGATGGTGGCAGCACCCAGCAGGCCCCCCGCAACAGGTGGTCTCGCAGCCGTGGTGCATCCCGTGGTCATGAGGCTCAACAGCAGCAAGATCATGGACCCAAGACGCCCCTCGCTCCCGAGGGCACTGACCCAGCCAAGGACGACGTGGCCATCTGCATTCAGGCTGTCAACTTTTGGAAGAAAACGGTCGGCCAGGAGGGGAAGCAGTACATCCAGGCCTGCGAGGACCTCCGCCTGGCCAAGACCAAGGCGCTCGAGGGCAAGTCGCTGGACGCCAAGACCCAGTCGCTTGCCGACCAGCTCCAGCGGCAGAAGCGCAGGCTCGAGTCGAAGAAGGGCGAAGTTGAAAAGAACCTCATCAGCCTGGACAAGGCAGCCGAGGTGTATGACAAGTCCGTGGAATCGTACAAGGAGCTGCTCGCCGAGGTCTCCCAGCTGGAGGCTCAGCACAGCGTGGCAGCGAAGGCAGCAGTGGCGGAGGCGGCTGCTCGCCTCAATGGCCCTGACAACAAAGAAGACACGACCTTGCTCAACTTTGTGGACAGTAGGTTCCCGCAGGGCCTGCCAGCCCACATCAAGCAGGAGCTCGTGGAGGTCAACAAGAAGCTGGAGCAGGAGTGGCAGCAACACCAGCAGCAGCAGCAGCAGCAGCCGCCGCAAGTGCTTCAACCTGGTGCGCCAGATGGTGGTGCTCAACCTGTTGCAGTCCAGACGCCCACTCCACCAGATCGACCTGGAGAAAGGCTTGGGCCTGCTGCAGCCGCCATGGAGGATGACAGCCACCGTGGAGTCATTCGCAAGCACGCGGGGAACGGCGAGCACCTGGTCCTCGCCACCGCCACGGGCATCCAGTGCCTCAGCGAGGAGGCCCAGGGGGCGCAGGACCGCCTCGCCAAGCGCCAGGCCCGTCTTGCCGCTGGTGCACCTGGCGGCACAGGCTCGGGTGAGGCTAAGCCGTTGGATGGGTAACAACCTCAGAATATGCACGTTCAATTGTAGCAGTTGGTCTGGAGTCCGTAAGTTCATGGTTTCCAAGGAGGCCAAGGAAATCCAGATTATCTGTTGCCAGGAGACGCGTATTCGGGAATATGATCTGGTCAAAGAAACGGAGCGGTGTGCTAACAAGGGATGGTTAGCAATTTTGTCGCCAGCTGTTTTGAGTACCAAGGGTTTTCCGTGTCAGGGTACTGGAGTACTAGTACGTTCTGGCCTAGATCTTGGAATTACCAAGCTACCTCTTCCTGAAGGTTTCCAGAAGTCTCGGGCTACTGTCGTCAGCATTGAGGCTCCAGGTCACCAACCTTTCTGTTTAGGATCGCTGTATCTGGCCGACTCCGTCGGCTTGAATGAGGAGAACCTCACAGTGCTGACCAGTGTTGTGCAGGCCGCCTCCGACCTTCTTTTGCCGCTCTTGCTAGCAGGTGATTTCAACGCGTGCCCGTCCAAAGTGATCGAAACGGAGTTCCCGACCAGGGCTGGGGTCCAGGTGATCGTTCCAGACACGCACACCTTGTACACTAAGAAGTCAAAGACAATTATAGATTATTTCATGGGGTCGTACTGTTTCGAGCACTTCTTGAAGCAGCCTAAAGTTCTAGCTGACTACCCGAGTAGTCCACATAGGCCAGTCGTGTTGGATATGGTGATTGGGGCCCCATATCTCATTCCCGTCCTGGAGCAGCCTCAGTTCATCCCAGTGGTCGCCCCTGTGGGTCCTCGCAACATGGTCCCACCGTGGTCTCGAAGTCTTGGGGCTCTGGAGTGTCTGGAGGGACTTCTTGAGGAACGTGATCAATATGCCGTGTTTGGGGACACGGGGCAGCGTTTTCCTCCTCAGCCAGTATCGCTTGATGCCTTAGTAGCTGCCGTGGACGCGGCGTATGGCTACCCAGTGGACGACATGTCCACCACGCTCAGTATCGTTACCGACACGCCGCTCAAAAGTAAGAGGCGCCGAGCTCAGGTGCCAACGATAAGATGGATACCCGCCAAGGCTGTCGAGGCCAAGGATAGGAGGAGTTGGAGGAATGCAGCAGCTGCTCTTAGATGGTTAAGGAACAAAGTTACCAACATCAGGAGGGGAGTGGAGGAACAGGACCTCGAGGAGCTCCACCAGGCTCAGCTCGACCTCGCCTCACCTCCTGCTGATTTGGAAGTAGTCGCAGAGTTTGAAGCTTTAAGAACCAGTGTACGCACGTGTATTCAGGCCACGCTTTTGGATGCCACCCACAGCGAGCCAATTTCGAGCTCATCGCCACCGTTTTCGAAGATCTGGACTCGGAGATTTCAAAAGCTTTGGACCGTGAAATCGCCAGGGACCGTTCCGACGACCGTCAATCCTGGAAACTCTGGGTCACAGAAGCCATGGGGAAAGGTGTTGGGTGGGCCCACAGATGGAGTAGTAGACTGACGGCTTGGCAACCCTCAAGAGTCTGGAGTTCTGCTAAAGCCCGCTGGTCTGGTCGTCCGATTGATATGTTGGAGGCGGAACAGCAACGTTTAAGTAAGCTGTGGCGAGCTCGACCTGAGGAGCCCGCCCTTCTTCAAGCCGAATTGCGAGGTGAAGACCTTGCAGACATTTCAGCAGATCAGTTGCGCGCAGCCAGTCGCAAATTCAGTAGTACCACTGCTAGGACCTGGGACGGGATCCACCCTAGACACTTCAGCCTCCTCGAGGACGCCCAGCTGGCTATTGTGTGTAGGCTCCTTAGGTCCATCGAGAAGATAGGGGCCTTTCCGACGCAGATAAGAGCCATCGTGACGGTTCTGATCGAAAAGCACAAACCAGGTCCTAACCCAGGTCCTAGCTACAGGGGTATAGGTATGATGCCTGGTCTTTGGAGAGTTCGGGGCAAGCATCGTCAGCTTGAGTTTCGTGCCTGGGAACGCGCTCACCCTCGTAGATATCTAGCTCATCAAGCTGGCAAAGGTGTTTTGGAAGTTGTTTTCGAGCAAGCAATGCAAGCAGAAGGGCAATTCTTGGGAGATAAGAAAGTCTTCTCAGCTGCTGTGCTTTGGGATTTATCCAATTATTATGAATATGTGGATAGGGGACTCTGGAGGGACAGAGCTCAGGATACCAATTTCTCGGATTCCCTGGTAGTCATTATTAGCAATCAGTACCAGGCGCCCAGGACAGTAGCCACGAGATCCTCAGCCTTACCTGCAGGTTGCCCAGAGAGAGGTATAGCTGCAGGCTGCTGGGCCGCCACTTTTGTTGTACAGCAGTACTGCTTGCCGCCCATCGACATCTGGGTGGCTCAGAACCCCAGAGTGCAGCCTACCATTTTCATTGACGATTTCCTGCTTGCCAGCCACAACAGCAAGCCGAACAAATTGATAGCAGATCTAGTCACGGCCTCAGCCAGTATGCATCAGTCGATCGTCGTCGATCTTAAGTGTGATATCGCTAAGCACAAGGCTGCTGTTGTGGCTTCGACGCCGAGGATCAAGGCCGATCTTGCGGCCAAGCTTGGCCAGTGGGCTGGCCCTCAGGCTGGTCTGGCCGAGGCGGCAGCCACTAACTTAGGAGTCGACTTCACTGCAGGAGCCAGACTAAGGAGCAAGGGAAGGAAAGCTTTGAAAGGAAGAGCCTGCAAGTTGAAGCTGAGACTTCGTCGCCTGCGCGCCCTTCGTGCTGCTGGAGCTGACACTCGTAAGGTTTGGAATACGGGGCTCCAGCAAGCTGGTTATTTTGGGACTGAAATTCTTGGGATGACTGTGCAGGAGCTCCAGGAGGCTCAATCGCTGTTCTTGAAGGTTGCTGGGCCCAAGTGTGCTACGCGTTCTCGGGCCTTGTCGCTCGCTATCCTAGAGGACCCTACCTGGAGATCCGCCCTGGGGCCATGCATGTACTGGAGCACCATAGTCTTCCGAGCCGCCCAAGACCCAAGGAAATCAGAATTCACCCTGCCCGAACTCCGACAACTGGCTGCCAATATCCTGGACAAGCCACCCTCGGGATGGGGAAACATACGAGGTCCTCTTGGGGCGGTGTATTTAAGTCTACCTAGAGTTGGCTGGTCATGGACCAGCCCCATGGAGTTCATGAGTGGGGAGGGCGAGGTCTACCCGCTCACCACCAGTTCGCCAGCGCTCATTCGTCAGATGCTGGAGGCAGCTTGGCACGACAGGCAGGCGGAGCAGGCGGCCATCAAGATAGGAGTGCCAGCAATTGATTTGTCACACGCCAAAGCAGCAGTTGCAGATAAAAGATTATCTAAGCAAGATCGAAGTGTTCTCGTCTCGTACCTGACCCAGTCGATATGGACCAAGTGTAGACTCAAGGAAGCGGGTTACGACATTGACACCACGTGCATATGCGGGGCCCCCCAGGACCACATATTCCACCGCCTTCTGGAGTGCCCCAACTGTGCTCAGCTTAGGGAGGAGTTTCTTGAGGAAGGAGATGTGGAAGCCCTGAAGGACCCAGCAGCCTTTGCCACGTGTGCGGGTTTTCCCGAGCCGCCCCCTTTCAAGGTCCCGCGGCCCGTAGGATTAGGTTTGAATGAAGCTGTGTTTTGGTCCCGTGATGGCCGTCAACCCGCGGAAGTTTTCGTTGGCGAGGTTTACGTCGACGGCAGCGTGGCCAAATCGGGCCACGCTTGGTTTCACGCCCCAGGCTGGGCTACGGTAAAATGTGACCCCCATGGGGAGATAGAAGCCTACCTGTGTGGGCCAGTAGGCAGCGCGCTGCCACCCACCTCCCCAGCGGCCGAATTCCTAGCGTACTTAGCCAGCAGCCAGTTTAGAGGAGTAACTAAGATCTACTCCGACTTTAAGGGAGTCGTGGCCTGCCACAATTCGGGACTCCCTGCCAGTAGGAAGAATATATATGACGGGCTTGGTGCTATGGCCAAGCTTGGAGAAGCCAGCCGCGACGGGGGTTTCGAAGTTGCCAAGGTCAAAGCCCATCAAGATGTAGATTCCCTCGAGCGCTACTCTGAAGAGTGGCGCCACGCCTTGGGAAACGATGCAGCCGACAGAATTGCCAAATTAGCTGCCTCTCGCCTCCCCCAGCCCTCGGCCAACGAGCGTGACGCCCAGCAGCTGCTCGACCAGAGAGTTCGAAGGTTCCTTCGGTTTGTGCCGAAGGCCCTCGTGTTGTGGCCTCCTATTGCGCCGAGGGTTGGGGGAAAGGCCCTGGAGGGGCCTGTGAAGGCTACCAATCCCGTTGTCGGAGCTGGCTCAATCGCGGAAGTGTGGCAAGGCGGAGCTAACTCAGGGGGCTCCTCGGGCTCTGGAGCTGCGGCGGCTCCTCCCCCTCCCCGTCCCCTTCGGGCCGCCCGTGCTCGCGTCGGGCACGTCTGGGCGTGGCAGAAGAATCGTTGGCTCTGCTGCGTATGCCACTCGCGTTGCCGCTCTGACAAAGTAAAGGTTTCACGTGATAAGGAAAGGTGCCCAGGCAATGCTGCTAGACTAGCTAAGCTTGGCATGCAGCCCAATGGACACAAGTTGTTTGTTTACGACAGCTGTGTTGACGAGAGTTTTATTGTTGCATGTCACCTGTGCGGCAGTTATTCAGAGTGTACTGTGAAGAGCCTCCAGAAGAGTTGTCTCAGGAAATTCAAGTCACACTTTTCAGAAGGCGCCCATGCGCGCCTCCAGGAGGGGAGACATCCACGGGCCTCTAAGACGAGTCCCATTGTCTTCATGCCTCCGATTTCAATCGATGCGGTTGCCACCCAGGCAGCCCAGGCGCTCGAGTCGCAGTAAGCGAAGTCGAACCCCTTCCGAAGCCGTGCGATGGTCCTCCTCCTCCTCCTCCTCCTCCTCCTCCTCCTCCTCCTCCTCCGCCTCCTCCTCCTGCGTCCTCCTTCCCTCCTTCCTCCTCCTCCTCCTCCTCCTCCTCCTCCTTCTCCTCCTCGACATCTCGTCCTGTGCGCTCCTCCTCCTCCTCCTCCTCCTCCGAGAAGACCCGAAGAGGCAACCCCCGGGAGGTCACCGGTGAGACCCTCCTTGCCAGCGCACGGGCGTCCGGTCCCCGTGCGTTGGTCTCCATCTCGTGCGTTCCTTCTCTTCCACGGTGCTGGAGGAGGAGGAGGAGGAGGAGGGAGGAGGAGGAGGAGGAGGACGAGGGAGGAGGAGAGGAGGAGGAGGAGGAGGGGGGGGGGGGAGGATGGAGGAGGGAGGAGGAGGAGGAGGAGGAGGAGGAGGAGGAGGAGGAGGGAGGAGGAGGGGAGGAGGAGGAGGAGGAGGAGGAGGGAGGAGAGGAGGAGGAGGAGGAGGAGGAGGAGAGGAGGAGGAGGAGGAGGGGAGGAGAGGAGGAGGAGGCGGAGGGGAGGAGGGAGGAGGAGGAGAGGAGGAGGAGGAGGAGGAGGAGGAGGAAGGGAGGAGGGCGGAGGAGGAGGAGGAGGAGGAGGAGGAGGAGGGGAGAGGAGGAGGAGGAGGGAGGAGGAGGAGGGAGGGAGGAGGGAGGAGGGAGGAGGAGGAGGAGGAGGAGGAGAAGGAGGAGGAGCAAGGGAGGAGGAGGAGGAGGAGGAGGAGGAGGAGGAGGAGGAGGAGGAGGAGGAGGAGGTGAGGAGGGAGGAGGAGGAAGGAGAAGGCGGAGGAGGAGGAGGAGGAGGAGGAGGCGAGGAGGAGGAGGAAGGAGAGGGAGAAGGAGGAGGAGGCGGAGGAGGAGGAGGAGCAGAGGAGGGGAGGGGGGAGGAGGAGGAGGGATGGAGGAAGAGGTGGAGGAGGGAGGAGGAGGAGGAGGCGGAGGAGGGGAGGAGAAGGAGGAGGAGGGAGGAGGAGGAGGAGGAGGAGGAGGGGATATGAGGAGGAGGAGGTGGAGGAGGAGGAAGGAGGAGAGGAGGAGGAGGGAGGGAGGGAGGAGGCAGGAGGAGGAGGAGGGAGGAGGGAGCCAGGAGGAGGAGGTGGAGGAGGAGGAGGGCGAGAGGAGGAGGAGGAGGAGGAGGAGGAGGAGGAGGAGGAGGAGGAGGAGAGGAGGAGGAGGAGGGAGGAGGAGGAGGAGGAGGAGGAGGAGGAGGAGGAGGAGGAGGAGGAGGAGGAGGAGGAGGAGGAGGAGGAGGAGGAGGAGGAGAGAGGAGGAGGAGGAAGGAGGAGTAGGGATCATGTGGCGCTGGCCTCACCGAGGAGAAGGCGCGCGTCCGAGCGAGGCCGCGCTCTCAGAGGCTCGCAGGCAGCCCCCAACAGGGCTGGACCTAAACGTTGTTTTTCGTTTGTTCCCCATTTTGCGTTTCGTGTTGCTCTTCCTGTTTTCCTGTACCTCCCTTCCAAAACGAAAAACAAAACACAGCCGAAGTCCAGCACAACATCGTCCAGCCCTGGCCACCAAAAGAGACCCCCGAAGCGGTCCCCGACCCCCGGCAGGTCAGGGGCCCCCGACCCACGACCAGGGCACGGTGGCGGGGGTGTGCCGAGGGCCGCTGGATGTACAGGGCTGCCTGGTAGATGTTATTGGAGGTGAACGTGGTCTCGCGCTCTCGTGTTATGTCGGCCATGATCTTCTTTTGGTCCGCCAGCTTCCCGTAGATGTCACCAATGACGCCCTCGTCCCACAGCTCGTCCAGGAAGCTCAGGTCTCCGCTCGGGTCGTCCAGGTTGTACAGGAAGGTGATACCAAACGCATCAAATATGATGTCCTTGGGGCCAGCCTCGCCACCAGCGATGATGAAGACAAACAACATGCAGAGAGACAGATTTATAATTAGGAGGGAATTGACTATCGCACCTACCCATAACCACCTCTCGTCACAGTGTTGGAAGCCGCGACCGGTCTCTGGATCGAAAGGTCTCTTATCGGCGACCTTGTTGAATACCCTGCACAAGCAAACCATCTTCTCGGTCTCCACCATATCAGACTTTAAGGCGTACGTCCCGTTGATCGTGAATAGAAGCAGAAACATTACAGCTAAAATCCGCGAAAACAGATATGAAATATCGTTCGACTCGTCAAGATTGATACGCCAAGCCTGGACCCCAATTACACTCCCATCAATCGTGTTGACGTTCCGGATCGCCCAGATGAGAAGGACAAAAGGTGCCAAAATCTGGATCGCCATTATAAGGATAATGCCCGACCACACGTAGGGCCCCGCGTGCTGCTGGAAGAGGCTGTTGTTGTCTTCCATCTTGCACTGGCCGAACTTCGCGATCGCCCGGTACATGTAGATGTTCCCGGAGATGGGGAGGTGGTCCCGGTCCCCCTGCGCCGAGGTCAGCTCCTGGACCTTCTCCTCGTAGAACTGCAGCACCGTCATCACCCGCCGTCCGGAGCAGTGCCGCCCGAGGCAGCGGCGGCGCCCCCCCCCCCCCACCCACGGGAGCGGGCCCCGCGGGGTATACTCCGAGGCCCTTCCTCGGCGCGGCCCCGGCCGCGGCGACGAGGAGCCTCTCCCGCGACTCGCGGGCCCGGCCGTCCCAGTCTGCAGCGGCTCTGCCCGGCTCCGTCCTGGGCTGTGCGCTGTGCGCGTGGGCGCTGCAGCACTCTGGCTTGCCACGGGAGTGGAACGGGGAGCGCAGGTGCCCCCACCGGATTCGGGGCCCCATCTGCAGTGGTACAGGGCGGGCGCGGCCGCAAGAAGCCCTCGCAAGAAACCCAACCCTGAGAACCCGTGCGCGAGGTGCACCTGAGGGGAAACCCAGAGCACCCTGAACGCAGCAGCTCCTTCAACGGCTGCGGGAAGTCACCGCGCAGCGCGAGGAGCGAAAAACCCAAGATACCCTGACGAAGAGCATATGGTTTCTTGATGCGCGCCCCCACTGTAGTGCGCAGCGTGCCGCGCGATAGCAGGCGCCGTCGCCCCAGGTGGCACTCAGGCGGGTGCCAGCGGAACGCTGCCTGGTGAAGGTGAACACGGACAACAAGAAGTCCGGCGGCGCGATCAGAAGATTCGCCTGGAATGGAGTCGACGCGTTCAAGGACTACAGGTCCTAGAAGGGATGGGCGCGGGTCTACCTCATCGTCCAGCGAGCGAAGGGGACGCCTGCGACAGCCCTCGGGCCGATGCTTTTCACGTTACTCGACGATATCGCCGCCCAGACCCTGGATGTGGTCGACATGTTCGACACGCTCGACTCTCGCTTTCCTGCCGTGGCAGCGCACGACAGACTGGGCGAGGTGCATCAACAAGAGCGAGTCGATGGCGGCCTACTGCGGACGCGCTCAGGCAGCGTTCGCCAAGGGTGAGACCGAGGGGTACCTGCTGCTGCTGGGTGTGCACATGGCGCCGCAGAACATCGCTGTGTTCCTGGCGGCTTCGAGCAGATCGTGCAAGGAGAAGGATGTGGCAATGGCGCTCAGGACGACGCACCCGAACGGATCGGCCGACTTCGGCCAGCACGGGAAGGCCTACGGGGCGCACGTGACGGAGGAGGCCGTAGACGGCCAGCATCTCTCGGACATCGAGGAGCTCCTGGCCGGCCATGACATATGCGACGACGCCGAAGACGGTGACATCCTGGACGAGGGTGAGGCCATCGAGATCCTGGTGGCGTGGCGGGATCGGCGGAATGAGATATCCGAGGAGCAGCTGGCGAGAGGCTCTGGACCGAGAAGCCGGACGAGAAGTTGGCCACTACAGCAGGGACTGCAAGAAGCCTGGACGACAGCGACGTCCGCCTGCCCAGGACCTCAAGGGCAGGGGCACGGGCGGCAAGAAGCGCAGCGACGTGGTCACTGTCGTCCACGGCGTCTCGGACGAGGGCGTGGGAGAAGCGGCGTGGACACCGAGGAGCCGCTCGAGTGCGACCTGTACAGAAGACGAGCACCAGCAGCCCCTGGCAGACCTGGTCGACACCTGCGAGTGCGACGAGGAGCGCGACTGCGAGCTGGCCGTTGACGAGGGCGACTCGGATCAGGACATCGACCACCTGTGCGAAGCGTTCGCAGCCGTGCAGGAGGACACGGACGAGGTGATAGTCGAGTTCTGCCAGCTGTCGGCGGAGCCGGAGGAGGAAAACGTGACGGAAGTCCTGACGGCTCAACACCGGCTGCAGCAAAGGCATTATCGGCGAAAAAAGACTCTCAAGAAACATAAGGTTGTGATGAAGAACGCGGGACTCTCGGTGAGGACGATCAAGCAGGTGAAGCCGACGGCCTTCCGCTTCGGCAACCAAGACACGCTGGAGCCGATCTACTTCGCGAAGATCCAGTGCAGGGTCGGTGGCAGGACCCCGACGCTGCACCTGTGTGTCGTCCTGGGGAGGACGCCTCTGCTCGTGAGCAAACCCATGCTCCAGGCTCTCGGCGCCATGCTAGATATGGAGCGGGACGAGATTCGTTTCGCCCCGATCAACGTCACGGTGCCGCTGAGGATCGCCGCGAATGGTCACTATCAGCTCAACCTGTATGAGATGACGAACGAGAGCGGCAAGAGGATCCAGACAATTGAGGTTCACGTGATAGAGACAATTGGATCTACCGAATCTGCTGAGCCGATAAGTGATAGGACGCCTAACGACGAGCCAGTTGACGCGATGACGGCCGAAGAAATGAAGTAGCTGGAAGATTTCGTGGCAACTGCAACGTCTGGTTTCCGCTAGGGCCGAGCCGAAGCCCTAAGGCTGTTTTCGAATGGGACGACACTGAGGTCTTGTGGACAGAGGGAGTCACCGACATCACGAGCAAGAAGGCCAAGCGAGAGGTGATCAAGGGGGTTCTCGAGGCCCAGGTCAGGCTGGGACACCGCCCCAAGTGCATGGAGATCTTCAGCATGCCGAGAGTGACCCTGGCCGGCCCTGGAGTCCGTCGGGATCGAGAACCTCGGCGCCTACTATCTGAAGAACAGCTGGGGCGCTCGTAGACCCGACGAACGCCACAAAATCCTGCACATGATAACGACCGAAGAGCCAGAGCACGTGGGCATGAGTCCTCCGTGCGGTCCTCCCTCGATCTTACAGAATCTGACGCTGGAAGAGGTGCGCCGGGACCCAGAGAAACGGAGGCGGTCGGCTACCTGAGGTTCTGCGTGGTGCTCGCCCGGATGCAGATCTGGGGAGTTCTTTACTTCGCGCTCGAGGCCCCGCCGACGGCGAGATACTGGGACTGCGCTTCGATTCTGGGACTGTGTGCGATCACTAGAGTACGCCGCGTATCTGTCAACGGGCGCCAGGTGGGACTGAAAGACCCAGAGACTAAGAGGCCGATGTCCAAGGAGTGGTGCTTCGCGACCAACGTGGGCATGCTCAAGTGGACACAACGCGACCAACGCGTTGTGTCCAACGCGACCAATGCGACCAAGGACCAACGCGACCAAGGACCTGCGATGTCCCAGGAGCCATGTGCATCAATGGTGCTGGGATAGCTCGAGGGGTGTGAAGAGGAGCATCTTCTTCTTCTCGGAGGAGTACCCCGAGGACATCTGTCGGAAGATTGCCGGCGCGATAGCGAGTCAGCTGGAGATGGACTGCCTCATGGCCTCATACATCGCCGACGTGATGGCGGCGGCCGACGACGACGAGGAGGTCATCACGCGCCGGAAGCTCTCGCTCGAGTCCTCCATTAGATAAATTAAAAAAACATGAACATAAACTTTTGGCGCTCCGCGCGGATTTCTTGGACTCGCGCTGGACCCCCCTCCCTGGCGCGCCGAGCGCGCCAGGGGCGGCGCCGGAGGCGCCGCCAGGGGGTCCCAGGCGAGGATCCGAGAAATCCGCGCGGACCTCCGAGTTGTTATGTTTATGTCGTTGCTCGTTCCCCGAACCTCGGCCATCCGAGCAGCGAGGGCATGGTCAGGATCCTGGAGCATGCCAAGGCGAGTGAGATGGTGCTGGCCCTGGCTCGATCATTCACGTGCCCAGTGTGCGAGGGGCGGCGGCTTCCCAAGGCCATGCGGCCCGCAAGGGGGCCGTCGAAGCTGGCGGTAGGTCGGGCATGTCCCCCTACAGGCGGATTTTGAGAGAAAAATGGGAAATAGTCGAAAAATATTCAAAAATGTAAAAATAGCCAAAAATCGTCCCCTGACTATTTTTCTACTATTTGTGAATGTTCCTCCTGTAGAGGGACGTGCCCGTCTTACAGCTGGCGCCATTAAGGCTGGTCGAGCTGGACGTCGAGGAGCTGCCGGGCTGGAAGGAGGGCATGAGGGTGAAGGCTCTCAACGTGGTGTGCCCCAGCAGCGGCCTGCAGCAGATGCTGCCCTTCGTCGTGCTGGAGGCCGGCAAGGTGCTGAAGGAGCTCTTCAAAAGGGGCTGGTGCCAGCCCCATGGACCACCTGTGCTACTCAAGTGCGACGCGGGGAAGACAAACCTGGGCCAGGAGATCGTCGACACCTTCGAGAAGCAGAGCCTCGAGGTCAGCGACGCTGCAGGAGAGGCCCACGGGCAAGCTGGACACGCAGAACGACACGGAGCTTGGCTCGAGGAGACCTCTGAAACAAGGTGCTGGACCAGGTCGACCCGAAGGACGAGGACGAGTACATGGCGTGCGTGCGAGCCGTGGCGATGGCGAAGAACTCCCTCCTTCGCGTCCACGGGTTCTCTCCCTTAGACGAGCGCGTTCCACTACTCTCAAAGTAACTACTCGCAGATGGCCGGGATCCCCCGCGGGGGATCTGCGATAAATTGCAGCAGAGCAGACATGTGTTTTTTGCCAGACGTTTGCGAGTGGGCACTTTGCGAGTAGTGGAACGCGCTCGGTGATCCCGGCCAGATCGCTCTGGGGAGGAGCCCAGGAGGCCCCCGCGGACCTGCTGCGGGGGAGGAGCCGGACCTCGTCGTCGGCAGCGCAGTGCTAGACACGCCGAGCCGCTCGCCGAGATGGAGGGAAGTGCAGGCAGAGCGCGAGGACGGCGGCCTCCTCGAGGACGTGGACAATCGCGCGGCCAGGGTGGCCCTGGACAGTCGTCCCGGAGTGGTGTTCGGTCGGGCATGTCCTCCTACAGGGGGATAGTGGATGAAGAATCAAACATACTCAAATAAACGTACACCCAAATAATCAAAAATACAAAAAAATCGTCCCCTGACTATTTTTGGACTATTTTGAGAAGGACAGGCCCGACTTAAGAGCGGTGCAGGAGTTCAAGCCGGGAGACCGCGTCGCGGTCTGGCGGCGCCGCCGCGCATCCCAGGCAAGAAGGCCCACGCGCGTTGGCCGTTGGCGTGGGTCCGCTGTGATCTCCCGGGGTCCGTACGCGGCAACTTCTGGGTCGCCATGCCCGGCGTGATGATCGAGGCGTCGCCTGAGAAGATCAAGCAAACGACCCAGGGAGAGAAGAGAAGCTTGAGTATCGTTTAACCGATCCCCATCCCGAGCGGCGTGGCCTGGGCCACACTGGCCGATTTAGCCCCCTAGATGGGGATATAGGCCGTTCCCTTCGGGTTTCGAGGGGTGTATCCCCAACTGGGAAGGTAATTTGGTGGGGGTCTCGAAGGGGATGAGGATGGGGATGGGGATTGGTTAAACGATACCGAAAGCTGGCTGCTGAAGTCGTTCATCCTGACGTTCGAGCCTTGGCGACGGAGTCTATGGACGGCCAGGGACCGCAGCGGGGCTTCACTTGAAGAAGACAAAACCACGTAAACATAAGCTTATGGCGCTCCGCGCGGATTTCTTGGATTCGCGCTGGACCTCGTCACTGGCGCGCGGAGCGCGCCAGGGGCGGCGCCGGAGGCGCCGCCAGGGGTATCCCAGGCGCGAATCAAAGAAATCCGCGAGGAGCGCCAAAAGTTTATGTTTACGTGCTTTTTTCGAATCATGGACATCACTGCGGACGAGCGGCCCCCTGGTGCTGCCGCGCCTGGCGAGGCCCCGAGCTCTGCGGCACCAGAGCCCTCGGAGCCAGGTCCTCTGGCCGAGCTGCAGGAGCCGCAGGAGCAGCCGCGGCCTGCGGTGCCCAGAGGCGACCCGGACGCTGCGCCTCAGGCGGAGGGCACGGCGGCGCCACCGCAGGACGAGGTCCCAGACATGATCGCGTCGGAGAAAAAGCAGGACGGGAGGTCTTTGGCCATTATCGGCCCCTGGGGGCCCCCGGGGGGCCCTCGCCGGGCCTCGGGGCCGTAAACAAAACGGCTGGGGACGAAGAGCCGGTCCCGGGGAACGGAGCGGAATTCCAGGCACGCCGTCCGGGAAAAATCAGGACGTCGCATGTCTGGGGTGGAGACTGAGGAGAAGAAATTCCGGCGTATTACTGGAAAGAGGTCGATCAACCCGGCCGACGTGCGACCTCCCAAGGCACCCAAGGTCGAGCTCGAGGAGCTGCTGTCAGCTCTTCAGGCCAAGGTGCCCAGGATGTCGGAGGACGTCTGCAGCGTGCTGCTGGCGAGCGTCGCGACCGACACCGTGGAGGACGATAAGAAGCTGCGCGTGCTGTACGTGAATCCTGAGGAGGAGGAGGAGGAGGAGGAGGGGAGGAGGAGGAACTGGAGGACGCAATGCTGGCCAGCGGCAGGCGCGAGCTCAACCGGAAGGACCCGAAGTGCACCAGCCCAGAGGGCCT
>CAUYUJ010006969.1:40766-45766 GCA_963575745.1 Prorocentrum cordatum | reverse complement strand
ACAGGCCCGACTTACGCCTACCGCGCGCTGCTGGGCAAGCGTCGAGTAGGGGATCGACTACAGAATTGATGTACCCCCAGATTGATTGTCTCGTCGAACCCATGAGACATGCGTATGAACGTTCGTAGATCTACAAACGTACCACGCATGACTCGGCGAGAAAATCCACTTTGGGGTAAACCAATTCTGTAGACGATCCCGCACTCCAAAGCGGGAGGCCCGGAGCTCCAAAGCGGGCACGGGAGGCTTGTTCGATCGGGGATCTTCTGATTTGGGTCAATCCAGACCCGGGTCAGCCAGGCCTTGCAGAGTCCTGCAAGGTCCTGCCGGATCCTGCATCCAAACCCGGGTCAGTGCGAAGGATCCTGCAAGATCCTACAGGATCCTGCACCCAAACCCGGGTCAGTGGCAGCCTGGCCCTGCAGGATCCTGCAGGATCTGGCGCCCTGGCTGACCCCCGTTCGCATTGACCCCCGTCTCAACCGACCAGCCATAACTGAGGGAGCTGTGGTCCTTACCCCCCTGGGGGAACCCATCGCATCGACGATCTATCGAGAGGGGTGTCGAAATCGATGGGTCCCCCAGGGGGGTAAGGACCACAGCTCCCCCAGTTGTGGCTGGCCTGCTCAAGGCTCCCGACTCGAGAGAGCCTGCGCCTGCCGGGGCAACAGGGCACCCTCGAGGGCGAAGCGGCGCGTGCGGGGGCCGGCCGGCCAGGCCAGGCGCTCGGGCACGCGGGGCGCCGCCTCGCCCGAGGCCCCCCGGGGGTCCCAGGGCGGAGCCTCAACGGTTGTCCGTTTTGGTTTGTTTTCGGTTGTGTCGTCTTTGTGCTCGGTGTTTCGTGTTTTCGTTCTTGGTTTTTCGGGGGTTGTCGGTTTTTCGTCGTTGTTTTCGGTTGTGTCGTTGCTGTGTCCCCGGGGGGGTTCGGTTGTTCGTTTTGCTTTCGTTTCCCCTCGCTCTCGTCTCGAATCCGCCCGTGCCGCACAACGAAGTCGAGGCGAAAGCGGCCCAGGAAATCACCACAAACACCGTTCAGGCGCAGCCCTGCGGGGTCCTAGGAGCTCGTGCAGGCGATCGAGGATCTCTGCGAGTGGGGGCGCCAGGAAGTGGCGGACTTCGAGGGCCAGCGCGTGAAAACGCATCCAGATGACGATCCGGGAGTGCAAGGGCTTGGGTGACCCAAAAGGGGGTCCAGCTGAAAGGTGGTGGTGCAATAGATTTGCGGCAATTGTATTGCAAGTGTACTGCGCCAGAGATGTGTATTGCATGGTATTGCAAGTAGTGTATTGCACGCGAAAGCCCAGCCATACATCTGCGCCCGGGAACGCATTGCACGCCCCAACGGTACTGCAACCCCACAAAATCTACTGCACAAAACCTATTGCACCACACCCTTGTCGCTGGACCCCCTTTCGGGCCAACCCGACTCGCGTGACTACCTCCTCGCGCCCGTGGACGAGGGCACGGGGGAAGAGACTCAGACCGAGGCGAGGCACCGCCGGGGCCTGCCGCTGCTGCCCCGCCGTCCGGCTCCGGGACCGAGGGAAACGCGTGAAGGGGCCGGAGCCCGCGAGGCCGACCAGGACTGCCGCTGCAGCCTCAACGACGCACGATGTTTGCTCTTATAGTCAGTGCCAGTCGTAGGCCTGGCCGTCCAGCTTTGCAGCAACTTTGCCTCTGGCTCCGTCTTTAAGAGGCCTCCTGGGTGGGGTCGGAGCAGATGGGGTCGGAGGATCACGCCGCATCGCCGACACATGGGCGATATCTCGGCGATGCATCGGCGACGCATCGGCGATGCACCAGCGATGCATCGTCGACGTCGGCGGTGCATTGGCAACGTCGGCGTGAAGCAAATCGGGCTCCGCATCGAGCCGCATCGTCGATGCATCGACGATGCGGCGCGATCCTCCGACCCCTAATTATCTGCTCCGACCCCATCCAGGAGGCCTGGAGTCTCAGGGTGTGTATGGTGCGTGCTGATGCTGCAGCATGTTGGCCCGCCAGCCCTCCCTCCTCGGAGCCCAGCCTTCCACCTCCCCTCGGGCGCCCTCCCCTCGGAGCCCAGCCTGCCGAGGGCGGCGCGGGCGCCCTCCCCGCGGAGCCCAGCCCGCACCTCCCCGCCGAGCACCGAGAGCACCGCACACTGCGCCCCCACGCCACGCGGGACGGCCCCACGACGAAGGGCGGGGCGGTGGCGCCTCGGCGCCGACACACGCGCAAAGATCTCGTGCTGGGGAGGAGGAGGAGGAGGAGGAGGAGGAGGAGGAGAAGGAGGAGGAGGAGGAGAAGGAGCCTCCCCAGGAGGCCCCTCGGCGCCGACAAATGCGCAAAGACCTCGTGCTGGCGAGGAGGACGCTCTCGAGCAGCCTCCCCCCCCCCCCCGGGAGGCCCCGAGGGGCAGCGGAGAGCCCCCTCGGGGCGGGACTCCGCCGCGGCCTCGGCCGGCCCTCCTCCGAGCTCCTCCTCCGAGGCCTCCGACATGACCCCGTCGTGCTTCGCCTCCGCCTCCCCGTCGAGCTTCGCCTCCGCCTCCCCCTCTGCTGCTTCTGCTTCTGGCACGGCCTCCTCGCCGGGAGCCATGCCGTGCCCCGCGGCGCGCGCCAGGGCGCGGCGCGGCGCCCCGGAGGACTCCGCGTCCCCGGCGCCGCCGTCGCCTGCGAGGGGGCGCCGCCGCCTCACGGCGGGGGCGGGCTGGCGCCTCGGGTCCCGCGCATGGGCGGCGGCCCGCCCGCGCTTGCCGGGGGCCAGGAGCGACGAGAGCCGGAGGACCCCCATCGCGCGGTGTCGTGGCATGTCTGTCCGAAGCCGTGTCGCCTGATGTCAGTCACGAGCGTCTGAGCCTCGCCCACACATGAGATTCCCGCTGCCAAGACAGCCTTTCTCCTGACATCGGACCTGGCTTCGGAGCGACACGTTTCCGAAGACTCTGAGCGACAGCCTCGCCTGTCTGAGCGCCTTGATCCACAACCGATGGCAATGACGTGCCGTCCACGTCAAGCAGTGCATCATGACTGCAGTCGCAGACGGTAGCGTGCTGTTCGATATAAGCCGCAGCGAAATGTCAATACCACATGCATATTCGCCACCGTGCCGCGAGGCACTAAATTTGCCAGAAAGGGGCTCAGAGAGGGAACTCAAAAGGGCCTTGAGGGCCAGAAACACCACGACAGCCCCCGAGACCGCCTCCAGACCCGCGTGAGGCCCCAACAGGGGCCTCAGAAAGGTCCCCTGGATGCCCCCAGGAGGCCCTCGAGAGGCCCCCAAGACGCCCCAAGAGACCTTCCAAGAGACCCAACGAGGCATAGAATCAACCAGGTGGCAGAATGGGGCGGGATGGGCCGAAGGCCTGTAGATTGTGTGCCCCAACCCGAAGTCGCCATTATCAGCCTCTGCCCAAGGGGGTCTTGACACGACATCTTGTCACAGACATCCGCAAACATGATGTGGCACAATCGCACGTGCTTTTCCCGCGCGCAAAGATCACAACGTGGCCGCACTGAAAGCGACGCTGAGTGCACGTCCCCCGTCCTGCAGCCCCCCCCTGCCCACTCTCCGCTTCCCGCCCTTCCCCCCGCGGCCCTTCCCCCAGGGCCCCTGTCTTCTCGTGCCGCCGCCCCCCGCCCCCCCCCCTGCTTGTCGCACCCTGCCCCCCCCCCCCCCGCCTTCCCCTGTCGCCCCCATCACCCCGCGCCCCCCCTCCCGCCCCACGCCTTCTGCCTCCCCAGACCCCCGACGCCCTGATCTGCTCATCACGTCGACCCCCAGAGGTCTCGGCCCCTTTCCCTGGGCCGGCTTTTCATCCCCAGTCGGCTTTCTTGACGGCCCCGAGGGCCGGCAAGGGCCCCCTTGGAGGCCGGACATGGCCCCAAAAAAACCTCCCGCCATGATTCTGTCACTGCCCGAGGGGGTCTGGGTCCCTCTAGGCCTCCTAGATGGGGTCGGAGTAGATGGGGTCGGAGGATCGCGCCGCAACGCCGATGCATCGCCGATGCAGTCGGCTCGATGCGGAGCCCGATTTGCTTCACGCCGACGTTGCCAATGCACCGCAGACGTCGACGATGCGTCGCTGGTGCATCGCCGATGCGTCGCCGATGCATCGCCGATGCGTCGCCCGTGTATCGGCGATGCGGCGTGATCCTCCGACCCCATCTACTCCGACCCCATCCAGGAGGCCTCTAGTCCCAGACACCGCGCCCCCGGCCCAAGACTTCCCATTCCTCCTCCCTCCTCCTCCTCCTCCTCCCCTCCTCCCCCCTCCTCCTCCTCCTCCTCCTCCTCCTCCTCCTCTCCTCCTCCTCCTCCTCCTCCTCCTCCTCCTCCTCCTCCTCCTCCTCCGCCCCAAAGCTTGCCCCCCGTGGGCCGCCCGCCTTGGCCGGCCCGCCGGGCGGCCGCGGGGCCGCCGCGGCGGGGCCTGGCGGCTGGGCCCTCGCCTCCTGGGCCGCGGCAGCGGTCCGCTGGCGGCGCGGCGGCTAGGCCCCGCCGCCCCCGCCGCTCGCCACTGCCCCCGGAGGTCCGACAGGGCACTGCAAGCTTCCCTTGAGTCGGGCCTGTCCCCCAACAGGGGGATTTTGGCCAAATAAAAGATGCCCCCAAAATGCGCAGAAGGTGCCCAAAAATACTCAAGAAAACAGTCCCTAGACTAGTTTTTGACCATTGTTGAATATACCCCCCTGTAGAGGGACAGGCCCGACTTGAAGCTTCCCATAGTGCGGGCGCGGTCGCAAGAAGTCTTCGCGAGGAACCCAGCCCTGAAAACCCGCGCGCGAGATGCAACCGAGGGGGAACCCGGAGCACCCCGAACGCAGCAGCTCCTTCGACGGCCGCGGGAAGTCACCGCGCATCGCGCGGAGCGAAGAAACTCAGGGCACCCTGACGAAAAAAAATGTTTCTGTATATACACTGGAGGAGCGAAGCGAAAGAAACATGGTGCGGGCAGAAGAAGGGGCAGGAGGATATAATCAGAACTATGGTCCACCGCGGCGCGAGCTCACCAGATCCCT
>CAUYUJ010006969.1:28266-30766 GCA_963575745.1 Prorocentrum cordatum | reverse complement strand
ATCTCAACATCACAATTATCATTTGAATTATAAGAAGAAGTCTGTATATGATTACTACTAGTATACTTAGTAGTATAAATTTTGCTGTTCCTGGTACAACTCTATTACTAATAGCTTGGCATTAAGAAGGCTGTTCGCAGTCAACAGTCGTATACGCAGCAGTATGAATATTACTGGTATTAGAAGCACGCGTGTTAATATCGCTACTATTTCTAGTAGTCATATTAGTAGTTGTGGTACTGGGATTAGTAGCACTAGCATCCACATTATTAGTAGTCGATGTGTTATAACCATTGCTATTACACTGGTGGTGCGATTCGGTGCGACATTATATGCACTGCTACCACCATCACCATTAATACGAATAGCATGGGCGTTCTGAGCGTTGGCAATAGTAATCGCATTGGCATTACCACTTTTCTGGCTGTTAGTACCATCGACCGTTGTAAGAAGACTCGCACGATGGCGTAATACTACTGTTGTATGGTTACTACGATGGGTAGTAATGGGTCGAACGCATGAGTTGGCAACGAATGGTGATTTATTCATGAAATGAACGATGTGACTACTGATGTTTTATACGAGTTAGTTGTATTAGCATGAGTAAGCATGGTTATATAGCATGGTTGTGCTTAGCACGGCGATTAATAATACGAATAATGAATAGCACTGGTTTTGGCACCAGTACGGGTAATCGCATTATGATCAGCAGTGTCATTACTACTGTTTAAATAGTACGCATGATCGCAGCATGTATGGTAATGTGATGCTCTTGTCCGTCGTGTTCATAATCCTACTACTATTATTCGTTGCCTGCTGCTCCCTGCGTATTGAAAGTACTGTTACTATGAATCGTCGTATTCGCCAAATTCATGGATCAGGGGAGATGCCCTGCTGCGACGGAACGAGTACTTCGATGTGTGGTCGCCGTCCTGCTCCTCATCCTCCTTCTCCTCCTCCTCCTATTGCTCCTCATTCTCCTCCTCCTGCTCCTCCTCCTCCTCCTCCTGCTCCTTCTCCTCCTCCTGTTCCTCCTCCTCCTCATCCTCCTCCACCTCCTCCTTCTGCTCATCCTCCTCCTGCCTCTCCTCCTCCTCCTGCTCCTGCTCCTGCTCCTGCTCCCCCCTCCCTTCGCCTCTCCCGTTTCCCTCGCTCCCACATCGCCCCTTCGCTCCTGCACCACCGTCTCCCTGCTCCATCCACTCGCCTCTTGCTCCTCCTCGCTCGCGCCTCTACATCTGCTCCTTGACTCCCGATGGCCTCGAATTTCTCAGAACGTGGCGCTCCCCTCTCCATCTCCTTCCTCCCCCTCCTCCTCCTCCTCCTCCTCCTCCTCCTCCTCCTCCTCTCCATCATCATCATCATCATCATCATCATCATCATCAGCATCATCATCATCATCATCATCAGCATCATCATCATCATCATCATCAGCATCAGCATCAGCATCAGCATCGCATCAGCATCAGCATCAGCATCAGCAGCATCAGCATCAGCATCAGCATCAGCATCATCATCGTCATCAGCATCAGCATCAGCATCATCATCATCATCATCATCATCATCATCATCATCATCATCATCATCATCATCGTCATCGTCATCGTCATCGTGATCATCATCATCATCATCATCATCATCATCATCATCATCATCATCATCATCGTCATCGTCATCGTCATCATCGTCATCGTCCATCATCATCATCATCATCATCATCATCATCATCATCATCGCCGCCGTCATCATCATCATCAGAATCATCAGCATCATCATCATCAGCATCATCATCATCAGCATCATCATCCAGCATCATCACCACCATCATCATCATCATCATCATCATCATCATCATCGTCATCGTCATCATCATCATCATCATCATCATCATCATCATCATCATCGTCATCGTCATCGTCATCATCGTCATCGTCATCATCATCATCATCATCGCCGCCGTCATCATCATCATCATCAGAATCATCATCATCATCATCATCAGCATCATCATCATCATCAGCATCATCATCACCACCATCATCATCATCATCATCATCATCATCATCATCATCATCATCATCATCATCATCATCATCATCATCATGTTCATCATCATCATCATCCCCCTTCTCCTCCTGCTCCCCAATACCCTCGCCTCTCCCGCTCCTCCTCCCGCTCTTTCCCGCCCCCGATCCGTCCCCCATCGCTGCTCCTCTCCCGCCCGCGCTCCCCGCCCCCTCGCCTCACGAGGGCGGGCTCCTGGTGGAAACGGGCCGTCCAAGGCTTTCCTGCCCTGCCTGGAGCTTCTTCCTACCTCTGATGGGGACTAACAGTAAGGAAAACATAAGAATTCGGAGGTCCGCGCAGATTCCACGGACCGGCGCTGGAGCCCAGAGGCGGCGCCTCGCGCGCCAGGGATGGAGCTCCTGCGCCGATCCGAAACATCCGCGCGGAACTCCGAGTTGAAATGCTGATGACATTGTTCGTCCCCCCATCTAAG
>CAUYUJ010006969.1:18266-20766 GCA_963575745.1 Prorocentrum cordatum | reverse complement strand
CACGTCGGGCATCCCAGGGGCCCTGCGGGTGTCTGGAGGACGTAGCGGGCGCCGACGCTGCTCCTGAGCGACCTCGAGGGCCCTGAGACTGGTCCCGAACGCTCGGGTCCCATCCTTCTCCACCCCAGGCCTGCTGCAAGGCAGGCCTGCGCTGGACCGAATCGCGGAGTGCGGATCTTGCCGTCGCTCGGGCGGCCATTCCCTGTGCGATGTTCGGTGTTGTGCGTGGTTTTCTTGCTCGATGATCCAGGATGCTCCTCGATGGTCGTCGCCGAGAAAAACATGCACACGTCCGAGCGAGGCCAGGGGATCGGCTCGGAACAGATCAGGTCGGCCAGCGAAACGCCCCGAAGCCGAGAGATCGACATCGGACCGCCGCCCGGCCCTGGGTGGCCCTGGCCAGTGCCGGGGAGCCGCGGATCGAATTGGAGGCCTGGAAGTGGGCACCATCACCAACTCGGGGGCGGCCAAGAGGGGGGCGTCCAAGAGCAGGGGGTGCAAATCATGGCCGGCGGCACGTGCACGGCCCAAGGGGGGGAGCCGGGGACGACATGAAATAAGAACGGGCGCCATGACATCTGGGGAAATATCATGGCCCACGCCATGATATCCACCCCCCCCCCAGTCAGTCATCACCCCCCTCTTTGCCGCCCCCGACCAACACAGGGGGTTGCCTCCACAGAGGGGGGAGTTGATCCTAGATTTCGGCGTTGGTGGTAATATTTCGGCCACCTTGGATACCAGAGTATGACCACCATCGCCGAGATCGGCATCTTCTTCCCTTGGTGGAGGCACGCCGCCGATATTGGTGTTGGTGTCAATCTCTAGGCCTGCGATCGAAGCGGACCGGAATCGCAAATACCCAATCACCAAATCGAATCGCATCCAGTCGGGTCGTGGGCGGCCCCGAAACATGGGCCTCGGGCTGCGAGGTCGGATTTCGCGCAAGAGCGCACCAGCGGCAGAAAGGGGGAGCGCTGAGAGAGCCAGTGTCGGGTCGGGCGTGTCCCCCTACAGGCGGATCTTGGAGGACATAGAAACAATGCTCAAACAGTGCACCGAAATAATCAAAGAATGATCGAAAATCCGCCCCAGACTATTGAATTACTACTTTTGAATAATAGTTCAAATATGTTCTGATAATTATTCCGCCTGTGGGGGGACACACCCGACTCAAAGCAAACGGCGAGCCGGCGCCTCTCTGCGGCGCGCCCGGTCGCGGCGGTACTTCTCCACGGCGCGGACGAAGTCGTCCAAGGGCACGTCCCTCTCGATCGTGGAGCGCAGGATCCTCCCCTCTGGCAGATGGCCAGGGATGAATAAAGGGGCCCTGGGACACACAAATCAACATACACATATCGCAGGATTCCTTGTATTTTCCTATATGTTCTGGGTTTTTGCCCCCCCCCCCCCCATTTCCCATATTTTCCTATATTTTCCGGGGAACCGACGATTCGCAGTGTCTGTGTTATTTTTCTCCCTCCTGAACGAAACACCTGCCAGTTTTCTCTAGGGGGGCAGAGAATGGCACAAGTACAAAACTCGGACGTCCGCGCGGATGACTCGGATCCGCGCGGCGATAAGCCCGTTTTCCACCACCACCACCATAAGATGGGGGAGGGAAGGAAGAGGAAGGGGAGGAGGAGGAGGGGGGGAGGACAAGCTGGGTGCGTTCGCGTCATATCTGACGTCCTACCCCTTCCTCCCATCCCTTACCATGGCGTTGATTTTCTCCATCCGCGGACGCGTGTCGTAGCGGACCTGTAGCTCCGCGCGCGCGTGCGTAGTGGGTGGTGGTGCGCGTGCGTGCGTGCGTGCGTGTGTGCGTGGTTGTGGTGGTGGTGGTGCTGGTGGTGGTGGTGGTGGTGGTGGTGGTGGTGTTGGTGCTGGTGCTGGTGGTGGTGGTGGTGGTGCTGGTGGTGGTTGTGGTGGTGGTGCCGGGTTGGTGGTTGGTGGGGGTGGTGGTGGCGGTGGTGGTGCGGCGCGGTGGTGGCGGGCGGATCGGCGCGCGAGAAAGAGGCCCGCGCTGGGGCGAGATCGCCATCCTGAACGACGGAGGCCAAACACCGATCCGAAAATGAAGCCCACGCTGCAGCGGGAGCACGAATCGGAACGATTCGGGAGCAGAAATGAGGCCGGCGCCTCAGCGAGAGCAGCATTATATATTATATCTATATATATATATATAGATATATATATATATATATTATATATATAATATCATAGCAAAACAAACCAACAACCCAAAAACAAACAAACCAAACAAACAAACAAAAGCAACAAAAACGCAAGCGAAAGCACGACGCGGGGGGGGGGGTCGGCTACTCCCAGCACGCCATCAGGGGAAGAGGGAGAGTAGTATTCATATTGAGTAGTTGTGGAGGAGGAGGGGAGGACGAGGGGAGGACGAAGGGGACGAGGGGGGCGAGGGGGGCAGGACGAGGGAGGGCGACGGCGAGGGGAGGACGAGGGATGACGAAGGGCACGAGGGAGGACGAGG
>CAUYUJ010006969.1:10000-18166 GCA_963575745.1 Prorocentrum cordatum | reverse complement strand
ACACACACACACACACACACACACACACACACACACACACACACACACACACACACACACACACACACACACACACACGCACACGCACACACACACACCCACACACACACACTGTTGGATAATAATCGTCTTCGTAAGGTCACCCGGGGTAGAATCACTTGCACTGTTTACACTCAACATACACACCTGAAAATCTGCCTGCGCGTGCATGCCGCCCAGCCAGTGCTGCATCTTTCCTTCCCTCCTCATTCCCGAAAACAAACTCAATTTGAACGCATCAGCTCGATGGGTGCGGCATGGCATCTACTCTGCCGCGCTCCCATGAAAGTCGCGAGACCGATACTTGTAATGTCGATCTGCATAGAGGGGCTGGTCCTGGGTAGGCTCCTCTGGGGGATCGTCGAAGAGGGCCTGATAGGCTGGGAGGGTGTCGGACCTGAGTTCGTAGGCTGCCTGCTGTAGGAGAGTCCTGGCCTCGGCTGCTCTGAAAGTGGCGGCTGCAAGCATGGCGGATGGGTATAGACCGCCCCCAGGAGACTGCAATGATGCTGGGGAGGCTGCTCTCCAGTTCCCTAGACTTGGTCTCTTCTTAGCTGCATGACTGACCGCGCCTGCGAGGCGCAGTTCCTCGGCTCTGTCAGGGGTGGCTGCAGCTCCACGCATCATGTGCGCTAGTTGGCATAATGGTGCATCGAATGCGGGGTGATATCGCAGTTGCCTCCTTGCTGCGAATGACATCGAACATGCCATGCACGAACTCCCCCCCCCCCCCCATGAAACGTGAGATAAGGTGTACTGCACTGTAGTGTACGCGCACAATGTGCTGACTTGTGCTCGTGGCCGACGTACCCAAGAAATCACACCACATACACTGAAGACGGATATTGAACACCTTAGGGGTGTAGATGGGGCGCGTGGGATCTGCGGTAGGAGCTGGCACGCCTGCTGGCCTGACTAGCGAAAAGAAGTCGCTCTGTGTCTGCTGGGCCAGGGCCGCTCGAGCTGCTGTCTGAACATGGGCTCTGAATGCACCGTTGAGCTCGTGCTTCCGCGCTGGCACAGATGTCTGGGCAGCCCCCCATCCCACTTCGCAAAGTGCGTGTCTGGCTCAGGCATGTCACGAAACGTGTGGCATGAAGTGCGCAATCGCTCCAAGTCCCCCAGAAATCTGTGCATCCAGGAAGCGCGACGGCCATGTGACACTCTGTGCACATGCGTGACCAAGCTGCGCAAGGCGGGCGCGCCGCAGTGCATGAGCCGCCCCAGCATGCACAACCTATGCGCACGAAGCATCGCGCGTAAGCCAACCCTCTACACATTGGCAAGGATCGGTCTGTCTGGGACTGCATCTGCACCCTTTTGCGGTAGGTGGAGCACCTGTCGATACTTATGCGCCATGGCGCGCTGCATGCGCGCGCGCTGTGCATCGCCGAGCAGGGGCCAAGTACCTGAGTTGAACAGTAGGTCTGGGAGGAGGAGGGCGTCGGTGAAGTGGAGGCAGACTTCTTGAGGAATATCCGCTGAGGCCACGAAGATACGCAGTCGCAGTAGGTTCCCCGAGGGGCGCATGGAGGCCCCCCTGCGGGCCAGCTCTGGCTCCTCGCCCTCGTAACTGAAAAAAATACCTCTGGTTTGCCTGCTGCAAAGTTGGGGCGCAAGCCTCGGCGCGCAAAGCTGGCTGCCACCACCTCTGCCACACGAGGCGCTACGCGTAATGAACGGGGGCGGGGCCAATGACAATGATAGCACCGTCGTCAAAGAAGCAAATGTCCAATCCCCCCCGGATGGCGCCTGGCGCACGTTGTGGCAAGTCGGCCATGCCCGCGTGCAAGCAACAGGAATGCGGATGTCGAGCTCGAGCCCGCGTAGAGACTGCTGCGATTCCTGGGCGCATGCTGCCATGACAAAGTTGACAATCACATCCGCCAGCTGTTGTCCTGGCACCGCCCCTTCCAGTGAGTGGGCAACTGCCGTGGCTCCCGGGCACCAAAACCAACCGCCTGTGTAGCTGGAGGCTGTGCGGGCCCGAAGATGCCGAGAAACTCCAGCGGCCTCAAGAACAGCGGGGTGCCGTGCCACGTGGGCTTCGAGGTCCTCTACGGCGCCTGCTGGGGGCCCCGCTGCGGAGAGGATGAGGTGGAGGCCCGCGTGCTCGCGCCCACTTGCATGACCAACTCCCGCATGGCCCCGTAGAAGGCCGAGATGGCGTCTAGCACGAAAAACATAGCTGACTGGTGGAGGGTAGCGGCCAGTGCTTGAAATGACTTGAGCACGGGAGCGGCAATATCCAATCCTCTGCCAGCAATGCCGCCATATTGTGAGTCCCCTGAAAACATGGGAAGCACCTTAGCGAGCGGATTCCGGAGAAGCTGGCGATATTGCTTGCCCACCTGTGAGGATATCATGACAGAGCGATGGCGCTTGCACTTGGAAGGGTTCGCTCCCCCCCTCGCCACTGCAGTGGCTCCTCGATCCTATGGCAGGCCTTGACCACCACTGGGTAAAACATTTTGCCTAAGTCTGGCGCAAACTGGCGAAGCAAGGCACCTGGGATGCCATCTAAGCTGGCTGCTGAGGGCTTGGCTGAGCGGCACGCATGTTGGTAGTCCGCCAGGGTGGGTCGGAAGGCGTTGGATGTGCCGATGTCGCGCGTGAGACTATTCTGCAACTGTGGGATAGTCTGCGCAAAGGTATCAGCCTCCTCTAATAAAACCACAACTCAAATTTCCTCGGCGGCAAATAAGGTAGCCGACGATTAGCTGCCTCTGCGTGGGCGGCGGCAGTCGCGCTATCCTCCAGCTCTATGATGGGCAAGGCGCGCGTGCTGATCCTATTGGTCAATCCGATACCCAGAGCACGCAGCTCGTCGAACACCCCTCCGAAACGTCTTCGTCCCCAAGCGTCGGCAACACTGGAAGCTAGTCCTTCATATCGTCGTGGGGCATCGTTAGCTGTCGAGTGACAAATGAGCAAAGTAGTGCGGAACAGAACGAGCTCGCGGTGGGCACTTGCACAGGCGCGCGCTCCATGCGCAGAGTCCCAGCAGCATGTGACGTAGTTCCATATTTCCGCGTCTCCTCCCGGCACCTTCCAATCATCATCGCACGATGGTAGGAATGGTAGTGGAAGTATGATGGCAGATACCCAATTGATGTCCCCGCTGTGCTAACATCCTAGGCCGTCCCAGTCCTTGTCTCCTCCCTGAGCGCCGTTCCCGAATGTCGGCTGCTCTTCTCAGCAGCGACGCGGCGGCCTGCGGAAGTAGCAAGCACGAGCTGTGTAGCGAACGAACCTGGCGAACTAAGGCTGGCAAACTAGGGGGGGCGGCCTGTGGCCGGCGAGTCGCCAGCCGTAAAACTGATCGACGCAAGCGCCCATCGCCACGCAAAGAATAGCACTCGCAGCATGTTGCCACTGGCCCACAATACTAGATTGCGGGCGAGGCGTCGGTAGATACTTCTTTCGTCCTGAAGACCCAAGGTGTCGATACTGATCCAAGATTGTCGCGGCCGCCTCCCAGTGGCCGTCGCTCGCGCCGGGAAAGCTGCCCCCATGCGTCGTCGCACGCGGTCCTCGCATGCCTCGGCATGGCCCGAGCTGCGGATGTCAAAGGGTGGGGGGGGGGGGGGCAGAACTGCATGAGCACGTGCTGGAATGCCTGGGCAGACGTCGGATCCGCGCAAAGACTCGGATCGCGCTTAACTTTGCACGGCCTGGGCGCCTCGGGCATGCACTCGGAGGGCGGGGGCAAGAGACGCGCTGATACCACATTGTGATCGGGTTATAACACCGCGAGGTCGATATCGTGATCCATGCCCTGCGCTGGCGCGGCAACTTCCATCGACGTCGTCACATAATCCCTGCGACGGGAAGTCGCTCGGGCTCCTGGGGCCGTCCATGTACCAGCGGAGCCCGAGGGGTCCCCGTAGAAGGTAGACGGGGCCCATTGGGAGGTGGCTTTGAGGAAGTTGTGGAAATGCTTCCCAGGGAGGTTCTCATTTTCCGCATGGATGGGCCCGCAGGGGCATATGTCTGGAATCCCGTAGCAGCGTTGGTGTCCACTAGTGCAACCAAGTGTTCGAGCCCCCCTTCTGCGCCGTTGCAGGCACTGTCGTAGCTGGCACCACCAACTGTTGATCCGCTGGGGGGGGGGGGGGGGGCGACGGGAATGCGGGGCATGAGCAACGCATGCGCAGAACGACAGGGCCAGGGCCCGCACGGCCACAACGAACACCGCGGGCCCAGCACGCATGACTTGTAGGTGGGAGGGCTGCACCGTAAAACCAGTCTGGCATTCCCACTGCGCACTGACCCGCAGGGTGCATCCTTCACCTCCGGCGTCGGAAGCCTCTGAGACAACGAGTAGAACTGGCCTAGCTCGGAGGTGCCTGTGCGACGAACGTGTCTGACCAGAGCCTACGGAAAAAAAAAAAAAAAAAAAAAAAAAAAAAAAAAAAAAAAAAAAAAAAAAAAAAAAAAAAAAAAAAAAAAAAAAAAACTATGTTTTTGTGCAAATTACCTGTCAACTGCATCATCCTGCCTGTGGCGTTGAAGCCTTGGAACCTGTCGGGGCCCCCTCTGTGGGCCTTGTGCGCGCGGGGGCCCAAGGAGAGCACGTTGGCGATAGCAAACCACCCCACAGCAAACACCCCGCGGCCTTTGGGCGCCTTCTTGGGGACCGGGATGATATCCATGATGCCTGTAGTGGGAGCCTGGGGGGTGGGTAGGCGCTGACCGTAGTTGGGCGGGCAAGCCGCCTGGATAGTCGGGTCTGCATGAGCCAACCATATCCACGGCAATGCCTTGTCGTGTTCTTCCAGGGACACGAGGTGCCTCCAGACTGGGTAAAAGAACTCTTGGGGGGGATAGCCATAGCATAGACTCTATGTTACGGCTATCCTCCCAGAGTTCTTTGCCGTGGAGGCGCGCAAGCGTGTCGACGCACTCATTCCACGGGTGCGCTGCGCGCCCATGCACGTGCGCGTGTCGACGAACCATTCCACGGGTGCGCTGCGCGCCCATGCACGTGCTCGAAAGTGACAATGAGCGCGCGCACGCGCATGGCCTGGGCGAGGCCGTCCAGGAGGCGCTTGACAGACAACAAGGCTCCCTGCATGTATCCTCTCCTGTATATTCTAAGCGCGCCCGTGTTATCCGCGCGAAAACTGACAGATGCCCGACGCAACGAGCAGGCGCTTGCAACAACCAGGCGCTGGCCCAAATTGCCGCCTCGAGCTCGGCACGAAGAGAGGCGCCGGTGCCCGGGGCATCCCAGCCTCTGAGTGGCCCTGCAAGATGTCCCACAAGAGATACCTCCGTGGCAGTGAGCGCAAGCACACAGAAAGCCCATGCTGGTTGACATATGTTACATTCGAATCGAAGCCCTCCTGGAGTGGCGTCTGAAAAATCTGAATGCCCTCAATGGCTACATCCATGGGAAGGGGAATGAGATCGGCGAAGGCCTGGATGGTAGACGAGTGCCAGCACTGGGCCCAACTGAGGATGCCAGTCGAAAGCTGCACGGGCCAGCTCCGTTCTGAGAGAGAAGCGGTTTTTCAGATACTGTGGGATGGGAGAGAAAGGAGTGCCCTGCACTGATGTGGCCACCTGATCTCCGACAGCGCGCTCTCGGCAAGGGGCAGAGCACTTCTCCTGAACTTCTTGGGGGAGACATGCAAGCAAGAGGAAAAGCCTGGATGGACGGGAGATCGCATATTCAAAGGCCGAGACGCTTCTGACGCGGCCTTGAGCGAAAAACTGGGCTGGCAGGCGGTGCATTTGCTGGCGTGAGCGCCTGGGCCTCTGCATCACTTGTGAGAGGCTGCACAGAGGCTTGCGCACTCATCAGCAACCACTCGGGCTGCTGCCTCATCCGCGGCCTCGCGGGCGGCCACCTCGACGGCACCAGCGCCCAAGGCGCCTCCGCCATCTCGATCAGCTCGGAGTACCTTGGCTCCCGCTTGCCCACTGTCGGCGCGTCGTCTGGGCGATGCTGATCTCGTGGCCCCTCGCCCCTGCAGAGCAGCCTCCATCTTTGCGCGACTGGCCTTATGGACCTCCATAGGTACTGGTTTGTCCTTGTCCTTCCTGGGCGTCTGCATGGCCGCGGCATGCTTGGCCGGTCGATCGCGGCGGCTGCGATGTTCCCCAGGTCAGACGGCTTCTCGGTTCTGATGTTGGCGATCTCGGTCTGGCGAGCGGCAACGGCGTGCTGGAATGAAGACATGTTATGCAACATTTGGGTGTTGGACTGCTGGATCGCTGCCAATGGCGCCGGCTTGCTGACATTTTGACTCACCGATGCAGCTGAGGCCCCACCAGGCAGCACCTGCGCAAGGGGCTGGGAGGACTGCGGGCGAAGGGGCTCCTTGCCTCCATCTGCTGCTTTGACAGCTGGACCTGAGGCTGCTGCTGGGAGGGCTGACGCGCGCGGCGCTGTCGCTGTCCTGGGCGGCATAGTGGTCGGTGAGGTACTGGCTGGTGGCCATGATGACCTGCCTGCTGCCCCTGGCTGTCCAGGGCGGAAGCTCATCTGGGTGATCGGCCCGTCCATCATGAGTTCGTCATCGTCGTCGTCAGGAACTGCGATGTTGCTGGCGATCGGTCGTTAATCTTCCAAATCTTCAAAATGTTCCAGTCGCTGTTCTGCCTGTGCCAACTCGTCGGTGAGGACCTGGCACTGGGTGTCGGCCGCCTCCACCTGCTCTTGTAGCATGTGGAGCTTTGCCTGGTCATCAATGAGACACTTCTTACAGCGGCCGACAAAAATGCGTTGCTTCGTGGTCCTGGCCTGCGGCGACCTGGAATGCATCATCTGGTAGAGCAGCACGCAGTATTCCTCCTGCATGCGACTCACCTGCTCCTCATCGAAATTGAGCGCTGCAGCACAATGTAGTTGGCGTTCGATAGACTCCACTGTGGCTGCAATGTTTTTCTGAAATATCCGAACTGCTGTGGGTCTTGTGTCGGGTCTCGCCATCTTCGGTGCGATTGAGCAAGCTCTGGGGAGGCTGGCACGATCGGAACCAAATCGTCTGGGCCTCCATCTGCGTGTTTTGTCGCCGTACCTGCAGCAGCTCTCTGTGGGGGCTGCGAGGTGGCGGCTCGGCGCTGGCCGCGCGGGCGAGAGGCTGAACGGTCATGTCCTTCACGCCGATATGCTGTCTGACTGGGGTGGCACTTTACACATGTCTGTGCCGTCCATGCATTGTGGTGTGCGCATGCAGGACATTCCCACAGGCGCTTGTACTTAGTGACGGTCTTCCAAAGCGGGGAAGGAGGCTCACGATCATGACGTCCTCTGCTCTCGCCTCTGAAGCGACTTTTCGTCATACTGCTGTGATGGTTGTTCAACAAATCAATGGCGGCGACTACGCAGTCCTGGCTCTGCCACGGTCGGCCCTGGCACGACGGTGCCAGGCCGGTTCGCCTCCTCGGCGGGGCGCGCGGGAAGGGCGGGCGGTCTAGCGAGAGGTCGCCCTACCTGGTAAGGCACCCGAAATCCTCTCGGGCCGGGGCGGCGGCTGAAGAGGAGGAGGAGGAGGAGGAGGAGGAAGGGAAGAGGAGGAGGAGGAGGAGGAGGAGGAGGAGGAGCCCCTCCCCCTCCTACTTGTGGTGGTGGTGGTGAGAGACAAGCCCACCACGCTGGACCCGCCGAGCAAGCGCAGTGGGGCGGCGCCGAAGGCGCCGCCGGGGAGCCCCCCGGCGCCGCTCCGAGAAATCCGCGCGGACCTCCGAGTTTCTATGTTGACGTCCTTCCTCGTTCTCTCAGGAGGCAATTACTGGGAGGTTTTCGTCGGAAGGATGAAAGAGGATGAAGCCCCTTTGGGGGGCTGTTACGCAAGAGCGGGCCTCGGATTAAGCCGGATTGAACCGGATTGAACGGGATTAAGCGGGATTAAGCCAGATTAAGCGGGATTAAGCGGGCTTAGGAAGGTTTCGGGACCAGGGCAAAATCAGAATTTGACCTCCCAGGAGTTGCATCCGAAGTTCTCCTAGATGACTACATACCAGGCCACCCCAACCCAACCCGAAGACACGAATTTCGGGTTGGGGGGGTACGGGCTTCACATGTGTTTCTTCATGTTCCCCGACCCCCCCCCCTGGAAATGAAGGGCAAATTGAGGCCTTCGGGTTGGGTTGGGGTGGCTTGGTGGACGGTGACTA
>CAUYUJ010006969.1:0-5000 GCA_963575745.1 Prorocentrum cordatum | reverse complement strand
CAGCATCAGCATCATCAGCATCATCATGATCATCATCACCACCTTCATCATCATCAGCATCAGCATCACCACCACCATCATCATCATCACCATCATCACCATCATCATGATCAGCATCATCATCATCATCAGCATCAGCATCACCATCACCATCATCATCATCATCATCATCATCATCATCACCATCATCATCAGCATCAGCATCAGGATCATCAGCATCAGCATCAGCATCAGCATCATCAGCATCATCAGCATCATCATCATCATCCTCATCCTCATCCTCATCCTCATCCTCATCCTCATCCTCATCCTCATCCTCATCCTCATCCTCATCCTCATCCTCATCCTCATCCTCATCCTCATCCTCATCCTCATCCTCATCCTCATCCTCATCCTCATCCTCATCATCATCATCATCATCATCATCATCATCATCATCATCATCATCATCGTCCATCCCCCTGGGGGCGCCGAGCGCCATTGCCGAGGAAACGGACGGGCCATCGCAATCCACTGGCCCCGAGGTGCGCGACTGGGGCCCATGCACCGTAACCGTGCCTGGACTCCCTGCAGGCCCCGCTTCGGCGCGGCGTACGGGTTATGTCGGGCCTTTCCCCCTACAGGAGGATTTTCGACGGAAACATAAAACTACCCCAGAAATAATCCAAAAAGGTGAAAAAATACTCAAAAAATAGTCCCCATACTATCTTTGGACAATTTTTTGACTATTTCTGGGGTATCTTTTATTTTTCGTCAAAAAATTCCCCGCTATGGGGGACAGGCCCGACTTAAGCGTCCGGGGCACCGCCGTCCGGCTCCGAGGGCCGATCAACAACCCCGGCGTCGTGCCTTTGTCGCAGCGTCGACCCTCACTCGGGCCGGGCGAAAGGAGGAAGCCTGAACAAGTACCCCCAAGAAAAATACCCAAACATACAGAAAAAGACTCAAAACATCGTCCCCTGACAATTTTTTCTCCGTTAGGAGATTCCCCCAGTGGAGGGCCAGGCCGGGCGAAAAGGGGGGATAGCAAAGGGGGGGGGGTTGAGAATCAGCTCACGCAGCTGATTTTCCCGGCGCCTCCCGGCGCCAGGAGGCGCCCATGTATCGAGGAATGGGCCCGGCGGCGGGGCCGCGAACCAGCTGCACGCAGCGGATTCCGAAACCCCCCCTTTCCCCATCACCCCCCTTGCGTTCGGCCCGACTCACAGGTCTGGACCCCGTCGCCGGGACTGGTTCTTTATCCCGAGTCGTTTTTTGACGGCCACGGGGCCCAGCATGGGCCCCCAGAGGCCCAAAATAGCGAAACACCTCCCGTCGTGATAGCTTCGCAACGCGAGGAAGTCTGGGCACCACCTCCACGTCGAGAACCCACGACGCCCCAGGAAACGCCGCGCCGCGCTCGGGCTGGCCCCAGACACTGCTGAGAGCGAGCGAGCGAGCGCCCATTCGGCCCTACTGGTCGTAGGGCCGCGCCCGTTTGGGCAGGACAGGTCGGGCTGCAGCTCCTGTGAGGACAATGTGAAGCAATGCGTGCGTGCTCTCTCCTCCTCCTCCTCCTCCTGCTCCTCCTCCTCACTTTGCACTCACGGCAACTGCTGGCGCATCACGGCTGAACGCAAGAGTGGCCCTGGGTAAGAGTGACCTGTGGTGCGCGGCTTTTTAGGGGCCGCGGGGGGACCAACACACAAGCGCGCCAGACGCCACTATCGCATCGCGTTCGGCGGTCGGGAGGTCACCCCAGCCAAGGGTCACTCTTACACGACGGTCGGAATATGTAGGTAAAACATGAAGCAGTAAGGCGTTGGAAATAGGTCGGATTTCCGCCCGCCCCCTAAAAAGGAGGGAAGAGGGAAACCGCTCGACTCTTGAAGCAGGAGGGCGCCCAAAGTGGATTGGGATTTGAGAATCCCAGAATACCTACTTCCACCGACCGGTGTGCACGTGCAGCCTTATGGTGTTCCTGCGTACTGCAGCCTTGGCCACCCGAAAGAACTTCGAGCACGAAGGCAGCACAGAAACTTGAGGGCTTTCACGTGCCGAGCCCTGGGAGGCGACACTCGTTCGACACTGTTCCGACATTTTCTGGGTGCTCGAAATGATGTCTGGGACGTGGTCCTTAAGTACGATGGGAGCAACATGACCGGCGACTCCGATGTGGCTTGCAAGGGGTGTGGTTTGCAACCCGCGCCCTGGGGGGCACCATGGGGGGCGGGCGGGGACCTCGACAGAGCTCTCTCCGCTGCGCCCCGAGCAGACCCAGCGAGGACAGTGTCGTGATCCCCGGGCCCAAGCTGTGCCAATCGCAAACCACACCCTGGCGTAACCATACCCTTTGTAGTCGCCGACGTAAGGTGTAGCCGAGCATCGCGGGTCTCTCCGGCCGGCCCAGCGAGTCGCATCGGATTGGATGTCGTGGGCGCCCCGTGGCCGAGCAGGGCCCCCCCCCCATCGCGCAGATCCCCGTCGGCTCGAGCTTGCTCATAGCGTCGAGCCGCAGAAGTCCCGACCCACTCCCCCCAGACCCGCTGGCGATGTGAACAAAAAATCACGACGGAAGGACTTTCGCTATCTTCGGCCTACGGGGGCCTTTGCCGGGCCTCGGGGCCGTCAACACATGACTCGGGATGAAAAGCCTGTCCCCGGGACGGGGTCCAGACCCCGGGGGTTCGACGCTGTGAAAACATCACGACGACGGGGGTCTGATGCTTCATCCTGGGCCCTTTTTTCACGGACCCAGGGCCCGGCGAGGGCCCCCGTGGGCCGAGGATGACCAGAAGCCCTCCGTCGTGACCCGGGGGGGCCCCTGGAGGTCGTGCTGGGCCGTCCTGACGCCAGGCCGCTGCTCGACGAGCTCCAGCGGCGCCTGCAGGACCCTGAGCGCGGCGGCAACGGTCGGCTCCCTCAGCCCGAGGCCGGCCTGGGCACGAGGCTGGGGCAGGCTCGGGCGGGGTCTGCGGACGGTCGGGGCGGGGCACGGTGGGGAGGTCGCTGGCTGGAGGGCCGGGGCGGGGCGCAGTCGCTGGGGGCCAGGGCACGGTACGGTCGCAGGGGGGGGGGGGCCTTCACGCTCGCTGGGCACGGTCGCAGTGGGCGCCAGGGCACGGTGGCATGGCATGGTCGCTGGGGGGCCCGTCACGTGCCGTCGCAGGGGGGGCCCAGGGCACGGTCGCAGGGTCGGAATCATGCAGCGCGGGAGTACAACGGCAGGTATGAACACAACGCCCCCCTCCTTCTCCTCCTCTTCCTCCTTCTCCGCCTCCTCCTCCTCCTCCTCGTCCTCCTCCTCCTTAAGAAAAGTTCACGTCGGTAGGGCGGGCTGGGCGTTTCGCCTGAGACTTCCCCACCACTAGCGATCCTGAAGCTTCAAGACTCCGACAGCTCAACCGATGTAGGGCTAATCGTGTTCAAAGTGTGGCTCTCGCCTCCGCGCTGCGATCACTGATCTTGACAGATTCGACCAGCTACAAACATGGAGGGCGGAAGATCGGTTTCAAAATATGGCTCTCGCCTTGGCGCTGTACCTATTCGTGTCTGATTCTGGCTCATACTCAAAAGGGGGCTCTTGCCCGAGGCTTCTCAGCTAATCGACCGCAATGTCAGACTTGCGCCACGAATGTGCCGATGCATAGCGGCTCTTCTTCAGAGTGGGGCCCCCGCACGAGGATCCTTCACGCTGCATGACCACAAGCACAGGCTCTGCGGCAGCTGCGCGGCTGGAAGCAGCAGCAGCAGCACGGGCGGTGGCTCCCCTCCTTCCCCTACCTCCCCCCCCTCATCCATCATCGCTCAGCCCTGCTCCTCCTTCCTTTCCTCCTCCTCGTCCTCCTCGTCCTCCTCCTCCTCCTCCTCCTCCTCCTCCTCCTCCTCCTCCTCCTCCTCCTCATCCTCATCCTCCAACCCTCCGTCCCTCCCTCACTCCCTCCCTCCCTCCTCACCCTCCTCCTCCTCCTCCGCCTCCTCCTCCTCCTCATCATCATCATCATCATCAGCATCATAATCATCATCAGCAGCAGCAGCATCATCATCATCATCAGCATCATCATCATCACCACCATCATCATCATCATCATCATCAGCAGCAGCATCAGCATAATCATCATCATCGTCAGCATCCCCGTCCCCCTCCTCCTCCTCTTCCTCTTCGTCTTAATAGTGGTATGAGTATTGTGAATCGTATTATTCGTCATCTTCGCAAGCCATTCGCAATACTAGAATTACGAATATATTGTTGTTCGTACCGGTGGCATTATCATTCGTCGTCGTACTAGTCGTACGATTGTGTTTGTTGGTATGAGTCGTCTCCTTCTTCGTCTTAGTGTTAGTATTACTCGTCTTCTGAGTATTCGAATTCGTATGACGTGTTACTGGTCTTATAGTGTTGCTTAGCATGCTTCCACTTAGTATTATTAGTACTTGGAATCGTATTTTGTTGACCAACACTAGTTGTACTATTCGCCGTAGTAGTACCAGTTGCTGTAATACTATTCGTACGAGTTGTATGCTTAGCATGCGCCGTATTGGTCCTATGTTTAGACTGATTGCTCTGCATCGCAGTATTGGTATTCGTAGTATTGGTATGCGTCGTCGCGTTCGTCGTCGTACTTTCATTATACGTATGTATAGTGTTCGTGCTCCACTTCTGCTTATTCGTCTTCGTCCCCCTCGTATCAATGTTATTCTGATGTATCATCATTATGCTCCTCCTGTTCCTCCGCCTCCTCCTCCTCGGCCTCCGCCTCCGCGTCCTCCTCCTCCGGCCCTTACTCCTCTTGCTCCTCCTGCCCCTCCTCCTCCTCCTCCTCCTCCTCCTCCTCCTCCTCCTCCTCCTCATGCTCCTCCTCTTCCTCCTCTTCCTCCTCCACCTCCTCCTCCTCCTCCTCCTTCTCCTCCTCCCCACCCCTCCTCGTCCTCTTACTACTCCTCATCTTCCGCCTCCTCCTCCTCCGTTTCCTCCTCTTCCTCCTCCTTCCTCCTTCGCCTCCTCCTCATCCTCCTCCTCC
>CAUYUJ010006968.1:27500-49870 GCA_963575745.1 Prorocentrum cordatum | reverse complement strand
ACAATTACACAATATGAATACTACTCTCCCACTTCCCCTGATGGCGTCCGGAAGATGTTCGGCACCCCCCCGCGTACTGTTTTTTTACACACAGGATTCCCCGGAGTTGGGTTTTCGCTTGTGTTTTTTCCTAAAATGCTGCTCTCGCTGAGGCGCTGGCCTAATTTTCGGGCTCCCGCTCCTTCCGAATCGTGTTCCCGCTGCAGCGCTGGCCTCATTTCCGCGCTCACGCTCGTTCCGAATCGTGCTCCCGCTGCAGCGCTGGCCCAATTTCTGCGCCTCTCGTTGTTCCAAAACGTGCTCCCGCTGCAGCGCCGACGTTTTCGATCCATTTTAAGAAGCCCCAAATCTAGAAAATGATCCCCGGCAAAAACATTGGAGGTGATTACACATCCGGTGTCGATTCGTTGATTTTTGGGGCCGCAGAAAGCCCCCCCCCCCTTTTGGGCGGCGTCCTTTTCCGCACAAGATTCCCGGGAGTTTGGTTTTCATCTATGTTTTTGAAAATCCGAGTCTTTCCGGTCCTTCAGAATGTTGCTCCCGCTGCAGCGTTCGTCCTATTTTCCGCGCCGCTGGTCGTTCCAAATCGTGCTGCCGCTGCAGTGCAACGGTCCCCGGCCCCATGCTATGATATGCTCCGCTCCAGTGGCGTTCTTCGGCTCTTCAACAATGGTGCTCCCGCTGCAGCGTTGGTCCCATGTCTGCGCCTCTGCTCATTCCAAATCGTGCTGCCGTATTGTTTTCTTGGCACTACGGCACTCTTCGGCTCTTCAACATGTCGCTCCCGCTGCAGCGTCGGTCCCATTTCTGCGCCTCTGGTCGTTCCAGATCGTGCTGCCGCTGCAGCGCATGCGTCCCGCGTCCCATGCTATGACATACTACGCTCAGCATTGCTCTTCTGCGCCATGCTATGACATGCTACGCTCTGCAGTGCTATGGCATGCTACGCTCTGGGCTCCATCGCTGGTGCTTTCAATTGTGTCTTCGTCGTCGTCGTCGTCTTCGTCGTCGTCGTCTTCGTTTTCATCGCGCCGTCGTCCTCCTCCTTTCCCTCTTAGGTAACAGGGTCAGATGCGAAGCCCGATTCGGTGAGAGGACAATGAAGTAGCTCAATGGGAAGGGATGGGAGGGAGGGGTAGGATGTCAGATGTTGACGCGAGCGCACCTAGCTTGTCATCCTCCCCCTTCCCCTCCTCCTCTTCCTCCTCCTCCTACCATCATGGTGTGGGAACGTCACAGCCCTCTCCTCCTCCTCCTCCTCTCCCTCCTCTTCCCTCCTCCTCCTCCTCTCTCCTTCTCCTCTCCTCGTCCTCCTCCTCCTCTCCGCCTCCTCCAACGCCTCCTCCTCCTCTCCTCCTTTTCCTCCTCCTCCTCTCCTCTTCCTCCTCCTCCCCTCCTCCCTCCTTCTCCTCCTCCCCTTCTCCTTCTCCTCCTCTCCTCCTCCTCCTCCTCCCTCCCCCTCCTACCTCCTCCTCCTCCCCCTCCTCCTCTTCCTCCTCCTCCTCCCTTTCCTGTTCCGCCGCCCCCTCCTTCTTGTTGTTGGGCGGACTTCGCGATGGCTATGATCGTAGCGTCTGCGTGCACAGTTTTCTCTGGTGCTTTTACTGTTCTTTCGCCAGCTGCTGCTCCTCCTCCTCCTCCTCCTCCTCCTTTTCTCCTCCTCCTGCTCGTCCTCCTCGTCCTCCTCTGTTTCTCCCTCTTCCGCCCTTGCCTTTCACTTTTGCCACAATTCTACCACTGCAGTGCACTGCACTCCCATCACACATACGATTCTGCCACGCGGGGCATACAGCGTTCAACGAGGTCTGCGCTCTGGGCGCACGTGGCACCTGGACTCGCCCTCAGGCTACGTCGCCTCTCTCTCTCTCTCTCCTGCTCTTCTCCGTCCTTTCTTCGCCGACGTTTGGCACAGCGGTGACGGCGCCTTCACCTCGTAATGCCTGCATGGCGGGCAGGCTTCCTGTTGCCGTTGTTTGCCCCCCCCCTCTCCCCGGGCGAAGCCCCGAAGTGGAGGAGGAGGAGGAGGAGGAGGAGGAGGAGGAGGAGGAGGAGGAGGAGGAGGAGGAGAGACGGGCTTCGGCGCCATCGCGCGCCGTGGAGCCCTTACTGAAAGGGCCCTGAAAGAAGGAGGATGTGTGGAGGAAGAGGAGGAGGAGGAGGAGGAGGAGGAGGAGGAGGAGGAGGAGGAGGAGGAGGAGGAGGGGAGGAGGAGAGGAGGGGAGGAGGAGGAGAGAGGAGGGAGGAGGAGGAGGAGAGGAGGAGGAGGAGGAGGTAGGCGGAGGAGGAGGAGGGAGGAGGAGAAAGGAGGAGGGAGGGGGAGGAGGACCACGATTATTCCCTGCTTCCCTGCCCAGAGGAAAGGGGCTCGACCATGCAGGGCCCAGCGGCAGCCTCTGTGCCCCCAGGCCCCTCCCCAGGCATCCGACGCCGTGTCGTTTTCACATCGTGGACGCCCGGAGGTCTGGGCTCCTTCCCCCGACCGGGCTTTTCGCCCTGAGCTGTTTTTTTGGACAGTCCCGGAGGCCGACATTTGTGCAGAAACATCAGTCGTTTTTTTTTGTTGTGGCGCACGCATCTCGCTCTCTCTCTCTCTCTCTATATATATACGTTTATGTATGGTGTATATACAAATACATACACATGCATGTGCATACACACATTTACATATTTGCATACATACAAACACCGTGCATATATACACACACATATATATATATATATATATATATATATGTATACATGTATATATACACATGCCTACACATCTATAATATTTTTTTGAATATTGAATGGGTTTCGTAAAACTGTGTGCCAGCACTTTGTGAATACTTGCATTCGTTTTTCAGGGAGCGGAGAGGTTTGGGCCGCCCCCTTCTCCGGCCCGCCCCGCCTCCAGGCCAAGCGAGACCCGGCGGCGGAGACGCCTCTCTCCCGGTGGCGGCTCGTCTCCACGATGTGGCCCGGGCAGTTCCTGCTCCACAGCGGGCTGAGCGACCCCGAGAGCGTCAGGTTCAACCTGTCAGAGAGGGAGCCACAGCTCTTCGCGTGGTACGAAAATCGCGGCGGGAGGTTTCTTGAATTCGAAAAACCGTCATTCAAATTCGAAAAACCAGTTCCGCGGTCAGAATGGGAGCCACACCGCCTCGCGTGGTGTACCAATCGCAGCGGGAGGTCCTGTGGCAGTCTTCGGCCTCTGGGGGTCCCCGCCAGGCCTCGGGAACCGTTTTTTTTTTTTGTTGGTTTGGTTCGTTGGCTCTTGGAGGTTTTCACGCTTCAGCTGCGCCCCGCCGAGGGCGCGCTCTTCCGGAGCGAAAGAAGGACGTGCGTGTACGTGAGCCCACGTTGGTTGCGACAGTATGGGCTGCGCGAGCGTTCGTGACACGCGGCCAGCCTCGCGGACTGGAGGGGCCGTACTCATGCACGTGGCTGGGCGCGTACGTCCTCTGTGTCGCAGGTGGGAGAAGCGACACCAGCACCACCAGGGGGCCCACCTCCAGCGAGGAGGCCCCCGATGACTCCCCGTGCTGGAGGCTGAGGATGTCTCGAGCGAGGGGGGGACCACACCCCCAGGAAGACCCCCCTTTGCCTCCTCGCACCTCCTCGCCCTGGTGGTGTTGGCGTCGCCGCTCCCTGTTCCTATCCGTGGGCTGCCGAGTCCCAGGGGCACCCGGATCGCCCCGGACTGCCGCCGGAGGCCCGAGCTGAGGCCCGAAAGCCACCGCATCTCGAATACTTTTTCGCGCGCTGCGAAAGCACGTCTCGCGAAGCTTTCTCGCAGTTTTCGGCCTCCGGGGCCCCTCGCAGGGCCTCGAAGCAACGCCTCGGCTGAGGGCCCCTCCCAGGGAACGGGGCCCCAAACCTCCAGGGGCCCACGCGGGAGCCCGTGGGCAGGCCTCGGCGGCGGAGTTCCGGAGAGGAGGCGGTGTCGGGCACGGGCGGGGGGATTGCAGCATCCTGCACGTGGTCGTTGGCCGAGATGTGGATCCGACTGGGATCACACTGGGGATGCCAGCGTCGGCGTTTGGGGCGGGGGGGGGAGTGCGCCGATCTCGGCCAGGTTCATGGGGAGGAGGGGGAGGAGGAGGAGGAGGAGGAGGAGGAGGAGGAGGAGGAGGAGGCGAGGAGGAGGAGGAGGGGAGGGGGGAGGAGGAGGAGGAGGAGGAGGGGAGGAGGAGGAGGAGGAGGAGGGAGGAGGAGGAGGAGGAGAGAGGAGGAGGAGGGGGGAGGAGGAGGAGGAGGAGGAGGAGGAGGAGGAGGAGGAGGAGGGGGCGGAGGAGGAGGAGGAGGAGGAGGAGGAGGAGGATCTGGGTTTGGGCCCTACATGGGAAGGCTCCGAGCTCCTGGGTGCCCCGCCCTCGCCCCTCCGAGCAGCGCCCGCGTCGAAAAAATTCGTGCGCGCGCGCGGTCGTCCTGCTCTTTGGGGTTCTGTCTGGCGCCCTCGTGTCCGCGGTGGGGCGCGGCTCGGAGGCCAGCTCTGAGCAGTTCCTGCCCACTTCGAACAGGAGTCGCTGTCCGCGCGGCCGCGGGCAGTGTCCGTTCGAGACAGAAGGCCGCGTGCCCAACAGCGGCCGCTGTGAGCAAAAACAATCTATAACAATCGTCCCCAGACTACTTCTTGACAGTTCTTGACTATTCCCTCTGTAGAGGGACAGGCCCGACTTAGTTGTGGCAGCATGGCACGGCACAGCGCAGCGCAGCACAGCCGCAGGCACGGTGTCATCCTCAGAGTTTCCATTGTCCATGGCGACTCACACACCGCCTTTGCCGCTCCCTCCTCCTCCTCCTCCTCCTCCTCCTCCCCTCCATCCTTCCCTCCCTACCTCCCTCCCTCGCCTCCTCCCCTCCTCCTCCTCCTCCTCCTCCTTCTCCATTCCTTGTCCTTCTAAATATCTTCTCCCTGTCGCTCACCGAGGCCGGTTTTGTGGGCGGGCCGGGCGTTTCGCCTAAGACTTCCTCACCATATTAGCAACAGTTTCACACATGGAGGGCGGGTTGTTTTCAAACTGTGGCTCTCGCCTCAGCGCCGCGCGCATTCGTTTTAAACATTTGCAAGAGTTTCACGGATTGAGGGCGGATGGTTTTCAAAATGTGGCTCTCGCCTTAGCGCCGTGCACATATCTTAAACCAAGTGCGAGTGTTTCACATATTAAGGGCGGTTCTTTTTCAAAATGTGGCTCTCGCCTTAGCGCCGCGCACATTCGCTTCAAACGTTGTAGGAGTTTCACGAATTCCCATTCTGGCACGATTCAGGATCGTCAAGGCGCAACAGTCAGGTTGATCAGTGGCGGTGGAATCCCGAGAACAATGTTTTGGCATTCTTCAGAGTTCAAATCGTTGTCTTCCAACAAGGCAGTTCCCTCAGTGACAGTGAACCATTGTAGGGGCCTATGCAGAGGGAGCTTGGAGGGAGGGTTTATTCCAACATCGTTGATGACTCTTGGGTTTACACTGGTCCTCCTCTTCCTCCTCCTCCTTCTCCCTCCCTCCCTCCCTCCGCCAGCGTGTGGCTGGCACACAAGCTGCCGCATGCATGTATTGCCCACGCGCCACACCTGCCTCTTCGGCTGCGACGACGGCCTCGACGAGATCAGCCACTACCTCCACTGCCATCGCGCTCTTCACTGGGTCACAGATCCGCCCAACTTTGCGCACGGAGACGTTCTAGATCGCCTCGGGCTCGGCGCTCGCGCAGACTATCCATAGGAGGCTGCCCACGAGTTCTCGCGCCAGATCATGGTGCGCAACATCGTCCTTCTTTACGACTTCTACCTGGAGGTCAAATTTCCCGCAATGTCTACGACGAATCCGACATACTCCATGCGCAAGACCTGTCACAGGACCTTGGAGAGTGAACAACCGCTTCTGAGTCTGGCCCCGCCTGCTGGTCGAGCCAGACGAACCGCATGACGGCACTGGCGCTCCCCCTCCTCCTCCTCCTCCTCCTCCTCCTCCTAGCGCAAGCTCAGATCGAACCGGCCTGGGCCGGCCCGCGAGCCAGTGCCAGCGGCGGCCCCTGGCCGCCCCGCTCGCCTCCCGCCCTCGCCCTCTGCACCTTCCCCCCGTGGGGCCGCCGTGGCGCGCCTCGCGGCCGCGCCGCGCGGCGAAGGAGCGCAGAGGCCGGGCGGCCAGGGCCCGGGCAGGGGCCGTCCAGGCGCTCTTGCAGGGGTCTCGGCAGCCTCGGGCATCGCGGCGGCGAGCCCCCGCGGCTGGGGCGCCGTGCGGCAGGGGGCCCTGCGCGGTGGGTGTGCTGAGCGTGCGGCCCGCGCGCACGGTCTTCCCGCCGGTGCTGTGCAGGAGCGTGCCGCCGATCAAGCCGGAGCTGGACAGGGCCCCTCGTTCAAATCGGCTGCGAGTGTCTTCACCCAGGGACTTATCACGACGAACCAACAACACACGCCCATACCCACAGGGGGGTCGGAGAGGGCTATGGGTGGGTGTTGTCGGATGGGGGTCCCCGCTCGAACGGGAGCGTTCCCCAGGGTCCGACAACCCGCGCCCATACCCATAGCCAGACCTCCTCTCAACGACCCCCCTATGGGTATGGGTGTGTGTTGCTCGTTCGTCATTATCACTGGAGTCTACCCTCTGGATGCTGGCGGTCCTCTAGCTGAGGATCGCACTCATGCAAGCATCCGTGGTCGCGGCTTCCCGCATGCGGAAGGCGGCGATGGCCTCGCTGCTGGAGCCTGGACTCCTGCTAAGTCGGGCGTTGTCGAAGGAGGCGCTGCTGCTCCTGATGCACTTTGGCAGCCGCCTCCTGCGCATGGCCGTCGCCCTGGTGCAGCCTACGAAGCAGGTGTGCGGGAAGGCAGGCGTGCAGTCCGCAATCTCCGTGGCGGTGGGCGTGAGGACCGCGGGACTGCTCGCGAAGGTCCTCCGCGAAGGCCGCAGAGCTCGGCGGCTTGGCAGTGAACAGTGCCGGGCGCGCGCGCGCGCGCCGCGCTAGGGTCGCCCCGTAGCGTTGTTGGGCCACTGGGATGGCATCGTCTCTCGCGGAGGTCGGGCTTTCTGGCATGTTGGTTGGCGGGGAGCCCTGTGCCGCTGGGCGGTGCCGGGGCTTCCCTTGAACCTTCGTTGCTGGAGGGCTCAGCCTTCTCCGCTCGAAGTGTCCGATCCTTCACCGCCTCCTCCTCCTCCTCCTTCCCCTCCTCCTCCTCCTCCTCCTCCTCCTCCTCCTCCTCCTCCTCCTCATCATCATCATCATCATCATCATCATACTCATCCCCCTCCTCCTCCTCCTCCTCCTCCTCTCTTTCTCCTCCTCCTCCTCCTCCTCCTCCTCCTCCTCCTCCTCCTCTTCCTCTTCCTCCTTTCTTTTTCCCTATCGACACCTACCCCCTGTCGCGCCCCGAGGCGTGTTGGTAGGGCTGACCGGGCGTTTCGCATGGGATTCCTCACCATCTATGGCCCGCAAGCTCGAAATTTGCAACGGTTTCACGGATGGAAGTCGGCTCGCTTTCAAAACGATGAGGCTCTTGCCTGAGCGCCGCGCACACTCGTTGTAACAATTTGCTTGCAACCGTTTCACGGATTGAGGTCGCAGCACATCCCCGCTCCGACGTTCCCCACCCCGCCCCCTCCACCCCGCCCACGCGTTGCTGTTACCCGGGGCCCAATCTCCCCCCCTCGCCCCCCAGACAACGACCATTACCTTGACGATCCACGCTCCATCCACACCCCTGCGGCTGCCCCCCACTCTGTGGGAGCCAGGGGGAGCGGGGCATGGATTAAAAAAACATGGCATGGGAGGCCAGGAGCTTTGGTCCATGACCCCGCTCTGGCCTCCCGTGGTTTCGGGGCGCGAGCGGGGGCATGGACAGCATGTGGATCGCCTGATTGCCAGAAGTACTCCAGGAACAATCTCTGCGTGCAATCCTGGGTGGACGCCGGCGTGTCGCGTATCTGCTGGCAGACCCGCGGCGCCGCCCGCACTGAGGCTGAGCGCAGCAAAAAAAAAGAAGAAGGAATAATCTCTGCGAGGCCCGCGGGGTGGCGGCCTCGGCGCCCTGTGCTTTTCCCGCGGCACGCCGGCGCGAAGCCTGGCAGGAGCGGAGGGCCCCGGAGGCGGCCCGCGGCGAGCGGCGGCGGGCTGCCGCGAGATCCCGCGGCTGCGCGCCCCTGGGCCTCGCAGCCACACCGCCGTCCGTGGCGCTTGCGGCCCAGACCGCGCGGGCACCGTGCCGCTACGGCCCAGTCCGCGTGGGCCTTCCCTTCCCCCCAGTGGGAATTCTACCACATTCGCACCCCGAGGCCACGATCCCGTGCAAGTTACGCCCCACAGGGGCGCCCCCGAGGCCACAATCCCCGACACATTCCACCATGTTCGCGCCCCCGAGGCCACGATCTCCGGTAGATTGCGCTACGTTCGCGCCTCTGGGGCCACGCTCCCCGAGGCCACGATGCCCCGCAAGTTGCTGTTCCATCCGCGGGGCGGCCCCCCCGAGTCCCGTCCTCTATCCTTTCCTGCCGTCGTGGTCGACCCTGAGAGCTAAGACAAGTATTCAAATCCTAAAATGCCTTCAAACGCCCTTACGCCGCCCCTTCCGCGCCCGCCCATTTGGGCACATCCCTCACGCAGATCCGTGCCCTCGGAGTGCCAGGAACGGAGTTCTGGGAGCTTTTGCAACTCGCAGGGCGCACCCCTAGATCCGTGGCCCCGAAGTCTCAGGAATGGTGTTCTGGGAGCTTTTGCAAATCGCAGGGCGCACCCCTCACGCAGATCCTTGGCGTCGGAGTGCTAGGAATGGCGTTCTGGGCAGATCTGCAATTTCAGGGCGAGACCGTCACGCAGATCCGTGGCCTCGGATCTCCAGGAATGGGGCTCTGAGAGGATCGGCAAATCCCAGGGCGCGCCCCTCAGACCGTGGCCTCGGAGGGCCAGGAATGGCGTTCTGGGAAGTTTCGCCGCCGCCTGGGCGCACGCCTGTCGCCAGGCATGGCGTCGTTACTGTCCTTCGCGAAAGGTACGGGCGTGACCTCGACCCTTTCGGGTTGAGAGCCGCCCCCGTGCCCTTCCCCAGGGGCCACCCCGTGGAGGCTGGACATGGCCCCCTGGGTTTCCGAGCGGCTATGGCCGCCCCGTCGCGCTGACACTCCGCGGCGCGCTCAAGCGCCACGGAGCCGGCACGGCGGGGCGACCGCGGCCGCCCAGAAGCCCCCCTCCCTCGGGAGCCTCTCGCCGAGAGGCTCCCGGAGGAAGGCGCAGCTGCGCCTCGTCGACGCTTTTCTGGGGGCGCCGCGGTGGGCGGCGGTGGTGGGCGGCGCAAGCCGGGTCTCAACGCATCGTTACGATTCCGCCGTGACGCGGCGGAGGGCTCGGCCCAGCGCCAGCGACACGGTGTGGAGACAACATCGTCGTCGTTTTGAGATCAATCTGTCTTGGGTCATGGGTGGGTGGGACACGTCCGACAGGCTGCGAGTTTGGGCTAGTGGACCCTAAATTCTTAACCCTATAATTACTAAGCCCTGGACACCGAAAAAACGGGTACATACGGTAACATACGGGCACATACGACCCGGCCATGTAAACCCTCGCCATCCTATGCAACACATGCAATTCCCTGATCATGCGTGCTGTAAACCCTCGCCATCCCTTGCAACATGTACGATTTCTTGATCATGCGTGCTGTACACCCTCGCCATCCCTTGAAAACATATTATTCCTTGACGTTCATACACCAATGAGACTTCTCCTTAACAAGGAAGTGCTCTTTAGGTTCCCGAAAGTTCTTTATGGTAGGGTGGTTTGCGGGTGGGACTGGCAGCCACCGCAGGTGGGCTCATAGGCAGGAGGTGATCAGCTGCGGCACAGCTTGTAGACCCTGAACCCTAACCCTAAACCCTAGTCCGGTACAGCCAGCAGTACAGCGCTGCTTGCCGCGTCTCGCGGCGCAACGCCCCCGCCCCGCCCGTGCCGCTGTTGGGCCAGCCCTCGCAGCGAAGGGAGAATGGGCGGCGCTGCTCCGGCGCTGCCCCTGGCGCGTTCCGCGCGCCCGGGGAGGGGAGCCCAGCGCCGAGCCAAGAAGTCCGCGCGGGCCTCCGGAAGGTTAAGTTTGGGTTTAGTCGGGCCTGTCCCTCTACGGGGGGAGTATTCAAATAGTCAAAAAATACAATGGGGACTATTTGTTGATCATGTTTTGAGCATTTTTGTAGCTTTTTCAGAGTATTTTAAATTTTTCGCTGAAAATCCCCCCGTAGGGGGCAGGCCCGACTTGAGTTTAGGCTGTTTTTCCCTCTGAGTGAGCGCGTGCACTCGCCGCCGCGGCCTGTCAGCCCACGGCTGCACCGCCCGCTTGACCGCACCAGCTCCCGCCGAGGCTCGGCGCTGGGAACGCCTTCGCCGGGCGGTCCAGCCCAGTCGCGCCGAGTGCCCCCCCAAGCAGCGCAGCGTGCCGTGCTCGTCGCCCTGCTCGTCGTGGCCTTCGCCCCTGCTGCCGCCTCGCAGCCTCGCAGCCCGCAGCCCGCGGCCCGCGGCGTGCTGTGCCGTGTGCGCGGACGGGTGTGTCCGCTGCACGGGTCCGGCGAATCCACCTCGTTCGACCTTCCCCTCTTTCTCTTCCGACTCCTTTCGCTTCTCCTGATCCTCCTCCCCTTCCTCTCCCTCTCCTGTATCCTCGTCGTTGTTCGCCTCGTGCTCGTGTGCTTTCCTTTGCATTGCATCTCCCCCCGCCAGGTTCAGGATGCCGTGGTATATCTTCTGCTCCATATCGTTCTGCGTCATGGGCGCCGCTTTCGTTGCGCAGGTCAGCGAGTGTGCGTCTTTGGGTTTTCGACATGACAGATGCCGTCGCCGCCTCCGTTGTTCGCAGCCGTCGTCGACGTTGTCTGAGGAGGAGAAGGAGGAGGAGAAGGAGGAGGAGGAGGGGATAGTGTGAAGCAGAGGGGGAAGGAAGTGCTGGAGAGGGTCTGGGTGGCTATATATCATGCTTCTTGTCTGCGGCCTTGTCAACCTACGTTTGTGTTCCGCATGTCGCGCGATGCAGTTGCCGATGAGCCAGCACCTGTGGTCGCTCAGACGACAGGACGAAGGAATTTGCTACAATTGAGGAAGCTGGGGCCGCTAAGCTTCTCTAGTTGGCTACTGCCCCCCCCCCTGCCTGGCAAACCCACGTCTGCAAGACTGGCCAGGCCTGAGCAACTTCCATGGGAACGGGGCTGGGATGAGCACCTGATGATGAAGGGGGAGCAGGAGGATGTGCAGTATCATGACGGGTGTCGATCGTCGCAAGTTCCTGCCCGATCCCGCAGCGCTCTCGAGATAATCTTGTGTGCGTGTTGATTCCAAGCAGTATGCGCACGGCCACACGCCCATTCCCAGACTAGAGTGCAGCGGTCCGTACACCCACGCGCCCCCTCTTTTTCTCTCCCCCCTCGAATCTATGCGACTGCAATGATGGTGCAGACATGATTGATGAGCAGTGGTGCTGATTTTGCCCGCTACAGGCACTCGCAGCACATTCAACTTGAATAGTAAGGATGAGCAACTGTCCAAGGTTACCTTTGCATCCTTCCCCTTCGGCCCTTCCTGGGCCGCTTTCGCTGGCCGCGCCCCGCTCGCAAAGTGTCTACATGGCATTCCCCTGCCGTTGCATTCATGTCGTACGTCTTATGAACTATACGGGTGGTTGACTGCAGGCGAGGGTGGAGGAGGGTGATGCAGGCATGGGGACAAGGGAGACTGGGGAGGGGAAGGAGGGCACGAAGCGGGAGAGGGGGACGGGGAGAGGCAGGTGGAGGGGAGGGAGAGCTGGACATCCGCAGAAGAGGGGGAATGGGCACGCGCTAGAACGACCTTCCGAGAGAGCACTCCTGTGTGAGCTCTTCCCGCTGCCATCCTTCCAAGCAGCCCTCCCCTGTCCTGGCGCAGGTGTCCATGCTGTGGGACAAGACCGCCGACGTGGTACATGGCCAGGACGGCTTTCTCGCGAGTGCTCTTGCTGGGGATGGGGCGCAGAGGCATGGAAGGTATTGTTATTGGACATAGAGAGAGAGAGAGAGAGAGAGAGAGAGAGAGAGAGAGAGAGAGAAAACGAAAGAGAGAGACGGAGAGAGAGAGAGAGAGAGAGAGGCAGAGCGATATATAATCACACACATGTTTATCTCTCCATATATATATATATATGTGTACATATGTATGTGCATACATCTGTATCTATATATACGTATATCGATCCTGTCGTGCCTGTCAGTGACCCCCTCCCTGTGTGTATGTATGTATGCATGCATGTATGTGTGTGCATGTCTATGTATGCATGCATATGCCTGTATGTGCATGTATTTGAATGTATACAAGTATGTATTCATATGTGTATGTATGATACGTACGTATGCTTTTGTATATGTATGCATGCACAGGTGTAGGTTCGTATTGTATGCGCGTGCGCCCCTGGGATGTATATGTGTATGTGATTGTATGTATATGAGTACACACTTTCACTCCCTATGAAGGTGGGTCGGACTGTCTCTGTGAATGTATTACCTACTACCTACTAGTACCTACTTCAACCTACTAGCACCTAGTACTACGACCTACTAGTACCACACAGGACTACCACCTAGTATCACACAGTACGGCTAACATGTAGTAATACACAGTACTACCACCTACTAGTACCTAGTACTACTATCTACTCGTATCACACAGTATTATTACCTAGCAGCACACAGTACTACTATCTCCTAGTAGTAACTAGTACTAATGCCTCCTAGTACCAAGTACTACTACCTACCAGCACCACGGTACAACTACATGCTAGGACCAAACAGTACTACTATCACTACTGCTACCTACCAGTACCACACAGCACTACTACCTAGTACCTACTACTACCTACTAGTACCACACCGTACTACTACCTACTAGCACCTACTAGTACTACTATGTACCTACTAGTACTAATATTACCCAGTACTACACAGTACTACTTGTACTGGTACCTGCCAGGACTACTACCTACTAGTGCATACTAGTACGGCTACCTTCTAGTACCTAGTAGTACTACGACCTACTAGTACTACGATTCCCTAGTACTACACAGTACTACTACCTACTAGCACCTACTAGTACGACTACCTAGTACTAAGTACTGCTACTACCTACTAGTACCATCCAGTACTACTAACTAGTACTACTACCGGCTAGTGGTAAGCCGTATTACTACCGAGTGCTACCCAATACTACCTAGTACTATCACCTAGTACTACTACATGTTACCATTGCTACTACTACTATTACGACCAAGTGCTCTGAGAGCCACCGAGAGCCTTTGAGAGCCACCGAGAGCCTCCGAGAGCCTCCGAGACCCTTCTGAGAGCATCTAAGGTCCTCTGAGAGCCTCCAAGAGCCTCCGAGTGCTTCCGGGATCCTCTGAGAGACTTTGAGATCCTCGGAAATTTTCCGAGAGCTTTTGAGAGCGTCCTGGCGGCAGCAGCAGCAGCGCTTCTTGGCACCCGCATATCCAAGCCTGGGAGCTTCCAACCCCCTTTTTCCCTCCCCCCTCCCTCCCGTCTCCCTACCGCCTGCCTCCCTCCCTCCCTCCTGCCTCCCTCCCTCCCTCCCTCCCTCCCTGCAGCTTCCTGCACTCATATCAGACTCGTTCTCATCAGACATTCACTCATATCAGACTCGTTCACACCAGACATTCACTCACATCAGACTCGATCACGTCAGACAATTACATCTGAGTCGTTTACGTCAGACATTCACATTCGACTCGTTCACATCAGACTCCTTCACAACACACCCACTCACAGCATACTCATTCACGTCAGAGCACTCACATCAGACCCACTCACATGAGACTTCGTCATCACTCAAAACAGGCCCCAGAACAAATGCACATTTTTTTGTGTGTGTGTGCGTGTGTGTGTGTGTGTGCGTGTGTGTGTGTGTGTGGTAGCAAAGTCTCCCGTCAAGGTGTTCGCCAAAGGGGATACATGAGTAAAGCACGGCCGTTGACGCTGCGCACCACCGTTGGAGGGTAGCAAGAAGTGCTCCTGAGGAGAAGGCGGCGTGGGCGAAGCTGCACCAGAGGAGGTGGTGTTGGTAGACATTGAGAGAGAAGAGATCTAGAGCGTTGGGTACTGAGGATGTGGAGGTGGGGCTAGCAAATGAGCTTAACACTACAACAACACAGCACACATCCACACACCCTACCACACCTGACAACACATGCACAATAATTGCGACACCACATACAGACAACACGCACGTACTACACTACATCACATCATATACCAGAACACAAAACCACCATCACATTTCAGCACAACCAGCACACTGCACATACCACCAACAGACACATCACGAACGAACAGGACCACCCACACAGCACACACACACACACGTTACAGGTCACATGCCAACCAAGAGGGGAGATCATTGGGAGGCACGTTCGGATGTTTATGGATATATATATGCACATATGTATATTTGTATACGTCTATATAGACATGCAAATATATACACACACACACACACACACCTATATACATATATATATATATATATATATATATAGGTGTGTGGAAAAATCGACCCCGCCCTGGGGCTCCGCCCACTCCGCCGTCATTTCCAGCAACATCCCAGTACCACACTCCCGGGCTCCCAAGAGAGCTTCAGGGAGAGCCTGAAGACGGCTCAGGACGCCACCGAGAAAGCCCAAGAGAGCTCCAAGGCTTTCCAAGCCAGCCCCCCGATGGCTCTGAAAGCCCCCAAGAGCACTCAAGATCGCTTCCAAGAGTCCCCCAAGAGCTCCGGGGAAGCCCTCGAGATGCCAAAATCGTTGAACAGCCTACGGAAAATCACTGACTATCCTTTTTCTCGCACTTCCGCCTCCGACACGCTTCTGAGGCTTGCGCAAGCCCCCCCAGAGAGCTCCAAGAGGCCCCCAGGAGGCGTCCCCAGCGCCGAGAAGTGGGCCCAAGAGGCCACACGAGGCCCCCATGACTCCCGAAGGGGCACCACCGAGGCCCCAAAGACGCTCCGAGCAGAGCTCCCAGGAGCTGCCCTGGAGGCATCCAGCGCCGAAGAAGGGGCCCCGAGAGGCTCTCAAGAGCTCCCAAGAGGCCCCTAAGAGCTCCAAGATACCCCCAAGAGCCGCTCGGAACGCATCTTGGGGGCATCTTAGAGAGCTCTCTCGGGGTGCATGCGCAAGCCTCGGAAGCGTGTCGAAGGCGGAAATGCGAGAACACAAAACTCGTATATTCCTTGGTTGTTGCAGTGATGATGGCCTGTCGAGAGCTTCCTGGGAGCTCTTGGGGGACTCTTGGAGGCCTCTCGGTCATTTTGGGTGCCCTTGGGGGCCTCCGCAGGCAACTTGAAAAAATTCGGGAATTCCCTCAAAACCATTTTTACAAGTTCGTTCATCCCCCTCCGTTCCCTCCTGTCCCAGACTTTGGCGTGCCCCAGCGTGCGTTTCCGCTTCCCCCATCCTTCGCTGTCCGTTCTCCTTGCTCTCTTGTTTGCTCTTGGTTCTCCACCGTCTCCTGTTCCACATCCCTCTCCCTTCTTTTATCTTCCCCCGTCCCCGCTGCGTCATTATTCCTCCCCCTCTCCCTCCTCTCTCCTTCACGCTTTCCTCTCTCCGCGTCCCTCATGCGTTTCCGCCTCCCCCCTCCCTCATCCTCAACTCTCCTTTGCTCCTTCCTCCCTCCGCCGCCCTCACCCATCATCCTGCCCCACTAAGTGGTAGGAGGCCCAGCTTGAAAAAACATGGAGGTCACTAACCTAATTGATTATCAAGGCCGACGCCATGCGACATTTCGAGCCCAGACCCCAAGAGCCCCGTGGATGCGTCCGAGGCGCGCCCAAGAAGTCCCCAGAGACCACCTGTAGACCCCCACCGAAAACCAAAGAGACCCCATCCCCAGAAACCCCCAAGAGCCCTCCAACCACGTCCCCCAAAGGCATCCACAGGAGCTCCCAGCATGGTTTTTCCAGGCTGTTAGGAGTTCTCGGGCTTCCCTGGTCGGCGCCGCGTGGGCAAGGAAACCTGGCCGATCGCGGCCAGATCCCGGAGACACGGAGCGGCTCGAAGCCCTCGTGCTTCCCCTCCCCTTTACAAGACCACTTAGAGCTGGAAGCATGGAGCTCCCTGCTTCGCTGAGGCGCCCTTGTTCTTCATGATTTTCTCCCTCTCAGGGGACGCAGAGTCTGTTGTCATGTCATTCGAGGACGGCGACCTTCCATTCCTGACGTTTGGCGACGACGCTCTCCCCCCGAGCGCCGCCAGCTTTGAGCACCCAGCCCGAGCGCGCCCGTGTCGTGCTGTGCCCGGGCCGATTCTTGACGCTCCTCGTATGCCCCGCCCAGTCTGGCGGGGCCGCTCGCTGCGATTCGATTTACCGGCCAGGGCCGCGATTCCGATTCGATCCGATTTTGCTTGATTCTTCGGCATCGGCCGGTGCAGCCGGAAGCCGGGCGCGGCGGTCCGATACGACGCCAAGGCAAGTTGTTCCGAGTGGGGAAGTGCAGAAACAGGCGACGGAGCGCAAAGAGAGGGGGCAGCCGTCAAGCCTAAGTGATAGATGGTTGAGCATGGTCAGACCCGTGAGCCACATAGATTCCCTCGCTGTCCCGTCGAATGAGGAGGCGGGAGAGGACGTATGAGGCGGCGTGACGCAGAAGAGGAGGAGCAAGGGGAGGAGGAGGAGAGGGAGGAGAAGGAGGAGGAGGAGGAGGACGAGGAGGAGGAGGAGGAGGAGGAGGATAGGAGGAGGAGGAGGAGGGGAGGAGGAGGAGGAGTAGGAGGAGGAGGAGGAGGAGGAGGAGGAGGAGGAGGACGAGACTTGGAGGAGGAGGATGAGGATGAGGAGGAGGAGGAGGAGGAGGAGGAGGTGGAGGAGGAGGAGGAGGAGGAGGATGAGAAGGAGGAGGAGGAGAGGAGGAGGGAGGAGGAGAGGAGGAGGAGGAGGGGAGGAGGGAGGAGGAGGGGAGGAGGAGGAGGAGGGGGAGCAGGACTTGGAGGAGGACTTGGGGGAGGAGGAGAAAAAGGAGGAGGAGGAAGATGAGGAGGAGGAGGACATGGAGGAGGACAAGGAGGAGGAGAAGGAGGAGGAGAAGGAACAGGAGGAGGTGGAGTGATGATGAGGTGGAAGGCGGGCTGAATGAATCTGATTTTGACAGAGCACACTTCCACTCAACTCCTGCCTCCTGCCTCCTGCCTCTTGCCTGCCTTTCTTTCTGTCTTCCTTCTTCGTGTTCCTCCTCCCCATGCGATCCCTTTTCCTGCCGCTTCTCCCTTTAATTGGCGCCCCTCCTCGTCGCGCTACCAGAGGTGTAGGTCGGACGGGCCTGGCGTTCCGCCGGGCATCTCATCACCGCTTAAGGGCCTGAGGTTTGAACTCTGAGCCATTGCACGGGCGGAGGGCGGGTGGTGTTCAAGCTGCGGCTCTCGCCCGCATTCGCTCCAACAGTTTCCATCAGCTCTACGGGTGGAGGGCGATCCGCTCTCAGACTGTGCCTCCCGCCGCAGCGCCGTTCGAATTCGTCCGAGCAGTTCCGCACAGCTCCGCGGATGGAGAGCGAGCAGCTCCTAGCATGAGGCTCTGACAGAGCGCGGTATACACATTCGTCTTAACACCTTCCAGCAGCTGTTTGAATGGAGGGCGGGTGGATATGAACGCGTTGGTCGTCTTCGCGCCGCGCATACCCCTCTTATAAGCTTCCGCCAGTTACAGGGATGGGGGGCGGGTAGTTCTGCTGTGCTCGCCCGAGCGCTGCGCCCGTTCGGCTCGATCGTTCCCAGCAGTCACGCAGATTCCATGCGGCGGGAGGTGTCGTTTTCCGAAGCGAGGTTCTCGCTCGAGCCCGCCTCAACGATCCACAAACGACCACGAGCGCAACACTGCGCAGCACTTGCACGGACGGGCGGCGATTTCTCTCCTCGCCAGGCGGTGCGACACCGCGCGCGACGAGATTCGAGCGATGCGCTGGTGGCGGGCGGGCGGCTCTCAACACACACACACACACTTACACACACTTACACACACGTACACACACTTACACACACTTACACACACTTACACACACTTACACACACTTACACACACTTACACACACTTACACACAGTTACACACTTACACACACTTACACACACTTACACACACTTACACACACTTACACACACACACACTTACACACACACACTGGCGCTGTCGCCTGCAGGCGCAGGCCTCTGGGGCGCTCGGCTTTCAGAGGGGCGCCTCGTGCAGTGACAGGGAGTGCTTGCAGGGACTGGCGGAGGAGGGGACCTGGGACGGGAGGGCGCATCGTGGGGACGGACATCGTTCGTGCACCATGGGATTTCCTCAGGATTTCCACTGCCCGTGGCGCACACTCACATACACCGCCTCTGCCGCTCCCTCCTCCTCCTCTTCCTCCTCCTCCTCCTCCTCCTTCTCCTCTTCCGCCGTGCCCAGACATTCGCTCAGCATTGGTCCCAGGACCCCCTCCCAGGTTTTGCCCTGGCCGGTTTTCCATGCCAGGCCGAGTGCTGATGGTTTCGTGGCCCTGACAAGCGGGCCTCCAGGGGCCGAAAGAGGTGCAGCATGTCCTCGTTGAACTTGTCCCTCCTCCTCCTCCTTCTTCTTTTCCTCCTCCTGCAGACCTTCAGATGTTGGCTATGATGTTCATCCGAGGCAGCAGTTCCCCCCCCCTCACCCCCAGGGGCGATTACCCTGGGGGGTGGTGATCAAACTAGGAGATCTGTGAAGAAACAGCGAGGCGAGCGACGGACCCCCCCCCCCAGGAGGGGTAGGCACGCCCCCTTCAACCTGGGGGAGGGGGGGATGGGGAAGCGGGAGGAGAGGCTCATGCAGGAGAAGGGGGAGGAGAGAGCAGCACGGCGGGCGACGGTTGAGGCGCCAGCGGGGAGGCGGCGTGGCTGCGGTGAGGACTTGCGAGTGCGGGGTTGGCTCGCGCAAGGCCGCGCTCGCCCAGGGGGGTGGCTTGAGAGCCTCGCCCCCGGCCCATGGGAAGCCCCAGCCATCCAGCCCGCACTCCCACGACGGGGAGCCCCAACCCGCCGCGGCAGGCGCAGGGTACATCCGAACGTGGAACGGGTGGCTGCCACAAGGACAAGGAGGAGGAGGCGGCGGAGGAGGAGCAGGAGGAGGAGGAGGAGGAGGAGGAGGAGGAGGAGGAGGAGGAGGAGGAGGAGGAGGAGGAGGAGGAGGAAAGGAGGGGAGGGGGGGGGAGGAGAGGAGGAGGAGGAGGACGACGAAGGAGGAGGGGGGGGGAGGGGGGGGGCTCCACCGGGCGTGGAGGTTGAGCCTTCCTGGCGGTGGCCTCGTTGTTGTTCGTCTCCTCCTCCAACAGATCCAATCCCACCCCCCCTCCTCCTGTACTGGCTGGCTGAGTTGCGGCAACGAGTGAGGTGCAGGGGCGTGCAGCAGCGTGTGGCTACCATCGGCAGGGGCCAATGCACTCCGGGACGAACGGCGCACGGGCCTCTCCTAATTGTTCTGGGATCCCGGCAGGGACGGCCCCCAGTCTTGCCCGGGGAACCCTCACCAGCCGAGGCAAGCGAAGGGCTACCGTGGGCAGTACTGGGCGCCACCCTGGGACCCCCACCGGGTGAGGGGAGGTTTGCTGCGCTGTCCAACGGGGGTGGCCCCTTGGGTACGTCGTCCCTCCCCTTCCACTTGGCCCTAAACCATTCACCCTTAGGCTGGTAGATTGCTGCTGGCTTGGTGGCAGGCGGATGGCTGTGCGGCGAGTGCTGAGGTGTGGCGGCAAGTGCCTGCAGTGGCTGGGATTGACTCCTCTTTCTCCTTCTCCTCCTCCTCCTTCTCTCCTCGAACCTCCTCCTACTCCCCCCGCTCCTCCGACCCCTCTCACCCCGCTCACATTTTCATTCCTCCCACTCTCCCTGTTCTCCCACTCCTCCCACCCCTCTTTGAACCTTCTCCCTCTCCTCCCCCTGCTGCTCCTCCTCCTCCTCCTCCTCCTCCTCCCACTTCTCCTCTCACCACAGCGCGCTTCGCGGCTCTCGGTGCGCGACGGCGCCGGCAACAGGCCGTCGACTCTTGCGGCGTCGAGACGACCTCAGCGTCCTACTCCGGCCGCGCTCGTCCGTGCGCCCCCCCCCGTCGGAAGGCTTTCCGAGCGCATCAGTTGTAGTGGTTGTAGCCGTAGCAGTCGCAGTCGCGGCCGTAGTAGTAGTAGTAGTAGTAGTAGTAGTAGTAGTAGTAGTAGTAGTAGTAGTAGTAGTAGTAGTAGCAGTAGTAGTAGTAGTAGTAGTAGTAGTAGTAAGTAGTAATAGTAGTAGTAGTAGTAGTAGTAGTCGTAGTTAGAGGAGGAGGAAGATGAGGAGTAGTGGTATTAGTAGTCGTAGTTCGGTCCTCCAAGGATGGTGGTCCGTGGTGTTTTCCTGACAGCTTTTCTCCGAACGGCGTGCTACACTACGTCGCCTTCGGATTAAGGCTCTCTCTCGTTCGGTTGTTGTTCTCTAAGATGTGTGCCCAGGAGGCTCCAGACCCTGGAGGGTTCCTTGTCTGATGAGGGCGGAGGTGGTATCTATTGCCAATCCATGGTTGAAGTTTCCCAGATCCTGGATTCCCGATCCAATGGTTCCCTATCCAGTGTCCTTAACGTGTGTAGATGGTGTGACATCTCAACTTTTCTTGTGGTCGCCAACGTAGAGGTCACTGGGCGCAGGTAGCAGAAGGGACGCACCGATGTCGCCCGTGTTCGGGGCCCTTACGGGGCAAGAAGTCAGCGCGTTCCCTCCCTCGCATCTGCGAGCGCCGCCGCTGCACAGACCCCCCGGCGCATCGACAGTGTTGGTGAGCTTATACCAATAGGATTATTGTTCATCTCCCCTGCCGGGTGCACACGGTGTTTTTCAATTGAAATGCTCCTACCGGGGCTCGCAACCTGCGCCCCTGGCCCCCGGCTTACAAGAGCAACGGCTCTCGCCTGAGATTTTTGACAATTCGTTTTGTATTCGCGCTCTGGCGCGGGACGCCGTCGTAATTTCGTCAGGAGTCGCGCTCTCGCGTGGTACTTCCTCAGAGTTCATTGCGGTCGCCTGCCCCCAAGACTCAGAAATCAGGCCTTCGCTTTGGAATTCTTCACGATTTATTTGGGAATCGCGATGTCGCAACATAGTGCCTCGCGATTCATGTTAGAATGGCGCGGTCCCGCCCGCCCGACCCGCCCGGATTGTTCTGCCGCTTGTGCTCCTGCTCTGACGCCCCCTCTTGCACATTTCTCTCGTGTTTTATCCCTCTCTTTCCCCCTTGAAGCTTTCGTCCTCTCTCCTTTACCCTGTCTGATGCTGCCGCTTGTTTCTCTGCTTCTGACCCTCTTTCTGCTAATCTCTCTCGTGCTCCGTCCTTCTCCCTCAAGGTTGCCCCTTCCCTCCCCCGTCCCGTCCCCTGTTGTAAGGGCTGCGCCAACTACACGTGGCAGGTAAGGAAGAAATGCTCCCAAGGGGGGTAGGATCGTCGACGAAGAGGGCGGGCGTCGAGGGTTTAGGCTATTCATGCTGACTGAATCGCGAGCAGATGCGAACGCACACTCTTACACTGAGTGTGGTTGTTGGTGTTATTTGTCGTGTCAGACTGAACTTTTTTCTTGTGTCCAGAAGTGGCCAATAAATGTGTGGACAGGTTGAGGGGCCTGGTGAAGTCATTATACTGTAGATTGTGCTAGTGCTGTTTCTGCGTTGGGAGTGGAAAGCGTTAGTACAGTATGCAAGAAGATTGGCCTGTGAAAATAGACACGGCAGGGCTGACGAGGTGATCTTACGGTAGCAACAAGTTGTGCACCGCGCGCTCGCGAGGAGAGCTGTTGCAACTTTTGGCTCCGGAGCGCGCAAGCATGACTTGGTCCACGCAGCTTGGTGGTGACGAAGCGTTGCGTCAGTGGCGGTTTGCCAACAGCAGCCTGCACGGGCCGTTCTCTCTCGCGGCCAACCTTCAATCCGATCGGAGCATGTTCTTCACGGGTCGCAGCAATGCAGCTGGGCATGCGGTGGCGCGCGACAGTGCATCTCGAGAGCGACGGTCGGGTTGTGCCCAGGTCGTGCCCACTGCAAGCAGCCAGCCAGATAGCTATCTGGAGAGGCCTTCAGGCGAGGATCGTTCGGTGCATCTAGATAGCATGTGGTCAAGAGAGGTCGTCAGGGGAGGTGATCGGGAGAGGTCGTCAGGATGGGCGGGGTGAGGTCGTCTGGAGACTTCAATATGTGAGGTATCAACGAGCGGGCCAGGTAAGCATCTTGAGGATGGAAGCGCACGTTGATGGGAGGTGGCTATCTTGAGAGGTCGTGAGGCGAGGGTGTTAAAGTGGCACGCAAAGGATGGACAGAAGAGGGGCCGACTGACATCCCTAAGGCTGTCACTGCGGCCTTCGCTGGCACTA
>CAUYUJ010006968.1:12500-20000 GCA_963575745.1 Prorocentrum cordatum | reverse complement strand
CTGGGCTCGAGTTGGCTAACCAGCAAGAGCACGCGGGACGAGGGCGTCACTTTTCTCATAATCCAGATGCCCACAGTTCGCTGGGCACTCACAGATCCTGTGGCATAGTCTCAGGCGCCTGATGGCAGCGCCTGCACAACAACTGCGTCGCATAGCCTTGTGCTCGTTGGCGCTCTCGTATCCACTGGCCTCCCGTCGCCACCGTGAGGGTGAGGCCCCAATTCTCCAGGCCATCAATTCGCTCGTACTGGTGAAGCTCCCTGGAAACCTGACTGAAATCAGCATCATGCACCAACTCGTCGGCGCCCTCGAGCTTGGAGGCCTTCTCCCAGAGGCAGGCTCTCAAGTCGGACACGAACTCATCCACCAGCTGAGTGATATCGACTTGGCCGAACTCCTCCGTGCCATGCTCAGGGAAAACCATTCAATACTGCCTTCATCTGTCTTACGAGTCCAGTGTGACGGGGTAGGGCATGTCCAACCTCCTTCACACAATGTGGCAATCATTGCTGAGACTGGTTCCAGGACTCGCCACCACCGAACTTTACCCTGGACCAGTACATGCCGTAATACTGTATCCCACGCACTGCTGATTGGACAATGCAATCCTGGCCGTTGGAACCAAAGCGTGAGCCATTCCCAGATCAGCTGCCTAGGGAGCTCCAAGCCTGGGTCCTTGGTGCCCATCGTCAGCTCCAGCACCGATGTAAGACAGCGTCCACGTTCCACACCTCCAATGGCCGAGGCCGCTTGGTCAGCCGACTCGGTGGTACCCTCAAGACCTGGTGCCCATACTTACCCTGCGGCTTGACCCCAGTCGCCCATAACTCTTTACAGGCTCGTCGAACTCTGGGGCCAAGCCTGCGTAACCTGAGAACGCGCGCATGTCGTCTATCCGCTGCTTTCTTGCGTTGGCTTGATTTCTTGCCAACCCTCGATCTGCCTGAGCTTACGTCAATGCCCAAGTCCGTAGCAGCCAGCTTGTAATGAACAGGAATGTCTAGCTGCCTCAGAGACCTGGCCACACGCTGCCCCACCCAACTGTTTGGAAGAGGCGATGAGGTGTGTCTTGTCCGAGATTACCAGCCTGGCCTCTTGGAACGCCTGCTGGAACTCAACGCCCACCGTCATCTGCGCAGCGACATCATCTTCATGATCATATTCAGCCCTAGTGATCGTATTATCGATGTAAGTGGCGAGCATCGGCTTCGGCGCCCTGCGGTGGACGCGCTCAAGGATTGGATGTAGAAATACTTTCGCCAGCTGAACTCCTTTCGGGCTGCCTGCGACCAGCGACCGCGTGACGACTATCATGTCGCTCACCCAGTCCTTGAGCTTTAGGAACCGCGGCGCGATACACATCTCCACCTCTAGCAGCACGATGGTAGACGGATGTCCAACACTTACTGCTATCTCTAACAACTTGCATAGCGAGACGCCGTCATACAATTTCTCCAGGTCCGGCAGCATCGGGAGAAAGTGCTTGCCGTTGGCGAAGCCAACTTCGTCTAAGAGCGATCTCAGCATGGCCGCTCTTAAAGCCGATGATCCTTGGAGTACCGCGCCCCAGAACGCACCGAGCCCATTCGACAAGTCCGCCGCTGGGCCCGAACGGGCCTGGCTCCATACCTTTCCCGCCGTCGGCAAGAGACCTAGCACTCTGTCACCCCCACGCGGCTTTGCGCAGAGCGCTCCAACGGTGGCGTGCAGATGCCTGGGCCACGCACCTGCTTGCTCGATGTCATGGAGAGGTTCCACCAGCTTGCACCTTCCCTCTGTCGGCAATCTGGCAATGTCGTGGACGCTGATGTTGTCCACCCCTTTGGCCTTGAGAGGAGGAGGAGGAGGAGGAGGAGGAGGAGGAGGAGGAGGAGGAGGAGGAGGAGGAGAAGGCGGATGAGGAGGAGGATGATGATGAGGAGGAGGAAGAGGCGGAGAAGAGGGGAAGAGGAGGAGGAGGAGGAGGCGGAGGAGGAGGAGGAGGGGAGGGAGGGAGGAGGGAGGGAGGGAGGGAGGGAGGGAGGGAGGAGGGAGGGAGGAGGGAGGGAGGGAGGAGGAGGAGGAGGAGGAGGAGGAGGAGGAGGAGGAGGAGGAGGAGGGAGGAGAGAGGAGAGAGGAGAGAGGAGAGAGGAGAGAGGAGAGAGGAGACAGGAGAGAGGCGAGAGGAGAGGGGAGAGGGGGCCCGATCGGCCGACCCGATCTGCCCCGCCCCCCCCCGACGCGTCCTGCGTCCCGGGCCCCGGCGAGCTGCCGGAACAGCGCGGCCACGCGGGGGACCCCGGCCTCGCGGCCCTGCCGAACATCCGGCCCGTGGCCGGCGGCGAGCACGCGGCCTCGTGGATCAAGGAGACTATTCCAGGCTCGCAGGTTCGAGGCTCCAAGTTTCGAGGCTCGAAGGTTCGAGGCTCGAAGGCCTTGGGCGTTCTTCGCGCATTCTGGACCTCTGGGGGGCTTCTCGTCGCCATGGCTGGCTCCGCTGGGGAGTTCGGGTCAGAGCGCGCCTCGGAACAGGCCTGGGAGTCGCCACTGGACTCGGACGTGCTCGCGTCGCGAAACAATATCGTCGCGAGGTTTTTGTCTTTTGTTCGGCCTCCAGGGCCCTCGACTAACCCTGGGACCGTAAACAAAACAGCTCAGGATGCAAAGCCGGCCCTGGGGAGAGGCTCGGGACTTCCACTGGCCCCGCATCGAAAAATTGAACCATCGCGTGTGCGGGTCTTTCTTTCTGAGGCTGCGCCCCCCTTTTCCTCCCCCATCTCTGATTAATTCAAGCTTCGCGCGGCCCGCTTAGCTTCGACCAGAAGATGTGCGCTCTCGACCCGCGGATCAAAAAGTGTGCGGGTCTTTCTACACTGGCGGCGTGCATGAGGGAGGACTACTCTGGCTGGGGCAGTAATCGCCCCCCCCCCCCCCCCCTGGATCTGCTGGGGGGATTGCGCACGTGCTGTCGGAATGGGTGGAGGGGGGGCTGGAGGAAGAGGAGGAGGATCAGGAGGGGGAGGAGGATGGAGGGCGGCGGGATTAGGCAGGCCCAGTCATAAGGTTGATCCTCCCCCCTTGATAAGTCACCCATCCAGGGTAGGGTGTGTCGATATCATGGCCGGGGCCGGGAGATTTCCCTGATCTCATGGCCACGCCTCTTCATTCCCTCCGTCGCCTCCCTCGGCCGCGCACGCGACTCGGGCCGTGACGCGCTAACACCCCTCTCCCTGGCCTCCTGGATGCGGGAGACCGGCGACGTATCGCCTCCTGGATAAAAGGAAACCAGCTTTGACGACGACGCCTTCGGGGGCAACGGGGGGGGGATAGGCGTAGGGGGGATGTATGGACCCCCAATCGCCCATTGATCGCCGACAGGGGCCCGATAGCCCCAACCTGCCCAGGAAGGTGCGGATTCACTATCGGAAGTCTACCGCCGATGTATCGGCGATGTATCGCCGATTCCAGGTCGATGCATCCCCACCCATACCAGTCCCCCCCCTATCGTTGCCCCTCACGGCTCTAGCATGCGAGCGGGGTACACGACGCAGACCTCCTCTGCGTCGTGAACAAAAGCGCGACGGGTGCCTCCTTGGGATGGTTCCCGCATGTTCGGCGTCTGGGGCCCTCGCCCGGCTCCTGGACCGTAGCAACAGCAATTTGGGATGCAACGTCAGTCTCGGGGAAGGGGTCCAGACCTCCAGCCGTCCACGTTGTGAAAACGTCACGACGCCGCATGTCTGGCCAAGTGACTGCGCGGCAGGTTCGCTTCGCGTCCTCGCGGCGGCGACGCCAGCGCGCGCGTTCAAGGTTGCACGCAGAATCGGCCAGATCTGGCGAGCGAAAGGTCTCCGATCGTTCAAAAAAAACGATCCACGTGGTGCCAGAAATCAACGCTGAAGTCGTCACGAGACGAAATGGCCGAGCGCGCGGGTTGGGGAGGGGGTCAGGGCACGCAGCACGGGCAGGGGCCGCAGCCATTCACCCCGCCGGCTGGAGCCCCAGATAAGCCATGGCCAAACGACGGCGACGGCGACGGCGGCAACGACGACCTCAGGCGTGCTAGCGTCTTCTTGGATTTCGGCCCCTGGGGGCTGTCTGTTTACGGGACCATCAGATCGGGGATGAAAAACTTCCGGAGGGAACAAAAACTCACAGACACAATTCATCGTCGATCCCCCGGAAAAGATCGGAAACTAAGGGAGGTGGGGGGGGGGAAGACAGAAACCCAGAAAATATAGGAAAATATTGAAACATATGGGGAAATATGGGAAGATATAGGAGAATATGGGAAGATATGGGAAAATATAAGAACAGATAGGAAAAGATAGGACAATATGAGAAAATATGGAAAATTATTTGTGTGTCCCCAGGGCCCCTTCAGGACTCTCCCCTGGGAAGTGGCCCGGAACGCTGGGGCCGCGGACTGGAACAAAACGTCTCAGCGCGTTGAGAGGCACCGGCCAGCGGCGGCGACAGCGACGGCGCTCCAGACAGAGCACCGCCTCCGAGGGGTCGAGAGGCTGGCTGCTCTATCTTCAAGTCGGGCCTGTCCCTCTGCAAGGGGGAATATTCAGAAATAGCAAAAAGGTACTCTGGGGACTACTTTTTAGTATTTTTTTGTTGTTCGTCGAAGATCCCCCTGTAGGGGGACACGCCCGACTTAACTCTATCTCTCTCTCTCTCTCTTTTCCTTCGGCGGAAGGCCGGCAGAAGGAACACGGGGGCGGCTCCGTCAGCGGAAGCTCGGCGGAAGGCGGCGAACGCAGCAGCAGATGACATCGGTTCTGTTGCAGGAGGGGGGAAAGCACACACACAGAGTGACAGTGAATCGCCGACTCCCAGGAAGAGATGGGAAAATATGGGAAGTGGGGGGGGGGAAGACGAGAGTCCAGAACAACTGGAAGAATAGGGGAATCCTGGGAGTTGTGTGTGTGTGTGTGTGTTGATTTGTGTCCTCGGGCCCCTTGACCGTTCCGGGGCCTCCTGGAGCGGGCCGGGGCGCCTGCCTGCTGCAGGGTTTTTGGGGGGGTGCTCCGGGGGCTCGCGCCCTCGCGGCTGGTCGCAGCTCGGGGAGGCTTGTCGGCCTCGCGCAGAAGGGGGCGTGGAAGGGCGCAGGAGGGGGGGGTTGGGGGAGGGGGAAGGCTTCTTAATCTTAGAATTGTGGAGGACGATCAATGGAGAGGAAACATGTCGCCAAATACTTTCCAGATGTCTAGATTTTTCAGGCATGTCAAACATTTTCAAGACATTGTCGACTTTCTGAACACATTTTTAATTCGATGATGGGACTGTTAGGGTGTCCATTGTCGTGGCATCCTCAATCTTAGAAGCACGCCTGCTTCTCAGAAGGCGCGGGCCTTGTCTGCAGATGCAGGGCCGGCGCCCTCTGAGAAGCAGGCTCCCGCTCTGAGAAGCCTTGCCCAGTCCACAGGAAACCTTCCACAAGAGACCCAACCCCGAGACACCAGGGCGTCCATGGCTTTTGGGTGTGGGAAGGTCGCGCTTCCCGTGGCAAACGCATCGAGACAAAAAAAAGCAGGGCACCCTGGAGGCAAGCAGGGTGTTTCTTGGCATGGGCCTCCACTGTACCTCCCTCTGCGCGCCGCCACGCTTGGCCGCCCGGGGGGCTGGTTCCGAGTGGGCCTCGGCCGGGGGCGGGGCCCCGGGGGAGGGGGACGACGGCCTTCCGGAGGAGGGGCCACGCCTCGCCCTGCGCGCCGGGGAGGAGGGTCCTCCTTCTCCTCCTCCTCCTCCTCCTCCCTCCCGCCCTCCCTCCCTTCCTTCCCTTCCTCCCTCCTTCCCATCTCCCTCCTTCCCTCCCTGCCTCCCTCCCTCCCTCCCTCCCAGCGCGGATGTAAGAAGTCTGCGAGGAGCTCAGAAAGTTTCTGTTTGTGCCGCTTGTGGTCCCTCTAGAGTCAAGAGGAGAACCTCGACGCCTACTTCCGCAGGCGCGAGGGCCTCGAGTACCGCTCCAGGGCGGCCTGGGCCCTGAGGGAGATGGACGACAAGTTCTCCTTCCTGAGGCCAGACACGGTGGTCGTGGACCTCGGGTGCTTCTCGGGAGGCTGGTCGCAGGTGTGCGTCGAGAGGACGCTGCCGTCCAGCAGTTCCTCCATGGTCATCGGGGTGGACAAGGTCCGCATGGACCCCCTCGACGGGCACACGTTCATCCAGGGCGACGTCGCGGCGGAGGACACGCTGCAGGCGCTGCAGGCGGCACTGGGGGACCGGCGCGCGGACGTCGTCCTCTCGGACCTGGCGCCCGCGCTGGTGGGGCTCAAGTACGAGGACCACATGGCCAGCATGCAGTGCTGCCTGTATGCGGCCAGGATCATGGAGAAGGTCTTGCGGCTCGGGGGCTGGTTCATGCCCCCTCTCCCTCGCCCGCCCTCCTCCCTCCCCAACCCCTCCTTCCCCTCCCCCTCCTGGGCCGTCCTGGGGCTCTCTTGGGGGCCTCCCGCGCCGTCGTGGGGAGATCTTGGGGGCCTCTCGGGTCGTCTTGGGGGCCCTGGCGCTCGAAAGCGCGAGTACGCCAACTCCTCTCAACATCCTAATGGTAATTTATTGTTGTTTGTGTCACTGGGGGGCCCTCTTGGGGGCCCTCTAGGGGCTCCCTTGAGCGTCTGGAGCGCATCTTGGAAGTCTTGCGGCGCTGCTGGGAGGACTCGGGGCCCTCTTGGACCGTCCCGTGGGCCTCTTGGGACTCAGGAGTCCTCCGAGACGCCCCGGGGAACTCTGCAAGTTGGGTGCCCGGGCTCTGCAGTTAGAGCTGCGAGAAGTCCCAGGGGTCCGGCGAGGAGCCCCGGGAGCTCTGTGCACCCTTGCATTCTGGAAGTTAGAACAGTCAAGAGAATGAGCTCGAAGGAATCCGAGGACACTCCTCTGAGTGCCTAGCGGCAGGGTGTCGGAGATGGAGCAGTTCCACGGATGTAGGTTGTTTTTTTTCAAGGCTTCTTTAAACAAAATCGTTGTTTTTTATAGCTTCTTTTTTAAAGTCAGCCTCTCGCTTGAGGATTCCTCAGCTGTTCCGCCAGACGTTCTACATGCTCCACGACAGGCTACACCGATGGAGAGCCGCTCCTTTTCGAGACGTGTTCCCTGTCTGCGGACACTTCCTGGTATGATATGTGTGATCATACCTGCTCGCATTCCTAAAGTTTGGAGCGATCGAGGGCAACTCTTTTGCATAACGTTTCCTTCGTCGTATAGATCATATTGATATGTTCATGGGGTACTCGTCTTTCGTGGGGGCGCCTCCCGTAGTTGGAAGAAATGCTGGCAGGGACTTCTGAGGAGGTAACTTGGGTCGGAAGTGTGTATTGGAGCTTCACATCCTGGGTTTAGTATGGGCCTCCTCCTCGTCTTCCCCTTCCTCCTCCTCCTTTTCCTCCTCCTCCTCCTCCTTCACCTCCCCCTCTAGAGGTGCCTGAAGGCCTTTGGGGGCCTCTGGAGGATCACAAGTGGTAAGCCACATCCCAAAACCGCGATCCTCAATTCTCCTCAACTTCTCGCGCTCAT
>CAUYUJ010006968.1:0-7500 GCA_963575745.1 Prorocentrum cordatum | reverse complement strand
GCGTCCCGAGCCTTTCCCAGCCCTCCCCTCGCGCGGTGCGGGAGCGACACGGTCTGCCGCCGCGACACGTCAACGAGCAGACTTTCCCGACCGGAAGGCGCCCCAGAGCCATCACTCGGAGGAGGACCGGTTGCGACAGTGGCGGCTGGCCCGCCGCTGTCTCGCACGGCCCGCCTCCGAATCACCTCCTCCTCGGGATGGCCGAGCGTCCACGGTGCCCAGAGCAGGGGCACTGGCGCACGTACCTGGACTCCCGCTTCGACACCGTCCGCTCGCTGAAGCCGCCGGCCTCCAGGCGGAACCACCGGGAGATGTACTGCGCCTGCCGAGGCTCCTCCGAGGGCGGGGGGCGGATCCGGGGATCCCAGGAGGGAGGCGGAGGAGGAGGGGGAGGGGGAGGAGGAGGAGGAGGAGGAGGAGGAGGAGGAGGAGGAGGAGGAGGAGGAGGAGGAATCGTAGTAAGACGAATAAGCAGACTCATCATCACAATGGTTATACTAGCAGTAAGAAGACTACTGCTCTCATTGCAGATGCGAGTGCTGCGAAACATACCACTGATAATATTGATAATAAAAAGAAGAACGTTAATATTACTGACATGACTACTACTGAGAATAATCATAAGGCGAAGCGCTATTACTAATTTTATGAATAATGCTGGCAATGGGAGTCAACATATTCATAACCCGAATACTAAGATCATACGAATACCAGGAACACGAGCACGACTAATCATACTACTCGTAGTAGTAATACTCATCATATTAACTATACGAATAAGAAGAAGACGAGAGGAATAAGGCGAGGAGGAGGAGGATGGGAGGAGAAGGAGTATGAGGAGGTTGAGAAGGTTGAGGAGGAGCAGCAGCAGCAGGAGGAGGAAGGCGAGGAGGAGAGGATTAGCAGCAGCGGGAGGAGGACGAGGAGGAGGAGGGAGGAATAATATAGGTAATCGTATTGAGAAGAATATCATCAAGACAAATAGCATGCACGCTATAACTACTACTAGACATGAAAAGATAAGGTTGATACGAATACTATTGATAAGAACTAACACTAGGACAATGAGACGAAACTTAATAACAGCATGAAGAAGATGATGATAAGGAAACGGAGGGGAAGGAGCAGGAGGAGGAGGATAATAATAATGAGGAGGTTGAGGAGGTTGAGGAGGAGGAGGAGGAGGACAAGCAGGCGGAGGGGGAGGAGGAGCAGTATCAGTAGGAGCAGGACCAGCAGCAGCAGCAGGAGGAGGAGGAGGATGACGAAGAGGAGGAGGAGGAAAAGGACTGGAGGAGGAGGACAAGTAATGGAGGAGGACGAGGAGGATTGACTTGAGCAACAAGCACCATATGACGAACAACAGTAATAGTTGTAATATCAATAGGACCAGTACTGTTAATATCAATTCAGAGGAACTTGAGTAATACAAATAATAGTAGTACTAAGAAGACGACGAATACTAACGATACTAATGGCAAAACGAAGAAGGACAATGTTGAGGATGTTGGGGAGGAGGAGGAGCAGGAGGAGCAGCAGCAGCAGCAGGAGGAGGTGGATGACGAAGAGGAGGAGGAGGAACAGGGCTGTAGGCGGAGGACAATGAATGGAGGAGGACGAGGAGGATTAGTGTGAATAACAAGCAAGCTATGACGAACAACAGTAATAGTAGCAACCTGGATGGTACTAATCCTGATAAACCGAATAATAATATCAATCCAGAGGAACTTGAGTAATACGAATGATAGTAGTACTAAGCAGAATGCGAACACTACCATTACTGTTTTAGCAACAAGAAGAAGGACACTCATACTAGTAGGTTGCGGATGCTGAGGAGGAGGAGCAGGAGGAGGAGGAGCAGGAGGAGGAGGAGGAGGAGGAGGAGGAGGAGGAGGAGGAGGAGGAGCAGGAGCAGCAGCAGAAGCAACAGGAGGAGGAAGAAGAGGAGGAGGAGGAGGATGAGGAGGAGGCGTTCCCTCTCCTACGCTTGGAAGGCGAAGGGGCCGTGGTGGGCGGGGCCCGCGGCGCGGCTGCGCTTGTGCGAGGCGCCGCCATGGTGGACCGTGTGCCCGCGCCGAAGAACCAGCTCCGCGTGCACGCCCTCGCCACCACCAAGACTGCCCACGGAGACAGATCGGGCACTTCTGGGCCTACAGTCGGGGCGCTGAAGAAGGAACCCTTTTTTTTCATCGGGGAGGGGCTCCGTGTTCCTTAATTGTTTCGCAGCTTGCCTTAGGTTTCCTTTGTTTTTCGATATGAAATCGACGTTTAACTTATGGAAAATAGGGGCCTCGTTCCTTATTTAGGGTTCCTTAGGTCAACGCCCCGACTGTAAGCCCTATGGTCATGAGGCTTCCGGGAAGGCCTAGCCAGTTTCTCGGGGCGCGGCCGGCCCATCGCCATCTGCGACGCGATGCAGCTCGTGTACCCTCCAGCCAGCGCAATCCAAGGACCATCCCGACACGTCAATGCTCGTAATTGGTTGCGCAACATGCAGCACGAAGAAGCCGCGATCAGGAGACAACAGCCTTTCGTCGACACCAGCATCGATTACATGCAGCTCGCTGGCACCAAGTAAATCGTCATCGAGGTTCACAGCGAAAGGGGCGTGCCGCAGGACGAGCTCCCTGCCGCGATACTGGGCTGCTGGACTACCCGCCGCCGGCGCTGCTGGACGGCGCCGCCGCCGACGCCGCCGACCCTTGCTTGCGGCGCGCGCGCGCGCCCGGAGTCGCCTACCCCGCCTCGAGCTGTCTGGCGGCCACCGCGGCTGCTGCGTTAGCTGGGCCAAGCGACCGGCATCCCGCGCCAGGTGACTAGCTGCCTCCGCGAGGAGGGCCAGGAGTACGAGGACGAGGGGGGCACCCAGGAAGTTCCGCAGAGGGCCACAGCTAGCGTAGCATGCGACAGCGCCGATTTGCCCCTTTGGGCGCTCCATCCTGGAGTAGACCCGGGCCGTAGCCCAAAAGAAAGAAAAGATGGGAATCCCCTTCGGGATCCCTTCGGCGGCCCCCCCCCCACCTAGCCCGTCGGGCTACGTCGCCGAGGACCCCTCTCCCGTCGCCACGTCTAGATCCGCCACGGAATTTGGAGCTGATCAACACCAGGCGGCTGCCCCGCGCCAGGTCCGCCTCGACTTCGGCCACGAGACGAGGATGACGTCGCGCGCGTGCTGGAGGAGGACGTCGACCAGGAGCAGAAGGACGCCGCGTCGACCAGGAGCAGAAGGACGCCGCGTGAACGTCATCGCCTACGCAAGCGCCAACAACAACAGGAAGGGCGAGGGCAAGGTGGACGAAGGCCAGGAGGACAGCAAGGAAGGCGACGACGCCCACTCCCCCACGACCCCCCGCCCCGACGACCCCCGCGACGACGCCGAGCCCTGCCGCGACGACCCCCCGCCCGGCGCCCCACCCCACTCCGTACCCGACGCCTCGCCACGCGGACTCCCCACGCCCCGACCTTCTACTGGACCTGCATCGGCCACGCGGTCAGCGCTGCCTACCCGGACGGCCGGACGGCCCACAAGGACGCCCCTCCGACCCACCCCGTGCCCGCCCCGACGGAGGACCCGAGGCCTCCCCCCACGACGCGACCGACCACGACAGCCTACAACGACGACCCGACGCCCCTCCCCACGACGACGCGCCTTACCACCACGACGGCCCTCCCCACGAACACCCTGCCCCACGCTCTGCCCTCCCACGACGGCTTACCACGACGACCCGACGTCCTGCCCGACTCCCACCCCTTCGCCCCGCCCTATACTTTTACCCGACGCCTCGCCCGACGACCACCCCGCGCACCCGCTGCCCCACCCGATCCTCTGCCCCAGCCCGACGGACCCGACGCTCGATCCCTTCCCCGCGATCCACTCCCCGACGCTCGATCCCTTACCCTACGCCCTACCGCACGCCCCCAGGTGGATGACATCCAACCTGTGGGACCTCGAGGCCCGCTGGACCCAACGCCTCCCCGCCATCACCAGCGCCAGCGCCAGCGCCCACGTCGACGACTCCGCCGGTGCCAGCGCCGTCGACGCTCAGATCTAGCATCTCCACGACGACGCGCCGACGGGCCACCAGGGCCATGAAGCGGCAGCAGCTCCGGACTACTCGCGAGAGGGTGGCGGGACTCCATGCGATGGACCACTTGGCGGCCGACTCGACGCACACGGCCCCGCGCTTGGCGATCCGCCCGGGCCCTCCCTCCGGCGCCCCTGCCGACCCTTCCCCACGACGTGTGCGCTTCACCGACTCCCTGGCACGCGCCCGTGGCACCCGACGGCGACGAGGCCCCCGCCCAAGCACCGCGGACCTTGGAGCCCGAAGTCCCCCCAACTGACGGCGCCCCTGACGACGGCAGGCCTATTCGGCGCGTGCGATTCGCCGACGGGCTACAGAGACGGCACCAGCCACGCCGCCCACGCAGGGATGGATGGCTACCGCTGGCAGGGAACAGCTGCACCCTGCAGCGACGACCCCAGCCTGATACGCGGTCAACGCGAACCCCTTCTTTCCCTTCCCCCCCCGCCGCATGGGCAACCGTCCCGTGATTCGGCACGGGTCCATCCTTGGATCGCCATCATGACGACGCACCGATGCGAAGACCTCCCTACCCCACCCCACCCCACCCTGCCCCGACATGCACCCGACGGCCTCCCCACGACAACACCGACCGCACTCCAGGGGACGACAGCACCCACTCAGGCTCCGGCCAGAACTGGACCGACACCGAGGAGTTCAAGCAGGGGAGGCTCCAGAGCGGCGCCCGGAAGGGGGGGCGGCGGGAGCAGGCGGGAGGAGCAGGCGGGAGGTGCAGGCGGCACGCGGGGGCAGGGAGAGAGGAGGCCGTGGACCCCCCCCCCTCGGCGGACCGCCAATTTGCGCCTCCCCTCCGGCCCCTCGGCCTGCTCTGACGGGCCCATCTTCCACCACCACTACCATCAGGTAGGACGGGGGAGAAGGCAGGATGGGGAGGTCCTCCTCCTCCTCGTCCTCCTCCTCCTTCTCCTCCTCCTCCTCCTCCTCTCCTACCTATGGTGGTGGTGGTGGTGGTGGTGGTGGTGGTGGTGGGCAATGGGGCCCATCGTGCTCGCCCCCTGCCCCTTGCCCCCGCCCTTGGCCTGGTGGTCTACCCAGAGGGGGGGGTCCGCGCGCCTGCCCGCGGCCCGCCGCCTACGCTTTCGGTCGGGCGTGCCTCTCTACAGGGGGAATGCTCAAAAAATAACTTAAGGAATAGTCTGGGGACGATTTTTTGAAAATTATTTTTGAATACATGGGGACTTCTTCTTCTTCTTCTTCTTCTTCTTCTTCTTCTTCTTCTTCTTCTTCTTATTCGTATTATTATTATTATTGTTATTCTTATTATTATTAGTATTACTATTATTTTTGACTACTTGGGGGGCATTTTTTGAGTATTTTTCCATTCTCGCCCAAAGCCTCCCTGTAGGGGGACACGCCCGACTTGAGCCTACGCGTCCGTCTGGCACCTCCTCGATCGCTCGGTCCCTCGGCTTGCCCTCTCGTCGGTCCCCCTTCGCGTGGCCTCCCGCCCCACCCGTGTTGTCCAGCACGCCGGCCCCGCCAACGGCCGCAAGCGAGCCGTTTTCCAGGCGACCCCCCGTCTCTGCTACACGGCAGCGACGGGGCACATGCCTCAGGTCATAGACCACGATAGCCTTCAGCAGCTGCCTTCGAACAACCTCCTGCTCCTCAGCAGAAGAAGGAGGATGAGGAGGAAGAGAAGGAGAAGGAGGAGGAGGAGGAGGAGGACCAGTCTAAACCCAAGAGGCATCAACGATGTTGAAATAAGCCCTCCCTCCAAAGTCCCTCTTCACAGGCCCCTACAACGGTTCATTTCCACTGAGGGAACTGCCTCATTGGAAGTCAACCGTTTGAAGACCCTCAATCATGCCAAAACATTGTTCTTGGATTCCAACGCCACGGATCAACTTGACTGTTGCGTCTTGACGATCCTGAATCGCACCAGAACGCCATTCCTGGGACTTCAACACCGCGAATTAACGTAACTGTTGCACCCTCATAATCCTGAATCCTTCAAAACACTATTTCTGGTACGCTGATCATGAGATTCCGTGACGCTCATGTAACCTTTAAAGAACGAATGTGCGCGGCGCTGGGGCGAACGCCTCACATTTTGAAAAGGAACCGCCCTCAAACCGAGAAGTTCTTGACATCTTTTGAAATAAACGTGCGCGGCGCTAAGGCGGGAACCACTCAGGAGAGGAAAAAACACACACAGACACAATTACTCCTCGACTCCCAGGAAAATATGGGAAACATGGGAAGTGTGGGGGGAGGACAAACACCCAGAACATATGGGAGAGTATAGGGCATCCTGTTATTCGTGTCTATTTGTCTGTGTGTCCCAGGGCCCCTTCAACCACATGTTTGAGGAGGAACCGCCCTCATCCCGTGAAACTCCTGCGACGTTTGAGGAGGAACGTGCGCGGCGCGAGGGCGAGCGCCGCGCTTTTGAAAGGACGGGCCGCTCGCAGTCCGTGAAGCTGTTGCCGATGAGCTTTAGGGTCGTAGCTGGTGGGGAAGTCTCACGCGGAGCGCATGGCCCGCCCTAGCACTGGCCTCGGGGTGCGACAGCGGGAATGTATTCATCGCGGAAAGGAGTGGCTGGTGATGCTGATGATGATGCTGATGCTGATGCTGATGATGCTGCTGATGCTGATGCTGATGATGATAATACTGATAATGATAATGATGCTGATGCTGCTGATGATGATGACGATGATGATGATGATGATGATGATGATGATGATGATGATGATGATGATGATTATGATGATGATGATGATGATGATGATGATGATGATGATGATGATGATGATGATGATGATGATGAGGCTGAGGATGAGGATGAGGATGAGGATGAGGATGATGATGAGGTTACTGATGCTGATGCTGATGCTGATGCTGATGCTGATGCTGATGCTGATGATGAGGAGGAGGAGGAAGAGGAGGAGGGGGAGGAGGAGGAGGCGGAGGTGAAAGAGGAGGAGGAGGAGGAGGAGGAGGAGGAGGAGGAGGAGGAGGAGGACGAAGAGGAGGAGGAGGAGGAGGAGGAGGAGGAGGAGGAGGAGGAGGAGGAGGAGGAGGAGGAGGAGGAACGGGGTCGAGGATCGATGATCGAGGATCCTTGAGATCCGGGCGCGGCATCTTCCTTCTCGGTGGGCGTTTTTGCCAACCGTCGGGCCCGCTGGGGTCTCGCGGGTCGATCCGGCCTTGGAGATGCCGCAGGAAGGTGGCTGAAGGCTTGGGTCAGCCCTTCCCACCGTGGGTCAAGAACGGATTGCTGACATTGGGAAGGTCTTGAGGCCAGTGCCGCCGACCCTGAAGGGGGACGACGACCGCGACGGCGGCGTCGGCGGCAATGACGACGCTGACGTGGGGCAGAGTCCTGAGTGATGCTTCGCTGTGCCTCTTCGGAGCGCACTCGTAGGCCTTTGGGGGGCAGTTTTGGCGC
>CAUYUJ010006967.1:7422-49911 GCA_963575745.1 Prorocentrum cordatum | reverse complement strand
TTCAAACGCCCCTTCAGCTTGTTGTATGAGCCTGGGCACACACGTGCCACTTGTATGATTGCAGTGATTCCTCGACGCGCGGGGGCTCTGGCTTCAAGCTCTCATTCACCGGGCGCCCTCGCGCGCCCGTCCCTCCCGCGCACCATCCAGTGGATGCGCGCCTCGCCCCTGGCGGCTGCGGCGCCCTGCGTGCACCTGACCCCTTGCGGGGCCGGCACCTTGCCGGCCGGCGTGGCCCCTGGCGCGGGCCCCGCTACCCGGGACGTGGGTCCGCGGCTGCCTGCGCCGCTTCGCCTCGGAGGCCGAGGCAATCGCGGGCTACCCTGCCGAGGCTGACCGCCACGGCGCCCCAGTGCCGCCTCTCCTCCACCGCGGGGGAAGATGGCTCAGGAGGAGAACGCGTTCGACACTGGCGAGGAGGAGGTCTAGGACCTGGGCGCCTGGTTCGGGCACGCCGCGCCCCAGAACGTGGCGGCCGCATCCCTGCTGCCCGCCCCTGCTGCTGGAGGGATCGCTGGGGAGTTCGGGTTCCTCACTCTGAAGGACAGCGTCGACTCGGACTACGAGGTCACGGTGGCGGCGCTGCGAGTGCGGGCCGACGCCCTCTCGACTGTGGCGGTGGTGCCCTCGGGTCGGCTCGACACGGCCTACGAAGCCATGCATCTGCCAGCCTGGGGCCGCGTCGGGTCGCCTTTGGACGGTCAGCTGCTCTCGGCCGAGATCATGGAGACCCCGAGCGCCTTGGTGAGGCGCTTCGCCTCCGCGCCCCCCGCCGAGGGCGAGGTCTACGCCTTCCACGACGATGGCTGGTGGCGCGACCCCGTGGCTGCCGTGAACGCGGTCCCCGCCGAGATGCTGGCCACTCTGGACTCCCTGCGGGGCGCTGGCGAGCCCGCGCTCGAGGCGACAGGCGCACCTCAGGAGATGGGGTCGGCGTCGTCCGCCTTCGGACCGCAGCTCCGCCCCCCTCTGGTGCCCGGGCTGCAGCCAGTGGCCGCAGGGACTGGGTTCGGCGCGTGGTTCTCCGGGGAGGCCTCTTCGCTCCCTCCAGCCGCCACGACGCCTCCGAGCGAGCTGTTGGAGCAGTCGCAGCTGGGTGCGGTCGAAGAGTTGAGGAACCTGGCCGCGGAGGTGGCGGAGCTCAAGCGGCAGCGGGCAGCCTTGCACGCGCAGCCAGCTGCGCCGCCCGCCGCCTCGAAGGCTCCGACCCGGAAGGCCGCCGCCAGGAAGGCGCCGCAGCAGCAGCAGCAGGTCCTGGAGCAGATCTTGGCCGGGCAGAACGCGCTCTTGGGGAGTGTCGCAGCCTTGGAGGCCGGCGCAGGGCCACCTCGGAAGGCGGCGGCCCCTCTAGACTGGCGCCTGCCTCAGGCGGCCAGCATGGCCCCGCCCTTCGGACTCCTCGGCCCTCCCCCCTTCGGCGGTCCTCCGCCGGCGGCTCTCGGAGGCGGGGTTCTAGCCCCTCAGGGCCTGCCCGCCGCGCGCGCCGCGGCTGCCGCCGCCGGACCTCCTCCGCCTCGCCGGGGAGGTGCGGCGAACCCGTTCCTGCAGCGGCCCCTCCCCGGCCAGGCGACCGCGGGCCGCCCAGGCTTTGCTCCGACGCAGGGCCCTCCGCCCCCGCCTCCACGCGGCCCAGTCCCTCCTCCTGCGAGCCAGACCGCAGAGCCCCAGCCCTCCGTGGCTCCCACAGGAGCCGGCGACCGCGAAGAGCAGCTGATGGCCCTGTTGGCTCGGCAGGCGTCACTGATGGGGGCCCTGGCCCAGAGCGGCGGTCGCCAGCCCGACGCGCTGTCGCTCCTCGCGGACGGCGGGCACGACGACGGGCTTGGCGAGAGCTCTGGCATGCGACTTGGCGGCGCGCGCGGCGCCGCCGCCCTGGAGCTGTTCCGACGCCGGGCCCAGAGCAGCCCCCAGGCCGTCTCCGCCCTGGTCAGGCGGAGTCGCCAGCTCAACATGACGGGTGCTGCGAGCGAGGAGGGCATGAGCGACTCCACGCGGAACTACTTCGCCCGCAACGTCCCGTTCGGGCAGGCGAGGTCGTCGGCCTTCCTGGTGTTCGGCATGGCGGAGGTGTTCGACCTGATGGAGCGCGGCGCGTGGCGCGCCGCCGAGGCTCAGCTGGCGCTCCTCCTCTGCGCGTCGGAGCAGGCGGCCCTGAGGGAATGGCGCTGGACGTCAGCCTGGCTGCTGACTCACCTGCCCGAGCCGCCCTGGACTTTGATCCGCCGGGCGCCGGCCCGCGGGCAGATCCGCCCCATGTCCCGCCTGGCCTCGCCCGAGTGGGTCGCTGCAGCGATCGGCTACACCAAGGACACGCTGGCCCTCGAGGACGCGGAGCGGAAGCTTGCGCCGGCCGCGGCACCGAGGGCCGAGGAGGGCGGAGGAAAGGGGGGGGGCTCGAAGCGCCAAGGCAAGGCCGCTGGCGCTCCCCCTCACGAGTGAGAGCGGGGCTCCCTGGGCTGGCTGGCCCGGGAGCTCTGCATGGCGCTGCCCCAGCCTCTCTGCCGCGTGGACGCGCGGGGGGCCGCGGGAGGCTGGTGGGCGGCAGCAATTCACTGGGCGTGGGCATTCGCTGGGGCTTCGGCCTGATCCGCCGCCTGCGCGGGCTCCGCACGGCCTTCGGCGCCTTCGTCCGCTCCTCCATGCACGCCGCTGGGTTCCAGGAGGTTGCGACTCCTGCCGCCGGTCTGCTGCCCTGCCCCCCGCCCTTCGGGTGGGCTGCTGGTGCCCCCCCGCGGGGCGTGCGCGCTCGCAGGCGATGGCTCCGCACTCACGTCGAGCACATGTGGGTCAACGCCGTCATCCTCGCGCTCTCCCACTTGCACCTGGGCGAGTCGCGGAGCTGCCCGCCGCGCGCCCGCGCTGGGAGGCCTCTCAGTTCGTCTCAGTCGATGGCGTCCAGGCTGAGTAGGCTTGTGCGACCGATGTGCCGGCCTCTGCAATGGCAAGGTGGCCGCGTGGAGAAGGCCGACGCTCTGCTCGACTATCTCCTGCGTGCGATCCATCTCCCCTCGGGCGCTGTGGCGCCCTCTCCCGACTGCGAGATGATGACCGTTGACCCGAGCAAGGCCCTCTTCGCCAAGGCCGAGTGCCACTTTGACCCCCTGGCGTTCCTGGCCCCGTTTGCCGCCGCCACGTTCTTGGAGCCGCGGCTGCTGGCGCGGGATGGGCCGGGTGCCGGCCCTCTGGCGCGCGCGGTCGGGCCCCCGGGCCGGCCCGCTCCGGTGAGGCCGGCCCGCCAGGCGGGCAAGCCGGGCGACCTCCTCGAGTACCTGAAGCAGTGGGGCGACGTGGGGCGACTGGAGCTGGTCGACGCGGCCGACTCCCCGCAGTCCCTGCGAGGCACCCTGTTTCCCGTGTTCAAGGACGCCAGCACGCAGAGGGTCGTCTTCAATCGCATCGCTCGCAACTCGTCCGAGTTGCCACTGGGTGGCTTCTCCGGGCTGACCCCGAGCGCCGCCATCCTGGTGGACCTGGAGGTGCCCGCTGGTTCCGTCCTTCGCGTCTGGGCGGACGACCTCCAGGACTTCTACCCCGCCTTTGACTGCACCTACGACGTGGCTTGCACCGACGACGTGGCGCTCCCCCTCCCGACGAGGCTCAACGAGGGTTTCGCAGCGCTGGGCCGGCTTCGGAAGCGCTGCCGTCGTGAGGGCCGCGAGCTCCCCGAGAAAGTGGTTCCCTGCCACGGCGGCCTGATCATGGGGGGCCTGAACGCTCCCGACTGGGCGTGCGAGTCCCACATGCGACTGCTCGCCCAAGCCGGCAGCTTCCCCCCAGAGCGGCGGGTGCTGAACCGCCACCTTGCCCCCGAGGGTCTGCCTGGGAGGGCGTCGTGCTGGGCGACCTTCGGCCTGGCTGTCGACGCTCCGGGCTCGCGGGAAGCTCGGCGAGCTATCGAGGAGTCCTTCGCCCGCGCGCGCGAGGGCTATGCGAAGGCGGGCCTCAGGGTCAGCGCTGGCAAGGAGGTGAAGGACGCGGCGGAGGCGACGGTCATCGGGGCAGAGCTCCTGGGTCATGACCGGCTCGTCGGCGCCTCCCGCGCCCGCAGGTTGGCGCTGGCCTGGATGGGCCTGTCCATGGCTCGGGGCCGACGCTCCACTACGCTGGGACTGCAGAGAATCCTTGGCATGGGGCTCTTCGCCGCGCTGTTCCGGCGGCCGACTCTGTCGCTTCTCCGCCACTGCTACAAGGAGGTCGACGTCGACCGCAACCCGCACGAAGTGTTCGACCTGAGCAGCGCGGCCTGCAACGAGCGCGCTCTGTTCGCAGTCCTCCTCCTGCTGATGGCCGCCGACCTCTCCGCGGGCTGGGGCCCGCGCGTTCTGGCCTCGGACGCCTCGCACCTGGCCGGAGCGTCCGTCAAGACGCCGGCCTCAACGCCCACCGCCAGAGCGTTCTGACGCCAGCGCGAGCAGCGAGGCGCTCGCACGTGGCTGTGCCCCTCAGGCTGGGCTGCCATGGCCAACCCCGAGGACGGCGCCGTCCCGCAGGACCTGGAGGAGGATGCCGCACTTCCCCCTGGCATTGTCGACCCGACGGCCTCGCTCATCGAGTACTTTGACGTGCTGGAGCTCTGCTGCGGGGAGGAGGCCCGCCTCATGGGGTACCTCTCGGGCTGGGGCCTGCGCGCAGGCCCGAGGATAGACATCAAGTGCCACAAGTACTGGGACCTGGTCGACTCGCGCCTAGCGGAGTGGATAGTATGGCTGATCTGGCAGAGGCGCGTCAAGATGACCATATCACAGGTTCCGTGCACCAGCTTCTCGATCGCGAGGCACCCAAGGCTCAGGTCCAGGATGCGGCCCTGGGGATTCGACCCATCCTCGGCCCCGACGCATCTGGGGAACGTCCTCTTCAGGGTGGGCATGCTGGCGCTGTTCGCCCACCTGATCTCTGGCCACGGGGCCAGTTTGCACGAGCATCCCCTGACGGCCTACTCCAGGCGCACGCACATCGTCGAGTTCCTGCTGACGCACAAGGCCGTGGACCGCTTCGACCTCTCGATGTGCCAGTTCGGCGCGCCTTGGAAGAAAGACACTAGCCTCCTGGTAGTGCGGGGCTCCTGGCTGGCGCCTATGGCGAGGCGCTGTCGCGGAGGGCACAGGCGCACCGTCATGGAGGGCGGCCTGACTCCCAAGGCCGCGCTCTACCCGCACGGCTTCTGTGACGAGCTGTCCAAGCTGATCGCCGACAACCTGGGCGGGCCGCCCCCGCCGCCCCCGGCGGAGAGTTCGGCGCCCGCTGGAGCGTTCGAGGCCCTCTGGCTGAACGACTGCGTCGGCTTCGCTCCCTGGCAGCTGCGCTGCCACCGCCTTTTCCGCAAGCCCCTCCACATCAACCTACTGGAGATCGACGCAGCTTGCGACGCGGTGGATGAGCAGGGCCTACGGTTCCCTGATTGCAAGCACAACCTCCTCCTGGACTCCCGCGTCTCGATCGGGGCCATCAGCAAGGGCCGCTCCTCGTCGACTGCGATCAACAAGCTCTTGAGGAGGCGGGCCCCGTTGCAACTGGCCACGGGCTCGTACGTTGGGTGCCACTTCGCGCCGACGCGCCTGCAGCCAGCTGACATCCCGTCGCGCACGCTCCGCGACCCGGCGAGCGCTCTGGCCCGCGGGGCCGAGGCCCCGCCGCCCGCTCCGTGCTGGCTGGCCGGCCTCGAGGCCGGGGGCGCCTCAGCCTTCCGCGCTTGGGCTGCGCTCCCGCTGCAGCGCCAGCAGCAGTCGCGGTGGGCTTGGCTGGTGGCGTGCCTCTGGTGGCGCGGGCTCCTGCGGCTCGCCCCTCGACCGCGGGTGCGCGACCCCGCGCTGGGCTTCCCGGGCGAGGGCCCGCGCGGCGGGGGCGGCTGGCCTGAGAGGCCCCCTATGGAGGTAAGCAGGGTTTCATCCCCTGGTCAGGTGACGGCCAGGCTCCTCCCGGGTACGGCCAGCCTCCATCAGGGTCGGGCTCGTGGAACCCTGGCACCGGCCTCCTGCGCCGCTGCAGCCTGGCCGGCGTGGCCGCTGGGCCGTCTCTTCGGGCTCCTGGTGTTGCTGCTGCTGTGGGACCCTGCTGCCGCGCCGCGCCCGCCGACCGCCCGCCCCGCTGGGGTGGACTTGGCGGCCGCGCGCGGTCTGACGCCAGTGGTCCAGGCGCGCCGTGCTGCCCTCGTCTCGCAGCTCCAGCACTGGCTGGCGGGCCACGGCGGGCCCAGCTGGGACCTGTTCATCTTGATGGGCCCGGCGACGGTGGCGCGCTACCTGGCTAAGTACGGCCAGTTCCTGTACGACACGATGCGGAGCCGCCGCAACTACGACGAGACGATCAATGCTGTGGTGGACGCAAATCGTGCCCTTCGACACCGGCTAGACGCTGCGTGGGACATCTCCTTCACGTGGAAGCACCTCACGCCGGGCTCGAACCACCAGGCGATGCCGGAGGCGCTGCTGCTCGCCTCTGTGAGCTTGGCGCTGGCGTGGGGCTGGCGCGACGTCGCCCGCTGCCTGCTCCTCGGCTTCTTCGGGATGATGAGGCCCTTCGAGCTCCTGAGGCTGAGGTTCGGGGACCTCGTGCTCCCCTCGCGGACGTTGGAACGTCTGCAATCGATGTATGTGCACGTGGGTGCGCCCAAAATGAGACGCCTGAGCGCACGCCGCGAGCGCATCAGGATATATGTCCCGCAGGTTGTGTTTCTTCGAGGCCCTCTCTCTCTGCGGTCCTCCCCTCGCGTCCCTCTCATGCATGGTGGTGCCCGTGTTTTCAGATCATGTCTGGATGCCCTCATGGATTTTTCGGAATTAAGCATTCAGACAAAGTGTGCATCACCCCCGCGTCCCTCCGTCCGGGAGGGGCCACTTTTTGGTATAGGCTCACAGATTCGCCAGACTGGGTTCGCTGCAGGGGTAGGTGGCTCTCCAGTAGGATGTTGGAGATTTACATCCAAGAGGTCGGGGCTAGTACGCTCCTCGCGGACCTCCCGAGCCCCCTCCGTAGCAAGGTCCGGCTTTTCGCCGAGGCTGCCGGCGACCTCCTTTTCGAGGCCGCCTGGCAGCTTCTGTCTTCGAGTCGTTTGCCGAGGCCGAGCGACGTCGGCCCCCGCCCTTCCGGTCGCCGTCCTCGTGTGCCGCCGCCGCTGCCAACAGAGCTCTTCGGTGCCCGCTTCGCTCCTCCCTCCTCCGCCCCTTCTTCCACCATGAGCGGTTTTGGCTAGTCGAGGCCGGCCCCAACTGAGGCCGCCCTCGAGTTGCCAGATGTTTGCAGAGGCAGTGGTGAGCCCGGAAAAGTGCATCGGCCTTGGGTTTAAGAGGAGCTTGTTCAGCAGAGGAAGGGCATCGCTGATTGCAGTGATTCCTCGACGCGCGGGGGCTCTGGCTTCAAGCTCTCCCATGCCCGCCCACCCTTGGCTAGTCGAGGCCGGCCCCAACTGAGGCCGCCCTCGAGTTGTCAGATGTTTGCAGAGGCAGTGGTGAGCCCGGAAAAGTGCATCGGCCTTGGGTTTAAGAGGAGCTTTTTTTCAGCAGAGGAAGGGCATCGCTATATATGTATATATATATATAGAGAGAGAGAGAGAGAGAGAGAGAGAGAGAGAGAGAGAGATAAACATAAAGAGAGAGAGAGAGAGGACACAAAGAGGGAGATAAAGGGTCACGGGAAACAGAAAAACACAGGCAGGCTGGCGTGGGCGCGACGAGCGCACGGAAAACGCCGTCTGGGCGTTTTTGGGGCTCTTTTGGGCCGTCCTGGGGCCTTCTGAACCGTCCCGAGGCCTCGGGCCTCCCTGGGGAGCTGGGGCCCTCCAGAGGTCTTCTGAAGCCATCTAGGGCCCTCTTGGGGGCCTCCTCCAATGGCCTTCCTGTGTGTCTCCCATGGCATTCGTGGGTCTCTCTCGGGAGCCTTCTGGGAGCATCTTGGGCTTCTTGTCGGCAGTCTCGGGGCTCTTTCGGGCAGTCTTGGAGCCCTCTTGGGCCGTTTTCAAAGCCTCTGGGGGGCCTCTTGGGCCGTCTTGGGGCGGTATCGGGGGTCCATCGGGCCGTATTGGAGGCTGCGAAGACCCCGAAAACGGATATGGTCAACATGTACATTTTCCCAAAAATAATGGGTCGAGTTGTGCCTTTTCGGCGCTTTCATAACGGCGTCTTGGGGCGTCCTGGGGGTCTCTTGGGCCGTCCTCAGGCCATCGGGGTTCCTCTTGGAACGCTCTTGTGCTGTCTTGAGTCTTTCTTGCGCCTCTCCGATGACCCTTCTGATCGCTTTGCGTCTGCTTGCAAGGCCCGGCAAGGCCTGGCAAGGCGCACTGGGAGGCCCAGAAGGGCCAGCGGACCTTTTCCAAGGGCGTCCAGGGGGCCGCCGAGGACGTCCGAAAAGGGCATTTTGGGCGTCCCGGTGGGGGTCAGGTTTAGGGGGTGGGGGGTGGGGGGTGGTTGGGTGGTGTTCTGGGCAATAAAAAGTGTGGGTGCGTAAAAATGTGCGTATAAATATATACAGGTGTACATATACACGTATACACATATATACATACACATACATACACACATACATATGTATGCATGTATGTATGTATATATGTATGAATGTATGCATGTATGTATGTGTGTGTATGCATGCATGCATGCATGCATGCATGCATGTATGTATGTATGTATGTATGTATGTATGTATGTTTGTATGTATGTATGTATGTATGCATGTATGTATGTATGCATGTATGTATGTATGTATGTATGTATGTACGTATGTATATATATGTATGTATGCATGCATGCATGCATGTATATATGAATGTTTGTATTTACGTGTAAACATATATATATATATACATATATATACATATATATATATATATACATATATATATGATTTCTGTCCTCTGCCCGCCGACCGTCGTCGAGATGATGGGGGCCGCCAACGTCGTGTTCACAGCACTGTTGTCGAAGACCCTCTTGGGAAACGTCATGGCGAAACACGAGGCGTTCGGCGTGGGCGTCCTCGTCGTCGGGCTCCTCGTCGTCGGTTCCGCCCGCGTCGCCTCCGTGAGCGGCCAGGATGACGGCACGTCCGAGGGGCTGCCCGCTTGGGCGCCGCCCCTGGGGCTGCTCATGGTTCTGCTGGCCAACTTGTTTTACGCGCTGGAGTTCATCTCGGCGGCGCGCCGAGGGGTGAGGGCGTGCCGTCGGTCGCCGCGGGTTGTCGTCGTTGTCGTCGTCGCCGCCGTCGTCCGTGGTTTGTGGTCTGTCGTCCGTGTCGTTCGTGTCGTCCGTGTCGTCCTTGTCGTCCGTGCCGTCCGTGTCGTCGTCGTCGTCGTCGTCGTCGTCGTCGTCGTCGTCATCGTCGTCTTCGTCGTCGTCGTCATCAGCGTCAGCGTCGTCGTCATCGTCGTCGTCGACGTCGTCGTCGTCGTCGGTCGTGTCGTCGGGCTTGCCTTCTCAGAAGGCGGCAGGACATCTCACAATCAGAAGCCTTCCGGCCTTTGAGAAGCACCCTGTGGCTTCAGAGATGGCTTGGGAACCTTCTCCAGAGGCCAGAGGCCGTCTGAGCCTTCTGGGAAGGCCCACCACTCTGCTTTCCCCCTGGGCGCGCCGCCGACAATCGTGACCGAGAGGCTGCTCGGGGAGAGCGGCGCGTCCGCGTTCATGTCCGTTGGCGTCATGGGCCTGTGGGGCGTCCTGATGTTCGCCGTGCTGTTCCCGGTGCTCGCCGCCACCCCGCGCGCGCCCGAGGCCTGGGCGCCCGCGGTGCACGAGGAGCTGGGCTCGTCCCTCGCTCTCGTGGCGGCCCGCCCCGCGCTCGCCGCGGAGATCGCTGGCCTTTGGGCGATGCTGCTGATCTTCAACGCCGCGGCCTTCAAGACCACGGAGCACCTCAGCGCCCTCACCAGGGTGGTGCTGGGCCAGCTCGTGTCCCCACTGGTCTGGCTGCTCGACGTGGCCCTCTCCCGGCTCGTGGGCGGCGGCGCGGCGGAGCGCTGGACCTCGTGGAGCTTCCTGCAGCTGCTCGGCTTCGCCCTCCTGGTGGCCGGCTCCGCCGTCTACAACGACGCGGCGCCCCGCTGCTGCGCGACGGGGGGCTGCCCGCCGGCCCGGAGCGCCGCGGGGGTCTCGCTCGTGGAGGCGGCGAGCGCCGGCGGCTGACCGACTCGCCGGGGATGATGGGCCTGTTTTCCACCACCACCACCACAAGTTGGAGTTGGAGAGGGTCCTCCTCCTCCTCCTCCCCCTCCTCCTCCTCCTCTTCCTCCTCCTCCTCCTCCTCCTCCTCCTCCTCCTCCTCCTCCTCCCTCCTCCTCCTCCTCCTCCTCCTCCTCCTCCTCCTCCTCCTCCCCCCTCCAACTTGTGGTGTGTGGCGGTGGAAGGCCGGCCCCTCCGGGGAGGGGGCCCCGCCCGCGGGGCCGCGCCGCGCGGGCTCCGCGCGCCGTGGGGCTGCCACGAGGCGGGCTCGCCGAGAGGGCGACGAGGGCCCCCCCTGGAGAGGGTCGGCCACGCGCGGAGGGCCCGTGCTGCGAGAAGCGCCCCCGGCCCGAGGCGCCCCCAGCACTTCCAAGGGGGGGGGGGCCCCCGCTGTCTCCAGAGCACCCCGCCCTGGAGGCCCGGAGGGCCCCCAGGCCCCCAGGGGCTTCACGATGGCGCGGAGAGCTTAGGGGCACCCTGGGCCAGGGGCACCCGAAGAGGGGGGCAGGGGGGAGGGGGGAGGGCTTCCGAGAAGCAACCTCTGCTTCTCAGGAGGCGCGGGCCTTGTCTGTAGACTTAGGGCCAGCACCCCTGCTTCGCAGAGGGCGCGGGCCTCGTCTGTAGATGCAGGGCGCGAGTCTGCATATCAAGATCCACGCACACGTGATGCCACATGGGCGCAGCTACATGGTCTGACGCAGGCAGAGCCAGGGGGTTATGCACGCAGCGTGGCCTCTCGCTCCCCGAGGTGTTCCTCTGCGGCAGCTGTTGGCCGGGCCGGATGTTGCCGCAGATTATGCAACGTCTTTATGATTCGACCGAATGCATGTTTCTCGCTTGGTAGCATCTGGACAGTGTTGAGTATTTTGAGGCCGCGAGTTGGCTGTTTGAGTGGCTCTTTCGATGAGCATCTCAAGCGATTCTGGTGTGTTTTCTGCTGCCTGGCCATGGCGCATCGGGGGGTCGCAAGGTATCCCCGACGCGTGGCTAGGATTGTGCAGTGTCCGTTGCGAGTCCTCCTACCCCCTTTGTGCGCGCCGCCCACAGGAGACGTGTCCGCCACGCGGCTGCAGCCAGCCATGCGGATCAGCAGGCTCGACCGTGCAGCGGGGTGAGCACACGGCTTGCTGTTTTCGAGCCCTGGCCCTCCCAAAAAGCTCAGCCAGTGCAGCGCAGGTGCGCATCTTGACGTAGATGTTTGCCCCCTCGTGCACACGAGGGGCACGGGAATGGCAGCCTTGCGGCATGCACGATGCTGGGGTGCCGCATTCGGGGCTCGCCTTTCCGCCACCACGTGTGTGTGTGTGTGTGCTTGTGTGTGTGTGTGTGCGTGTGTGTGTGTGTGTGTGTGTGCGTGTGTGTGTGTGTGTGTGTGTGTGTGTGTGTGTGTGTGTGTGTGCGTGTGTGTGTGTTGGCCTTCCGAAGGCACGGTGTGTAGCCTGGGCCTCCCGTGGAGATGGACAAGCTGAGGCGTGCGACGAAGGTGTCGTCGCTCCTCTTTTTCTTTCCCGTAAGGGCTTCGCCCCCTGTCGCCGGCCCCCTTGCTCGGATAATAATGGGCAATGCAAGAGCGAAATCATGAGGCCTTGGCGCCGCCGTGAAGCAGCGTCGGGACTTCACGCGAAGACGATGAGTAATCGGCAAGACAAATTGAGATTCTGATATTGTTGAATTCGGCGTTGTATTTCGAGGGTTTATGGCTTCGGATACGCGGATAGCGCGTAACTTACAAGGGTTTATGGGCTCGGGGTCGCACATATAATGTAAATTACGGAGGTTTATGGTTTCGGAGACGGGAATATGGGGTAATTTACGAGGGTTTATGGCTTCGGGTACGCGATTATTTAGTGTTTTACAAAAGGTTTATGGCTTCGGGGTCCCAAATATTATGTCATTCTCCCAGGTTTATGGCTTCGGAGACGCGAATCTTGCGTAATATGCAAAGAGTTATGGCTTCGGGGGCACGAATATTGTGTGAGTTGCGAGCGTTTGTGGCCTCGGGGACGCCAGTATTGCATACTTCGGGAGGGTATATGGCCTCGGGGACACGGATATGTAGTATTTGCGAATGCTTGTGGCCTCGGGGACGCGAGTATCGTGTAAATTATAAGGGTTTATGGCCTCGGGGGGGCGCGAATTTTATGTATCTTTACGTGTCCCATGCTCCCCCCAGGAATTCACAGCACGCGGTTCGGTCGTGGTAACCAGGTTCCTTCTCGGCTCCCCCTCTCGCGCGGACAGTAACAATTTACAGTAGGAAGCATAAAGCAAACCTGTAACAGTGGAAAGTGGAACCAGTAGGTAGTCACCATCTATTCGGACCCCATCGGGGAGGCCTCTAGTTTGTGTTTCCAGCTGTGTGGTAGCTTCGACCTCTGTTCGGCGGAGTCACCTTAGCCGCGGGTAGTGTAGGCAGGCAGGTTTAACGTATAAGGGAAGTCACAAGAATCGGGAGCAGACACGTCGCATACCCACAGCACAACATAAACATTTTAGCAGGTCCGGAGATGGCAGAGCACCCCCCCGTGCAGTGATCAAATCAAGCGAAAGACGGCACCGAATATACAATGCATCGAAAATCATCATCCTCAGAATCATCCCAATCCCTGCTTGGACAAGGTAAGGACGCTCTCCCAGCGTAGCCCCCTTGCTGGGGATGGGCGCTGCGGAACCCGAGGGAGACGGCAACCGCCCCCACCCAGGAGAGGTAAGGTCGGTCGGCGGGACCCAAGGTTTCCCCGGCAGTGGTGGGGATGGCCCCTGCGTGCGCATCTCCAGCATGTGTTGTTTCTGCGTGCTGATGTCGAGCACCGACTCGCACCGCGTGGCCGCAGCCGTCTCCCAGGGGCGCAGCGTGTCACCTTTGAACAACGCTCCGAAGGCTTGAGGGCAAGAAGCCTCCTATAGAAGAGTCACGTCGAGAACACGGTGCCGCTGCCGTAAAATGCCAATGGCGCCAGTGGTGGCGCCGCCGACGACGACTCCGACGACGCCGCCGCCGACGACGACGCGGCCGACGACGATGCCAGCGACGATGTCGACAGCCATTTGGGCTCGGAGACTCGAGGTTGCGATGCCCCGCGGCGCCCCTGCTGCGGCCGCGGGCGCGCCATGGCGGCGCCCCTCGCCGGGCTGGCGCCCAGCCGGAAGCGGACGCTGTGCCAGTTCTGGTTGGGGGGCGGCTGCGAGAGAGGCCCCCTCCGCCTCGCCTCCTCCTCCAGTCCTCTTCCACTTCTCATCCACGCCTCCTGTTCATTCCTCGTTCTCCTTGTCCCTCTGCCCTATCTTCCCTCCTCCTTTTCTTGGTCCCCTCCCATCCCTTGCTCGCTGCTCCTCATCATAGCCATTCTAGGCATAATGTTTGCCAGTGTGGACCCCGAGCAGTGAGTTTTTTCACCCCGGTGGTGGTAGCTATGTGGTGGAAGCTGTGTGGTGGAGGCTACCTGGTGGAAGCTTTGTGGCAGTCGCCGTGTGGCAACGCTCCGCGTCCACAGCAAGGCCGGCACGAAGCTGGATCTCTCCAGATGGCTTGACGCATCGCGTCTCCCCACTGGATGGGGGAGCGCACGAGGCGGCAACGAGGCGGCAACGGGTGGCAGCGGGGCGATTGTTCGGGACACCCACCCAGCGCACGAGGCTGCAATGAGGCGGCAACAGTGCGGCCACGGACGGCAGCCTTGCGGATCCTCGGGGCACCCAGCACGAGGCGGCGACGCGGCGGCAATGGGCGGCAGCGAGGCGACTCCGCATGGGGCACCCACCCACTGCACGAGGCGGCAACGAGGCGGCAACGAGGCGGAACCAGGCGACAACGGGCGGCAACGGCCAAGAGCGCGGCGAACCCTTGGGACATCCACCCAGCACACGAGGCGGCAGCGAGGCGGCAGCGAGGCGGCAACGATGCGGCAACGAGGCGGCAACGGGCGTCAACGGGAGGGGCCGTGGCGAATCCTCACGGGACATCCCACGCGCCAACGGGCGGCAACGAGGCGGCAACAAGACGACAACGGGCGGCAACGGACGGGAACGGGGTGAATCTTCGCTGGGCCCATCCAATTCTTATTGCACGAAAGAAAATGCCTGAGTAATTACAAGAACTGTGTGAGGAACCGTAACCATGATAATCATTACCACCATCTTCCGTTTTCCTCCTCCTCCTCCTCCTCCACCCTCCTCTTCCTCCTCCGCCTCCTCCTCCTCCTCCTCCTCCTCCTCCTCCTCCTCCTCCTCCCCCTCCCCCTTCCCCCTCTTACTCTTCCTCCTCCTCCCCTTGGCGCAAATTCCTCGGTGAGCAGCGCCCCGTCCCCCTCTTATCCTCCTCCTCCTCCTCCTCCCCTTGGCGCAAATTCCTCGGTGAGCAGCGTCGCGCCATTTGGGAAGCTTCGTACCTTCGGCCCTTCCCGCCACCGTGCCAGGGTCAGAAGCCTTTTGGAAGTTGGGACTCTTGGGGGGCCACTCGGACGCCTCGTTGAGGCAGTTTTTGGATGTCTTGTTGCCTCTTGGGGACCTCTTGGTGGCCTCTCTGGGCCTCTCTTGGGCCCCGTGGGGGCCTCCTGGGGCTTCTTGAAGGCATCTTGGGGGCATGATGGCGGTCTTGGGGGTCATCTTGGGGCGCAGGGCTCGGAGTGTCAGTTTGTGTTGCCCCTCTTGGGCCTCTCTTGGGGCACTTACGGGGTCCTCTCGGGCTTCTTGGGCTCCGTCGGGCTCCTACTGGGCCGCCTGGAGGCCATCTTGGGCGTCTTTGAGCGATTGTTGGGCGACTCGGGGCCCTCGGGGACCGTCCTGGGGGCCTCTGGGAGCCCTCCTGGGCCACCTGTGCGCGCTGTGTCCTTTGGCACGGCCGTGCCCCGAGAGCGCCCGGCAGTCGGGGCTGTGGGTCCCTCTTGCCATACCGAGTTCTCAGTTTGGAGGGCTCGGCCACCTGAGGACACGACGCTACGCGCCAAGGCACGGTGGCTTATGCACGTGGCGTTGTCCACTTGGTTCGCGTCGGAGGGGCTCTCTGTATTGGAGCGGCGGTCGTGGCCAACACAGGGTCACATATCCCCGTTGGGTCACGGGGCCACTACGGGGTCTCACCAGCCCCATTGGGCTCCCGAGGGCTCCCCCCCGAGGGCTCCCGAAAGGGGTCACACAGCATGCCCGCCAACACGTGTGTGTGTGTGTGTGACCTCCGCAAACTGGCAATGCTACAACATGGCCGCGGCCACGTATGTACGTATGGGTGTACGCACTTGTACATGCACGTATGCATGGGTGTACGTATGCATGTATGCATGTATGCATACATGTAGATATGTATGTATGTATTTGTGCATAGCTGTACGTATGTATGTATGTATGTATGTATGAATGTATGTATGCATGCATGTATGCATGCATGTATGTATGAATGTATGTACGTCTGTATTTATTTTATGTATATGTATGTACGCATGTATGTATCTACGTATGTATATTTGTATGCAGTTATGCATGTATGTATGCATGCATGCATGTACGTATGATGTATGCGTTACTGCATGTATGCGTGCATGCACGTGTTTATGCATGCACTTATGCATGTACCTACGCATGCACACGTATGCATGTATGCATACGGGTGCATGCATGTATGTATGCATGTGTATGCATGTATGTACGACTTTATGCATTTATGTATGTTTGTATGTCGGTATGTATGTATGTTTGTCTGTATGCAGGTACGTGTATATATGTGTGAACGTATGAATGTATGAATGCATGTATGCATATGTATGTATGTATATATACATGCATGCATGCATGCATGCATGCATGTATGTATGTATGTATGTATGTATGTATGTATGTATGTATGTATGTATGTATGTATACCTTCATGTGTGCATGTATGTATGTATATGTGTATGCATGTATATGTGAATACTTGACTGTATGTATGTATGCATATCTGTATGCAGGTATGCATTCATATATGTAAGTATGCCTGCGTGTATGTACGTATGTATGCACGTACACACGTACGTATGTTTGTATACATGCATATATGTATACTTGTGTGTGTAAAAGAGCGTGTTCTACCGCTGCTGGCGGAAAACTGGGGGGGGGTCTTTACCGGTTCGACCCCCCCCCGAAAACCGGGGGGGGTCACTACCGGTTCGAACCCCCCCCCCCCCTCGAAAACTGGGGGGGGGGTGCGGACAGTGGTGGGGACGGTGGTGGTGGGGACAGTGGTGAGGGGACAGCGGGACAGTGGTGGGAACAGTGGGACAGTGGTGTGGACGATAGTGGTGGGGACACTGGTGAAGGCGGTGGTGAGGACAGTGGTGGGACAGTATAGCACAGTGGGGAAAGTGGTGGGGACAGTAGGGACAGTGGGACAGTGATGGGGACAGTGGGGACGCTGGTACAGCACAGTGGGACAGCGGCGTGGACAGTGGGACAGTAGTGGGTACAGTGGGGACAGTGGGACAGTTGTGGGGACCGTGGGGAAAGTGGGGAGAGTGAGACCGTGGTGGGACAATGGTGGGGAGAGTGGGGACATTGACACACTGGTGGGGGCACTGGTGGGGACAGCGGGGACAATGGTGGGAACAGTGGGGGCAGTTGGACAGTGGTGGGGACGGTGGTGGTGGGGACAGTGGTGTGGGGACAGTGGAAATGTGGTGGAAACAGTGGGACAGTGGAGGGTACAGTGGTGGTGGGGACAGTGGTGAGGGCGGTGGCGAGGACGGCTGTGGGACAATGGGACAGAGGTACAGCGGGGACAGTGGTGGGGACAGTGGGGACAGTGGGACAGTGGGGACAGTGGGGACAGTCGGCCAGTGGTTGGGGCCGTGGAGAAAAAGGGGAGAGTGGAACCGTGGTGGGAACAGTGGTGGGGACAGTGGGGACAGTGTGACAGTTGTGGGGGCACTGGTGGGGATAGTAGGGACGGTGGTGGAACCAGTGGGGACAGTGGTGGTGAGGACAGTGGTGCTGGGAACAGCAGCGGACGGTGGTAGGGACCAGGATTCGTTTGCTGGCGGTGGCGGGGGCGAGGGGTTCGAACCGGTAGTATCCCCCCCCAGTTTTCAAGTGGGGGGGGTCGAGTTGGTAGTGACCCCCCCTGGTTTTCGAGGGGGAGGGGAGGGGGGATTCGAACCGGTAGTGACCCCCCCCGGTTTTCGAGAGGGTGGGGGGGTGTTCGAACCGGTAGTGACCCCCCTGGTTTTCTGGAGGGGGCGGGGGCCGAACTGGTAGTGACCTTCCTTTAGTTTTCTCGGGGGGGGGGGGAAGGGTTCGAACCAGTAGTGACCCCCCCCAGTTTTCCGAGGGGGGGGTGGTTCGAACCGGTAGTGACCCCCCCCGGTTTTCTGGAGGGGAGGGGGGCGGGGAGGAGGGGTTAGGGGAGGGGGGGAGCTTTGCCGGGGGAAGGGGGGGGGGTTCCAGCAGGGGGGGGGGGCGGGGATTTTCGGAGGGGGGGTGGACCCCCGGGTTCCGGAGGAAGAGGGGGGGGGGAATTTTCCACAGTAAAGCGGCGGTGGATCACGCTCTCCTGTATGTGTGTATGTATATATGCATGTATGTATGTATGCCTGTATGTATGTACGGGTGCACGTACGCATGTACGCTTTTACGTCTGCTTGTATGTATGTATGTATGTATGTATGTATGTATGTATGTATGTATGTATGTATGTATGTATGTATGTACGTATGTATGTATGTATGTATGCATGTATGTATGTATGTATGTGTATGAATGTATGAGTGTATGAGTGTATGTATGTATGTATGTATGTATGTATGTATGTATGTATGTAAGTATGTATGTATGTACGTATGCATGTGTACACACATGTATGCTAGCCAGCGTGGACCCCAACCGTGTGTTTCTTGCAGGACGGTTGTGCAATCTAGGTGGAGCCGTCTAGGCGATGCAGATGCGTGATGCAAGCCATGTTGTGCAATCTATTTTGTGCAACGTATGATGGGCACTTTTGCGGCGCAGCCTAGATGTTGCAGTCTATGTGGTGGAATACAGGTAGTTCACTATTTGCGTTGTCATTTAGGTTGTGCAATCTATGCTGTGTAAACTACGCGGTGCAATGTATGTGGTGTGCCATCTATTGGTGCAGTCTTTGTCGTGCAATTGAGTTTCAACATCCAGGAGTTATCAGCTCCACTGCTCGCGCAATCATCCCACCCACCCACCCGCAGCTTGTTTGCAAAACCCATGCGGTGGTGATTGGGATAAGTGCTGGGTGCTGGTGCATCTAAGCGGTCGCGCTAGCCCGCGCATGCGCGCGCACACAGCGGCCAGCTAGCACGGCGCGGCCGACGCGGCTGCGGTGGCGCTGACCGCTGGTGATTCGGGCGGGCGCGGTATCATGGCGACGCCGACAACAGTGGACACGATGACGATAGTAGCGGAGGTGGTGATGACGATGACGATGACGACGGCAAGGCCAATGACGTTGCTGATGTTGATCACGCTGGTGACGATGACGGTGTCCCGCGTCGGTGATGAAGATTTTGGCACGAGTTGGACATGCGCGTGCGGCCGACGCGCGCGAGTGGCCCGCATGGTACCAGTTGACAATGATCGCCCCTCCCAGCACGCGAGCAGGTGCGCTCGAATGATTCCGACATGCGGGAGAGGCGATTTTGGCAACATGTAATGAAGATGTTGAAACGTTTATGTGTATTTTTCCAACGTTCAACCATCCTGTGGTGTTGGGTCTTCGTCTTGAAGAGACAGCGCCCCGCGTCTCCTCCTTCCTCCTCCACCTCCTTCCTCCGCCTATCCGTGCCTCTGCCGTCCGCACCAGTCAACCATGTCGGCACACCCCTCACACGTTTCGTGGGGGCTCCACCGAAGGCCTCAGTTGCGGTGTGCACATGCGGTTCCCTCACCCAGTACAACGTTTCGTGGCCCCATAGGGAGCTCCACCGAAGGCCTCAGTGGCGGTGTTCGCATTCGGTTCCCCCACCCAGTACATCGTTTCGTGGCCTGAATCCTCAGTTGCGGTGTTCGCATGCGTTTCCCTCACCCAGTACAGCGCTTCGTGGCCCCATGGGGAACTCCACCGAAGGCCCCGGTGGCGGTTTCGTGGCCCATAGGAGCTCCTCCGAAGACCCCAGTGGCGGTGTTCGCATGCGTCTCCCCCACCCAGTACAGCGCTTCGTGGCCCAATTGGGAGTTCCACCGGAAGCGCCAGTGCGGTGCTCGTATGCGTCTCCCCCACTCAGTACAGCGTTTTGTGGCCCCATGGTGTACTCCACCGAACGCCCGGGTGGCGGTATTCGCATGCGTCTCCCCCGCCCAGTACAATGCTTCGTGGCCCCATCGGGAGCTCCACCGAAGGTCCCAATGGCGGCGTTCGCGTGCGTCTTCCCTGCCTCAGCACAGCGTTTCGTGGCCCCATAGGGAGCTCCACCGAACGCCCCAGGGGCGGTTTTCGTTTGTGTTTCCCCTACTCAGCACAGCGTTTCGTCGCCCCATCGGGAGCTCAATCGAACGTCGCAATGGCGGCGTTCGCATGCGTCTCCCCCGCCCGGTACAGCGTTTCGTGGCTTCATAGGGAGCTTCACGGAAGGCCCCAATGGCGGTGTTCGCATGTGCTCCCCCCGCCCAGTACAGCGCTTCGTAGCCCCATAGGGAGCTCCTCCGGAATCCTCAGTTGCGGTGCTCACATGCGTTTCCACCACCTAATACAGCTTTGCGTGGCCCCATGAGGAGCTCCACCGAAAGCCTCAGTGGTTGTGTTCGCATGCCGCCCCCCCGCCCAGCACAGCGTTTCGTGGCCCCATGGGGAGCTCCCCCGCGGCCTCACTTGCGGTGTTCGCATGCGTCTCCCCCACCCAGTACAGCGCTTCGTGGCCCCATCGGGAGCTCCACCGAAGGCTCCAGTGGCGGTTTCGTGGCCCATACGGAGCTCCACCGACGGCCCCAGTGGCGGTGTTCGCATGCGTCCCCCCCACTCAGTACAGCGTTTCGTGGCCTAATCAGGAGTTCCACCGAAGGTCCCAGTGGCGGCCCCGCCCCATTGCAGCGCACCCCTCACACGTTGCGCGGCCCCGCAGTGGGTTCCACCACGTTTCCGCTCCGCGCAGCCTCGTGCGTACACTGCGCAATCCAATCGGCCCAGCCGCTGCCTGGAGGAACCCGTCTGAAGCCGTCTGTGAATCAGAACCCTTTCAGACCCCGATAATCGATAACGGGGTGCACAGTGTGGCACGAGCGTGACGGCCTACCGACACTGTCGTTGACTGCGTCCTGCGTCCTGCGTCCTCCTGTGTCCTGCGTCCTCCTGTGTCCTGCGTCCTATTGCGTCCTGCGTCTTCCTGCGTCCTTCGTCCTCCTGCGTCCTGCGACCTCCTCTTCCTCCTCCTTCTCCTCCTCCTTCTCCTCCTCCTCCTCCTCCTCCTCTTCCTCCTCCTCCTCCTCCTCCTCCTCCTCCTCCTCCTCCTCCTCCTCCTCCTCCTCTCTCCTCTCCCCATGCTGCGGAAGAGGCCGGTTCTGCGGCTTTGCGCACGGGGCGGACGAACTCGGCGCGGAGGTCCCTCATAGCGGCAAGGCGGGCGGGGCGGCGTTCAGGGGTTGCCAGGCCGGCCGGCGAGTTTAGAGAGAAGGTCCTGGAGGGAGGGAGGGAGGAGGGAGCAGGAGGAGAAGGAGGAGGAGGAGGATGTAGAGGACGAGAGAGGAGTGAGGAGGCATGAAGGGGGCGAGGGGGGCAGGGGAGGAGGGAAGAATATGGTGACGATGACAGAGGGGGGACTGAGGAGGAGGAGGAGGAGGAGGAGGAGGAGGAGGAGGAGGAGGAGGAGGAGGAGGATGAGGAGGATGGGAGGGGGAGGGGGGAAGCGGAGAATGAACTCGTTCGCGAAGCAGGGGGCCGCCCGTGGTCGCATCGCGGGCGCCCCTTGCGCTGGCTTGGTCCGCCGAGGCTCCACCTGGCGGGCACCCGTTGGCGCCTCGTGGGCACCGCCGTGCGCTGGCTGGCTCCGCCGAGGTCTCGTCTGCTGGGCGTCTGCAGTTGCCTCGCGGGCGCCCCGTGCGATGGCTGGCGCCGCCGACGCCTCGCCCCGTCGGCGCCCGTGGGCGCCTCGTGGGCGTCCCGTGCTCTGGCTGGGTCCGCCGGGGGTTCGCCTCGTGGGCGCCTCGTGGGCGCCTCGTGGGAGCCCCGTGCGCGAGGGGGGCGGCGACGCACGCAGCGGTTTGCCAGTGGAGGGGGGGGCCCTTAGGAGAACACAGACGCCCTGCCTGACAGCACATGCTACTGTACCGCGCCTCAGCATGCCATGGGGCACGGTGGCAAACGAAAACGAGTTGGGAACGTATCTCCTACAGGTGAGTGTTTGTGAAGCTCTTGGGCGTATGAGGGGGGCCCTTTAGCATCTCTCGATGGCTGCCGCAGGACCTCCAGAGGAGAACAACCGAATGGGCCCCAAAAGGCCGCACCCTCGACAGGGTTGCAGGCGAATCTCGTCGGAGGCCAGGAAGCCAGGGCTCGCGCGAGCTCTCATGGCTGCCACGTCTCAATGACTTGTGCAGGCCGCTTTGTAGCGGCGGCCTGGCAGAGCTTCGCCGAGGGCCGCTGGAGGGGCCGCCGAGGGCCAGTGAGGGCCGCCGCTCTGCTGGGGCTCTGCTGCGTTCCTGCTCGTTAACACTTGTCACGTGTGCGGAGCTGCACCGTCAGTGCCGCGCCTTCTTGTGGCTCTGCTGTGCTGCTGCTGGCGACGTACACCGCCAGAGGCGGCGGAAAAAGCTTGAGAGATCCACCCGCACAAAGTGCCTTCGAGGGCCTCTGGGGGGACGCCCCGGGCCCGCCGAGGTGAAGCGCACTCTCTGCCAGTTCTTCGAGGCCGGCGCCTGCGAGAAGGGGGAGCTGTGTGGCTTCGCGCACGGCGAGGCTCGGCCACGTACAGAAGGGGGGGCACGTAGGGGGAGGGGGGATTGCTTCTCAGAAGCACCCCTGCTTTTCAGAAGGCGCGGGCCTTATCCTGTAGACGTAGGGCCAGCGCCGTCTTAAGAAGCAGCCTCCTTCTAAGACGCCTTCCCCCCTCCCCCTACCCCGTGTGCGCGCCGCCAAGAGGCTGTCGCGGCGAGACGGTCGTCGAGGATCGGACGGGACTAGGACGAGGACAAATCCGTCCCAGAGCGTTCTGGAACGCTCTCAAAGCGTCCCAGAACGCTATGAGAAGGCCGCGGCGCCCGAGACATTTTCAAGAGCCGCCAGATCTGAGATTCTCGAATTACCCTCATCTTAATTTATCCTGGTCCTGACCTCGTCTCAGACGACGACGGCGGCAAGGAGGGCGAGGACGATCACGGTGACGGCGACGATGTTGAGACGGTGGCGACGACGACGGCGAGAACGACGACGGCTGCGACGACGAAGGCGATGCCGATGGCGACTGGACGCCGGCGGTAACTCGTCAACCTGGTTACCGCCTGGGACCCCGTGGAGCTCCAATTTACTTGCTCGCTTTGCACGCCTGCTCTGGGGCCCACTAGAGAAGCAGAACGAGATGATCCGAGATTTTTTTTTTCGGTGTCGGCGCGACGTCGGTCGGACGTTGGCGACGACGTTGGCGACAACGACGACGGCTGCGAAGATGATGGCGACGGCGACATCGAGGCGGAGCTGGGCCAGCCGCTCGCTGACCTCGCCGAGGCCGCCGCCGAGCACGCTGTCGTTTCCGCCGCCGCCGCCGCCGCCGCCGTCGTCGTCGTCGTCGTCGTCGTCGTCGCCGTCGTCGCCGTCGTCGTCGTTTTCGTTGTCGTCGTAGTCGTACGCGTCGCCGGCCGTCGTTCTCGTACTCGTCGTCGTACAAGGAGGGAAGAACATGTAGGTGGACGCGTGGGAGAACGGAGGAGGACGGGTGAGGAGTGTGGGAGAATTGCCAGGCGCGCTGCAGGCTTGAAGGCCACCCGCACCCAGATTTAAGGCTGAGGTGGTCATCAGAGAATATAGGAGAATGCGGCAGGTCGTCCGCCGCCGTATCGCAGGGCCTTTTTTTTGGGTAGGAGTTTTTTTCTGGACTGCAGGCCACATCCTTCAGAGTTGCGGGTAAGGCGAGAACCTTCTCTTCCGATGTGGAGTCTGTCTTTTGGGGGGACAGGGCAACCGTTGCCCCGATGTTGTGACGCAGCCACACGTCGGGACTGTGGTAGCGATGCGAACTGTCCACATGCTTGGTTTTGGCCGTGCCTCGCAAATCAACTTCTGTCGAGGACAGCTCGCTCAACCAATTGGCGAATCAAGCAGACAGCGCATTCGCCCCCCGCATCTAGCGCCCTGCATACCAGACAGCAATCTGCACGCAGGACGTGGATTTCCCAAGCTGCGATGGAGAGACGAAGCGTTTTACGACCAAATGGGGATGCCGACGAAGAGCGATCCAAATGGGGATGCCGACGAAGCGCGATCCTTGAACAGACCGATTCGGACCGCTGCGCGGGCGGAGTGCACACATTGGTTTGGCAAGATTTTTTTGTTTGTTTGTTGGTTGCAGCTGGGACGCAGTCAAAGAACGTGTGAAACAAAAAGGGCCGCAGCGAGAGCATTCGTGCTGGAGTACGGGATCTCGACAATCATCTTATCGATGCCGCTGCCCGGCCAGATGCTTTCGCCGACTACTTCGAAAAAGTCCAGTGACGCTCCCGCCGGGCGGGCCGCTGTTGCTCAGCGAGCCTCCAACGCCCGCTGGTTGGAGCCGCCATTGAAGCTGACTTTGTGATGCCTTTCTGTTGTCCGCTGTCCCGCCCCCCCCGCTTCCCTGCTTTCTGTTCCTCTTCCTCCTTTTCGTCTTCAGCGTGCAAGTTTACGTGGTACTTCACGGAGCGTCTAATACATCGGTGCCAGCGCTGAGTAACCGCCCGACTTTCCGCCCCTCGCAGCGGGTGATGCGCGATGTGCGTGTCAGCCGCTTCCGGCTACCTCGGTGCCCTCTCCCCCCCCTCCTTGTCCCTCGTCCTGCCCCCTCAGGCCTTATGAGGGGCGGGTTGTTTAAGTTGACCGCTTGAGCCATGACAGTTAAGCGGAGCATCGGCCCAAGCAGGCTGATGCGCTTTACGCGGGACTCGTTTCACTTCTCCAGCTCCGATCACGCTGCGGAGAAGCTCGGCTGTCACGACTTGCAGTGACCGAGGGTGAGGTCATCGATGGGTGTGGGTTGAGTTTCGCGCAGAATGAAATTAGAACGAATCCAGTGGAACCTGCAATTTGCAGACGTAGTGCCAACAGTTTTCGAATCCACTTGGTGCTGACTTGCCCGTTTTCGTGTCCAATGTCAGCATGGCTGAACTACATTATGTATTCAAGCAAATCAAGAATTGGAAAGCGGCTGGGCCGGATTATGTACCGCTATTTTTTTCGAAGGCTGTTTTTTTGAGACGAGTGCGCATGTGGAGCACTATTGGATGTATGTCAAGAGTGTTGAGGGAAACAGATCCACCAGACAGGTGACGGAGAGCAAGCGTCATATTGCTACTCCAAAGACGGATGCCACTTTAACTAGTACTTACCGTCCAATGTCATTATTGTCTATGGGTTGCAAAGCCTTCGCTGCCATGCTACACCAGCGACTACTACGTGGAAGGGCGGGAACGTGCATGCGACAATCTCAAATTGGATTTCGCCCCGCCGCGGCACGTCCGACGCACTTATGCGAGTGAGGCGTATGATTGATGCAGCTTTGCTAAACAACAGCGGTGGGCTGAAAGTGTTTCTTCCTGATTGAGCAAGATCTTTTGAATGCCCTAAACCTGACTGTCTTGTGCTGCTCTGGCCCGCTCTGGTTTGCCACCGCCAGGTGTAGATGCGGTAGGAGGCAGAGGGTCCCATCGCTATGTCAGTATTCCAGACCACTGTGGGGAATTTTCAGAACACCGCCAAGCAACCAACACCCCCCCAAGGATGCCCCTTATTGCCGTATTTGTTCATCATAGTGCAGACGGGCATGTTGCAGGACGTTTTTGATGATCTGCATTTTGGCCCAGAACTTACATTTGGTTACACAAGAAGTGCTGTATGCAGACGACTCTGCGCTGGTACCGCACGGCGCCGAGAGTTCACAACGCATGCTAGAGGCATTCGTGATGGAAGTGAAAACGTATACCCCGAGTCCAACTGTGATATAACATTGCAGACGCAAACGTCTACCAGCGATTCTGTCAATAATCATGATGAGGCACATATCGAAGTTACGAAGCAAGTTTTTCGTCCTTTTCTTTTTGTTTCTTTGGGGGTCTGGTAACTAACGGTGGCCGTGTTGCGAGCGAGCTGCCAAGGTGATTGGGAGAAGCCACTTCAATATTTCAATAACGATGTAAAGTATGACAGCAGTCCAGTAGTGGGCGAAACCGAAAGCTTTACGCATATATATATATATATATATGTACACACATCTATATATACACAGGTGTTTGCATATTTATGTGTTTATCTACATTTATATGTATGTGTACATGTATATATGAATGTACACAAGCATATACACGCATACATACATATCTCTCCTTCCGTCTTGAGTGCGGAGCATATTGTTGTACTCGCTTGATTCATTGTGGCCCTTGGAAAGTGACAGCGAGAGGAAAACATGACAGCGACAGGTTGGGTGCTTTCTATTGTAATAACTTGCGAAACATGCGAAGATTCAGCCTTCGTACGTTTCCAGCATTTCGTATGCCCCTGTGCTCTGCATCGCGTGTTCCAAGGCTTTATCTACGATCCTGGGCGATGGGCAAGTAGTCACAGAAAAGAAATTCACTTTCCATAGCGACGCAGCACTGGTTAAGACACTAGTGTGCGACGGCGACGGCACCCCTAATAACTAGGCTTTCCGCAGGAGCAGGGACCGCCCAAGACAACAATGGGCGACGTCAGTTTTCAAGCTTGTGTGATGTGCTCCCATACTCCCCTTCCTCTCCCTCCCCTTCCCCCCTTCTTGTCCTTCTCTCCGTGCCTGCGCACTCGTACATTCCGCTGACTTTGCTTCTCTGAATTTGCTTGCGCGTCTGCCAGGGGCGCGCGAGGCTTCAGACAGTCGCGAATTAACAGAGATTGAGTATATCCCGTGCTTTTATTGAGGTGGAACGCTCCCATCCTCTGACGCAGCCCCGCTGCCTCCAAGCCTCCTGCAGGGCACGGCGTCTGGCTGCCGTTCCTGGATTCTCTTGGTGCCCAGGCTGTGGTTTTGGGCCCTTCGTGCGTCTTCCTTGGTGCTGCGCGCCCAGGTCCACATTTCGGGTTATTGGCCTAATTCGACCGCCTGCCGCCCCACCCGGTGTGGGCGAATAGCGCCAAGCCTCGACGGGGGGGCAGGGGGAGGGCGGGGTGGGTGGGAAGGGAGAGAGCATGAAGACGAGGGAGGACGGCGGTATCAGCAGGGAGTTGCAGGCTATTCCCCCCCCCCAACCCCGACTTTTCGACGAAAGCTGAAGCCGCTCAGAAGAGGAGAGGGGCCCTGGGATACGCCTCGAGGGTTCTACTCGGACGCGCCCTTATCCAAGATGGACGCCCCCCATTGTATATCCAGGGCCCCAAATTTCCTGTCCACTCGAAAATCTCCCAAAGCCTGGGACAGGGGTCGACATCTCCCCGGTTAGGGAGGTGGGGGGGGGCGGAACGAAGTGGTGTGGGGCCTCGGTGCCGTGTGCGCTGTCCCATGTATTCACCTGTGCGATGATGGTAACGAGGTGGTGTTGGGATGATCAGTGTCGTGAGCGTGATGATTGTGATGATGATGGTGGCAATGAGGACTCCCAATAGCATCCAGAGCGCTGGCGGCGCATCACCGGCCGTCCCCGGGGCGTTTGTGTGCGCGAGATCCCGTCCAGGCCGAGCCCATCGTGCGGCGGCCTCCGCCCGTGGGGCGGCCGTGCTCCGACCTGGGAGATCTCCGGCGCGCCCCGTGCCCCGCTCGCGCGCTTCTCGGGGCGAGCTTGCACGTGAGAAAGGGCACCTCCTCCTCCGCCTCCGCCTCCTCCTCCTCCTCCTCCTCCTCCTCCTCCTCCTCCTCCTCCTCCTCCTCCTCCTCCTCCTCCCCCTCCTCCTCCTCCTCCTCCTCCTCCTCCTCCTCCTCCTCCTCCTCCTCCTCCTCCTCCTCCTCCTCCTCCACCCGTTCGCCGATACGCAGACGTGCCCACGAGAAGAAGAGTTGGCGCTTCTGCGCCGCCGAGATCCACATGGGGCCAGCGTCTGCACAGCCTGGCGCTGCGCCCGACCCCCCCCCCCGGATGCAGAAGCTCACCCTCTCGCTCCGCGTGCGCACTGTTTTTTGTTGTAGCTGTTTTTTTTGTTGTCCTCTGCGCTCGTCGACCGCTCGTTTGTCTCGCGATCATCCTGGCAATCTTTCCTTAAACAGCTACGCATATTGGCGCACGGTGTTGCGTTCCCGAAGTGCAGGCATCCGGACACCATCCCTGTCAAATGGACGGCGTTTCATACACAGCACCCCAAGGTTGCCGCCAAGCAAATGTTGCATTAGCGGGGGGAGTGCGCGACAAGCATCGCCTGCTCCGTGGTGCTTGTTACCGTCCTCCTTTCTTTTTTCCCAAGTTTCTGACCATCCCTCCTCTGCACCATCGGTCTCCTTGGAAGATACAGAGGAGCAGGAAAAGAAGAGGAGGGGTGAGGCCGAGAAGGAGAGGGGGTGACGAGGAGGAAGAGGAAGGAGGAAGGAAGAAGGAGGAAGGAGGAAGGAGGAATGAGGAAGGAGGAATGGGGGAAGAGGAGGAGGAGGATGAAGAGGACGGGTACAAATGGTAGTGGAGGGGGAAGGTGTCCACTCTAACCGACCGAAACACGTCCAAGGCATTTGGGGCCGTCTGGGGGCCATCTTTGCCCGTCTTGCGCCGTTTGGGGGCCATCTTAAAGCATCATGAGGATCTTTGGGGCTGTCTATAGCATCTTGGACCGTCTCGGAGGTTTCTTGGTCTGCGGTTGGGCCCTCTTGGGCATGTGTTTCCTCTCCGGCCGTTTTTGGCTGTTGCGAGGCAGCGAGTGCGAGAACATCAGAACATCACAAGCTTCCGAAGCTGGGCGGAAATCACTGAATGTGGCTTTCTGGGCGCTCATGGAGCGCCTCTGTAGCCCTCTTGGGCTGTCTTGGGGTCTTTTGGTCCTCGTGGGCCGTCTAGAGGCCATCTGAGGATGTCTGGTGGCCGTCTTGGGCCGTCTCGCGCCTTCTGAAGGCCATCTTGGACCGTCTTGAAGCCATTTCGGGTTGTCTTGGAGCCGTGTTGGGCTGCCCCCTGGGGGCCCTCTTGGGGACCTCTCGGGCCATCTTGGGGCTCTCGGGCCGTCGTGGGGCCCTCTTGGAGGCCTCTTCGGCCGTCTTGGGGCCGCGGTGGAAGCCTCTCAAGCCGTTGTGGGTTGCCAGGAGGCAGACACAGCGAAAACGGAGGCACTCGTCAAGCACAGATGAAACAATCAATGGCTGCCGCTTCTTTTGGAAAGGACACCTGCCACGTTTGTCTCTGGAGGCCTTCTCGGGGGCCCTCCTGAGACCAGGGGCGTACCGGGGGGCTTCCCGGGCCGCCCTGGGGCCACCCTGGGCCGTCTCGGGGCATCGGGCCGTCCTGGGCGGCCCTGGCTGGGGGAGATTGCAGCCCTGGCGACCTGGGCGCGGCCCCGGGGGCGAGGGCAGCCGTCTTGGTGCGGTCCGGTGGCGATTGCAGCCCGCCGCGCCCCCCCTGGGCGAGCGGGTCGGCTGGCGCGGCCGAGGGGGGCCTCCCGGCCCCGAGGCGGGGCTCTGACCGAGCGGCTGACCGTTGAGAGCTGGCATGGTAACAGCCTCCGCGTCCTCGTCTTCGTCCTCTTCCTCCTCGCCCTCGTCCTTGTGATCCCCCCTCGTTTTCGCCGTCGTCCTCCTTATCTTCGGCTCCTCTCTCCTGCTCTCTCCCCCTCTCCTCCTCCTCTCTCCTCCGTCCTGCTCCTCTCTCCTCCTCTCGCCTCCGTCCTCCTCCTGTCTCCTCCTCTTTCCTCTCTCCTTCTCTCCTCTGTTCTCGTCTCCCCTGTCCTCCTCTAATTAGATGCTTCTCTCCTTCGCCCGTCCTCGCCGAGGCCACGATCAAGCGCACCATCTGCAAGTTCCACTTGGAGGGCACGTGCGAGAAGGGCGTCAATTGCACCTTTGCCCACTCCGATGCGGAGCTCGGCACGGTGGAGGGACTGACCAGGGAGGGATGAGGGTCGTGGTGGGGGTGATTTTGATGATGATGATGAGGAGGAGGGGGAGGAGGAGGTGGAGGAGGAGTGAGGAAGCCGATAATGCGGAGGAGGAAGGAGGAAGGAGGAAGAGGAAGAGGAGGAGGAGGAGGAGGAGGAGGAGGAGGAGGAGGAGGAGGAGGAGGAAGAGAAGGATGAGGCGGAGGAGGAGGAGGAGGAGGAGGAGGAGGAGGACGAGGAGAGGAGATAGCGAGGAAAAGGGCGATGATGGTTACGAGGATGAGGAAGATGAGGAGGAGGATGAGGAGAAAAATGATCAGGTCGAGGGAGTCTGTGGGAGGCTGTGGATGAGGAGTGTCAAGATGTGTAGGAGGAGTATGAGCAGGGTATGGGGGATGGAGTGTGATGGAGGCGTTAGAGGAGGATTGGCCAGATTTGGGCTATGATTATGATTGTGATGGTGATGGTGATGGTGGTGGTGAGGATGAGGATGAGGATGAGGATGAGGATGAGGATGAGGATGAGGATGGTGATGATGATGATGATGATGATGATGATGATGATGATGATGATGATGATGATGATGATGATGATGATGAGGAGGAGTTAGAGGAGTTAGAGGAGTTAGAGGAGTTGGAGGAGGAGGAGGAGGACCAGTGTAAATCCAAGAGTCATCAACGATGCTGTAATACATCCTCCCTCCAAGCTCCCTCTACATAGGCCCCATACAACAGTTCATTTCTACTGAGCGAACTGCCTCGTTGGAAGACAACCGTTCGAAGACCCTGACCGTAACTGTTGCACCCTCATAATCCGGAATCCGTGCAGCATGCCGCTTCTGGTACGCTGATCATGGAAATCCGTGAAACGCTGGCAAATTTATATTACGAATGTGCGCGGCGCAAAGGCGAGAGCCACATTTTGAAAACGGCGCGCCCTCAATCCGTGAAACTCTTGCGATTTGTTTAAAAGACTGTGCGCGGCGCTAAGGCGGGAGCCACATTTCGGAAATGAACCGCCCTCAATCCGTGAAGCTCTTGCAATTTTGTCAAATGAGTGTGTGCGGCTTTCAGGCGAGAGCCACATGTTGGAAACGACCCGCCCTCCATCTGAGAAGCTGTTGTCAATTTTCGAGCTTCAGAGTCATAAATGGTGAGGAAGTCTTAGGCGAAACGCCCAGCCCGCCCCAAAAACTGGCCTCGGGGTGCGACATGAACAAGTTCTTTTTCAGGAAAAGGATTGAAGGATGAGGATGATGATGATGACGATGATGATGATGAGGAGGAGGAGGAGGAGGAGGAGGAGGAGGGTCAAGAGGAGGAGGAGGAGGGTCAGGAGGAGGAGGAGGAGGAGGAGGACGAGGAGGAGGAGGAGGAGGGAGGAGGGGAGACGGAGGAAGGTGGGAGGAGGAATTGGATGAGAAGGAAATTAGTAGGATCATTGTGCCCCGCCTCACAATCTTCATAGGTTGTTGGGCTCTCGGTTTGAATACGTAGCGCCGCTCGTCTCATTTCTCTTTGCTTCTCCTACTTCCTTTCCTCCTCATCCCCTTGCTTTACCATCCTTGTTTTGTCTGTAGCACCGCGCGTCTCCTTCACTCCTCCACCTTTCTTATCCTCCGCCTCCTTCTCCTCCTCCTCCTCCCTCATCTACTCCTCCTCCCTCCTCCTCTCCTTCTCTCTTCCTCCCTCCTGCTCCTCCTGCTCCTCCTCCTCCTTCTCCTCCTCCTCCTCCTCCTCTCCCTGTCTCTGCTCTCAGTATGCTTTTTTAGCACACATCTCATTCTTTTTCCTTATCCATATATCCCTCCACTCTGCAACCTAGCTGGCCGATGACCGGCCAATCTGGGCCCTCCCATCTTATCCGTCCAGAGAACAACGCAACGTAAACATTCTCCTCTCAACATTGACGTTTCGTCATCGACGTTGCAAAACGCTTGGAGGAGCGAGACAGGGCGCAGATTGCGAGCGAAAGCGCGAAATGTCGTTGTCGCCTCGGCACCGCGCCCATTTTGCTGGGAGCTGAGCTCCCGCGTGGCGCGGCGTGCATCTCATGCTCTCCGACTTTTCGACGGCGGGGTCGCGCGCGCGCGGGCAAAATGTGACTCTCGGTGCCGCGCAGATTTCGCCTGAAAGTCACGCTCCCGCTGCAGTGCCGCACGTACTTCTCATTCGCCAGATTCGTTTGGGGACGAGGCCGCGCGAGAGAGCGTGTGAATTTTGGCCCTCGCCGAGGCTCCGGGCAGATTTCGCCTGGAAGTGGCGTTCCGTCTCTGGCGCGGCGCATGCTTCGCGGCCGCCGAGTCGCCGGAACGCAGGCAGCAGCAGCGGGGCCGCACGAGAGAGTGGGCGAAGTGCGGTTCTCGCCCAGGCGCCGCGCAGATTCTTGGTGAAAGTGGCAGTGCTGCCTCCTCCTCCTCCTCCTCTTCCTCCCCCTCCTCCTCCTCCCTCCTCCTCCCTCCTCCTCCATCCTCCTCCCTCCTCCTCTCTCCTCCTCCCTCCTCCTCCCTCCTCCTCCCTCCTCCTCCCTCCTCCTCCCTCCTCCTCCCTCCTCCTTCCTCCTCCCTTCTCCTCCTCCTCTTCCTCCTCCTCTTCCTCCTCCTCCTCCTCCTCGGCGCGGCACATCCTTCGCCTTGGCCGCGCTCATCGGACATTCGGCCGCTTGCAGGAGGGCTGCGTATAAAATGGTGCTCTCGCCGCGGCGCCGCGGGAGGGATCCGGCGGAGCTCTCGCCCCTGCGCGGCCCGTGTGCGTCCCCTCGCCGGGCCGTCGGAGGCGAGGCTGCGCGCCAGTCCCACAGACAAGTTGCGCCACCGCTGGCTCTTTGTGTTACTCCAGATTTCGTTGGGGGGCCACATGCGAATCCTATCCCTGCCCCCCACGATTTCTGAGGGCGGTGGGTGGGGTTCATTCACTTCGCTCGGGAGCTCCCGAGCGCAGTGAACCCCACCCCCGTCCCCTCAGAAGTCGTGGGGTGCAGGGGTAGGGTTCGCATGTGGCCCCGTAAAGCCGTCGGAAGCGGGGTTGCGCGCCAGTCCCACAAACAAGTTGCGCCACCACTGGCTCTTGTGTTACTCCAGATTTCGTAAGAAAAGGGAGTGGGTCACAACCCTCCCGATTTCGCAATCAAGGGGAGTTGGTCACAGCCCTCCCAGTGGAGCAGTTTCAGACCCTGCCCAGACCCCCCCGAACCCTCCAAGGCAGCTCAACTCAGACCCCCCTTGAAATGTGCCCCCCCCCCCCCCCTTTTCATACGACATCCCGAGTGACCATGGGCGGGAGGCTGGGAACGGGCGGGGCCCGCCGACCACCCGTTCGACCTGGCCAGCTCTGCACGCTGCGTGCCCCGCAGGGAGCTCCGCCCGGGGTCTCCGCTTGCGCCCACGTGCGGCGGCCCTCTGGGCATTTTCGGCACGCCCCTGCAGCGGGCGCCGACGTGTGGCGTCTGCCCTGCCCCTTTCGGCACGCCCCTCGCGCGGATCGTTTCCCTCATCAGCAGCTCCACCTCTGCGGTCACGGTGGTGCGTTCCCCGCCCATTTCGGCGCACCCCTCACGCGCATCGTGCCCCCACAGGGAGCTCCACCTGCGGTCTCGGCGTGAGGCGTCCGGCGTGCCCCTGTTGGCACTGCCCCTCGCGCGGATCGTGCCGCCCGACTAGAGCTTCACCTGCGGCCTCAGTGGGTGCCGACGTGCTGCTGCCCCCCCCCGCAATGTCGGCGCGCCCCTCACGCGGATCGCTCCCTCATGCTAAGCTCTACGTACTGCCTCAGTGGGCGCCGACGTAAGGCGCCCCCCCAACAACTTCGGCACGCCCCGCACGCGGATCGCGACCCCATAGCAAGCGCCACCTACGCTCACAATGGGCGCCGACGCATGGTGCCCCTGCCCATCTCGGCACACACGCACACACACGCACACACACACACGCACACCTCAATCGGATCGCGCCTCCGTATGTAGCTGTACGCAGGCGTATGGCGTCAGCATGCCCATTTCGCCACACCCGTCACGCGGATCGGGACCCCCTCTCCCCCACCCCCACCCCCCACCGGAGGCTCCATCTACCTGCGGATCCAGTGGGCGCCGGCGTAAGGCGTCCCCCCCCCCGTTCATTTCAGCACAGCGCTCACGCAGATCGTGCCCCTCGTGGGGAATCTGACCCGTTGCCTCAACGAGCGCCGACGCATGCCGCCCCCCCGTCCATACCTGCCCGTTCTGGCACGCCCCTCACGCGGGTCTGGCGCGGGTGTTCGCCCGTCTCTCCATGGGCACCACCTTGGTGCGTGAGAGCGCAGGTCGGACTGCCTTCACGCGAGGAGCGGTGAGGGAAGATGCTGGGAAGGAGGAGGAGGAGGAGGAGGAGAAGGAGGAGTTTGGCGGTGAGGAGGTGGAGTGGGAGTAGGATGATGATGATGATGATGATGATGATGATGATGATGATGATGATGATGATGATGATGATGCTGATGCTGATGCTGATGCTGATGATGATGCTGATGCTGATGCTGATGCTGATGCTGATGCTGATGCTGATGCTGATGCTGATGCTGGTGCTGGTGCTGATGCTGATTATGATGATGCTGATGATGATGGCGATGATGATGATGATGATGATGATGATGATGATGATGATGATGATGATGATGATAATGATGATGATAGTATTTGTTCAGGATAGGGACGGGGAGAAAGAGGGAGACAAGGAGGTGGATTGTCCGAAGGATGTGGATGAGTTGGAAGAGGAGGGCGAGGGGGAGGTGCAGGGGAAAAAGGAGGGGTACTTCCCGAACAAATCGTATGATAATCACAATGGTGACGATGGGATGAGGATGATTATGGGGGTACGCTTGTGTGGAGAACGGGGTATAACGTCAGGTGAATGGTGGCGATGATGACATTGCTAACGATGTTGCTGGTGCTGTTGCTGACGAGAGTTGTCACACACCAACGGTTTATAATCATGATGACGATTATGTTGACGATGATGGACATGGTGGTAGATGTAATCGGAACGCTGATGGTAATGATGTTGGATGTTGATGGTGATGTGATGGCGAGGATGACGGCGTGTGGTGGTTGTGGTGGTTGAGGTCATGCTGCGGATGGTGATGATGATGATGGTGATGATGATGATGACGACGACGATGATGATGATGATGATGATGATGATGATGATGATGATGATGATGATGATGATGATGATGATGATGATGATGATGATGATGATGATGATGATGATGATGATGATGATGATGATGATGATGATGATGATGATGATGATGATGAGATGATGATGATGATGATGATGACGATGATGATGATGATGATGATGATGATGATGATGATGATGATGATGATGATGATGATGATGATGATGATGATGATGATGATGATGATGATGATGATGATGATGATGATGATGATGATGATGATGATGATGATGTTGCTGATGACGCTCAGGCGGATGCCACTGCTGGTGCTGCTTCTGATGATGGTGGCCATGATACTCATGGTGATGATAATGACTGGCCGCAGCGAGCTTTTCTCTGGAAGCGCGAGGGTCCTCATGAGGACCCAGACGGATTCCAAGGCGGCCCCGCGACCATCGGTGTATTTCCAAGATGGCCTCAAAGCACCAAGCGACCCGACACTGCGGCGGGTTCGTGTCGCGACGACCCCCCAGCGTTGGTTTTCGGACACCGCGCGGCCCGTTCGGCCTCGAGCGATCGGATGCCGCCAGCGGCGTTCCACCGCGAACGCCCCCGGCGGGGTGGCCGCGGCGTCCATGCGACCCGAACTTTAACCGCTCCCTCGGGGCGACCCCGACGGGACGCAGTGACCCGTGCATGGTCTCGGCGTGGCTCCTCGCAGGCCGTGGGGCAATCCCAAGGCGGCCCAGCAGATCTGCGAGGGGCGGTCAAGAGGTGTCTCGATGACCAGGCGATGGCCCCCGAGGCGGGCCTGAAGTGGCCAGAGCAGTGCCCGAACACGACACCATGACTCCGGCATGGCCCAGGTGCGCTCTCAAGATGGCCCCGAGGCAACGCCAAAACGAAATCAAACTGCAGGATTTGCATCCCGCCCCGGATGTATGGGAACCACGTTTTTTCCTTGGTGTGACCTTGTATTTTCTGACCTATATCTTTAGATTTCATCAGTGGAGCGGGATCTCGGCCAGACCACGCAAGACGAGTGTCTTGCTAGGCTGTTCAGTGGTTCGGGAGGGTTCAATGCCTCCTGAGCCCTCCACCCCCTTAGGGCTGCCGTCGCGATGAACTCGTATCTGTGAGCAAGACTTGCTTTCGGTCGCACTCGCAGAATTCAAAGAACTTTCGGCACGGGGATGACATGCTGATGACGATGATAATTTCATGGAGAAAGCTGCGGATGGGGAAGGGAGGCGTGAGTGTGATCACCAATCTGTCAACCAGGGGTGACGGCAATGATCACGGCGATGATGACGGTGATGATGATGATGATGATGTTGTTGTTGATGATGATGATGATGCGGAGGAGAAGGGGGATGATGAGGTGGACGATGGGGGAGGGATAAGGGTCGCCGCCGTCGAAGGCGGATGAGGAGGAGCAGGGACAGGGAGGATGAGGATGAAGGAGCAGAAGGAAGTAGGAGAGAGGAGGAACTGGTGGGAGGAAGGAGGTCTCGACACACAACGAGGGATGATTGATGATGATGGTGAGGGTGAGGACGGGCATGAGGATCAGGATCATGATGATGCTGCTGATGATGCTGATAATTACGATGCTGCTGCTGCTGATGATGATGCTGATGATGCTGATGATGATGATGATGCTGCTGCTGCTGCTTATGACGACGATGGTAAAGATGATGATGCTTATGATGATGATGGTGCTGATGATTATTATGTTGCTGACGGTGATGAGGAGGAGGGTGGTGCTGATGAGGATGCTGATGCTGATGCTGATGCTGATGCTGCTGATGCTGATGATGGTGATGAGGATGATGATGACTATGATTTTGATAATGATGCGGATGATGATTCCGACTATGATGCTGCTTACTATGGTGGTGATGGTAGTGATGATGATGATGATGATGATGGTGCTGGTGATGATGATGCTGCTGATGATTATGATTGTGATGATGATGGCTACGATGATAATGGTGCTGATGCTGATGATGCTCATGATGGTGATGATGATGGTGATGATGATGCTGATGGTGGCGATGATGATGTTGATGATGATGATTGATGATGATGATGATGATGATGTTGCTGCTGCTGCTGATGATGGTGATGCTGATGATGCTGGCAATGCTGATGATACCGATGATGCTGCTGATTATGATGGTGATGATGATGCTGATGATGATGGTGGTGGTGATACTGAAGATGCTGGCGATGATCGCGATGCTGATGCTGATGCTGATGCTGCTGATGATGATGCTGATGCTGGTGATGATGAGATGAGGGTTGTGCTTGTGATGTAATGATAATGCTGATGCCGATGCGGCTGCTGCTTCTGATGATGCTGATTATGATGATGGTGAATGTGATGCTGATGATGATGCTGGTGCTGATGCTGATGCTGCTGATGATGATGTTGGGGATGATGATGATGATGATGATGATGCGGATGATGGTGCTGCTTATGATGCTGATGATGATGATGCTGATAGTGATGATGATGAGGCTGACGCTGATGACGATGCTGATGATGCTGTCGCTGGTACTGCTGATGCTGATGCTGATGATGATGATGCTTAAGGTGGTGGTTGTGGCGATGCTGCTGACGATGACGACGAGGATGATGCTGTTGATGATGATGATGATGATGATGATGCTGCTGCTGATGATGCTGATGATGATGATGATTGCGATGATGATGATGATGGTGATGGTGATGATGATGATGATGATGATGATGATGAGGGTGCTGATGATGATGATGATGATGATGATGATGATGATGATGATGACGATCGTGATGATGATGATGATGATGATGATGATGATGATGCTGATGCTGATGCTGATGCTGATGCTGATGCTGGTGCTGATGCTGATGTTGATGATGCGGACGAGACGGGTGATGATAAGGTAGCAGAGAGGGATAGGCAACGGTCGCCGCCGTCGAAGACGGATGAGGCGGAGCAGGGACGGGGAGGATGAGGAGGAAAGAGGAGGAGAACAGAGAAGAAAGGAGGAAGCGGGTGGAGGAAGGTGGGCTCAAAAGAGAACGAGGGATGATTACTGATGGAGGCGAGGCGAGGATGCGGATGAGGATGAGGATGAGGACGTTGCTCTCGATGATGATTATGCTGATGATGATGATGATGGTGGTGGTGGTGATGATGATGATAGGAAGCAGGGGGATGATGCTGCTGCTGACAATGATGATGATGATGATGATGATGATGATGATGATGATGATGATGATGCTGATGCTGATGCTGATGCTGATGCTGCTGCTGATGGTGATGCTGATAATGACGATGATGATGACGGCGATGACCAGTATCTGATAATGATGATTATGACGATTCTGAGGATGATGGTGATAATGCTGATGATCATGATGACGCTGATGATGCTCATGCTAATGCTGAGTATGATGATGCTGATGCTGTTGATGGTGATGATGGGGAGAATAATGGCGCTGCTGTGATGCTGATGGTGTTGATGATGATACTGCTGATGATGATGCGGATGCTGATAATGATGCTTGTGCTTGTGATGCTGAACTGCTGAACATGATGATGATGATGATGATGATGATGATGCTGATGCTGCTGATGATGATGATGATGATGATGATGATGAGGCTGCTGGTGATGATGATGCTGCTGAGCATGATGATTTTGATGACGCTGGTGATGATTGTGGTAATGCTGATGCTGCTGCTGATGATGCTGATGATGATGCTGTTGATGCTGGTGCTGATGCGGCTACTGCTGCTGATTCTGATGACGTTGCTGTTGTTGATGATGATGCTGATGATGATGGAGTGATGATGCTGATGATGAGGAGGGTAGTGGCGGTGGTGGTGGTGACGCTGACGATGATGATGATGATGATGACAATTATGATGACAATTATGATGATGATGCTGCTGATGATGATGATGCTGATAGTGATGATGATGATGATGATTATGATGATGATGATGATGATGTTGATGATGATGATGATGATGATGGTGATGATGCTGATTATGATGTAGTGGTGATGATGCTGATGATGATGATGATGCTGATGATGGTGATGGTGATGCTGATGATGGTGATGGTGATGATGCTGCTGATGATGATGCTGATGATGATAATGATGATGCTGGTGATGGTGATGGTGATGGTGATGGTGATGATGATGATGAGGATGAGGATGAGGATGAGGATGAGGATGAGGATGAGGATGATGATGATGATGATGATGATGATGATGATGATGATGATGATGATGATGATGATGATGATGATGATGATGATGATGATGATGATGATGTAGTGATGTAGTTGTGGTGATGGTGTTGGGTGTGGAAGCGCCGATGAGGACGAGGTGGAGGAGGCGGAGGAGGAGGCGGAGGAGGAGAAGGAGGAGGAGGAGGCGGACGAGGAGGAGGAGGAGGAGGAGGAGGAGGAGCAGGAGCAGGAGGAGAGGGAGGCGGAGGGGGAGAAAGCAGATAGGGAGAGGAAGAGAGGAGGCCGAGGAGACCAGGTGGCGGGGCCACCCGTGGAGATCAAGCGCACACTGTGCAGGTTCTTTCCTGGCGGGCACCTGCGGCAGGGCCGGGCCTCTGCTCCTCCTGCCTCCCCTCGATTCTCCTCCTGCTTCTCTCTTCCTTCTCCTCCTCTTCTCCTCCTCCTCCTTCTCCTCCTTTCTCCTCCTCCTCCTCTCCTCCTCTCCCCCCTCCTCCTCCTTTCCCTCCTCCTCCCCCTCCTCCTCCTGCTTCTGTCCTCCTCCCTCCTCCTCTCCTCCTCCGCCTCCTCCTGCTTCTTTCTTCCTCCTCCTCTTCCCTCCTCCTCCTCCTCCTCCTTCTCTTCCTCCTCTTGATTCCTGTTTCCTCCTGGCATCAGAGTGCTCCGCACGCTGCCGGTCTCTTTCTCCTCCTTCTCCTCCGCCTCATCCTCCTCCTGTTTCCTATTACCTGTTACCTGATTCCTGATGGCATGAGAGTTCTCCGCACGATGCCGCTCTCCTCCTCCTCCTCCTCCTCTTCCTCCTCCTCCTCCTCCTCCATTTCTTCTCCTTATACTTAACTCCTCCCTGTCGCACCCCGAGGCCAGTTTTTAGCGCGGGCCGGGCGTTTCGCCTGAGACTTCCTCACCATTGATGACTCTGAGGGGGGTTTAATATGGACAACAGTTTCTCATGTAGAGGGCGGGTCGTTTTCAAAATATGGCTCTCGCCTTAGCGCCGCGCGCATTCGTTTACACAAATTGCAAGAGTTTCACGGATTGAGGGCGGGTGGTTTCCATAATGTGGTTCTCGCCTTAGCGCCGCGCGCACTCGTTTCAAGAATTTGCAAGGGTTTCACGGATTGAGGGCGAGTGGTTTTCAACACGTGGCTCGCGCCTTAGCGCCGCGCAAATGTGGCTATCGCCTTAGCGCCGCGCACATTCGTTTGTAATATGTGCGAAAGTTTCACGGATTGAGGGCGGGTGGTTTCCAAAATGTGGCTCTCGCTTTAGCGCCGCGCACATTCGTTTAACAAGTTGCCAGAGTTTACGGATCGAGGGCGAGTCGTTTTCAAAATGGGTTTTTCGCTTTAGCGCCGCGCAGACTCTTTTACACATTTGCATGAGCTTCACCGATTGAGGGCGGTACCTTTTCAAAATGTGGCTCTCGCTTCAGCGCCGCGCGCATTCGTTCCACAAAATTGGTAAAGTTTCACGGGTTTCCATGATGAGCGTACCAGAAATGGCGTTTTGGAAGGATTCAGGCTTATGAGGGTGCACAAGTTATGTTGATTCGTGGTGTTCAAGTCCCAGGAATGGCGGTCTGGCGCGGTTCAGGATCGTCAAGACGCAACAGTCAGGTTGATCCGTGGCGTTGGAATCCTGGGAACAATGTTTTGGCATCCTCCAGTAGAAATGAACCGTTGTAGGGGCCTATGAATAGGGAGCTTGGAGGGAGGGTTTATTCCAACATCGTGGATGCCTCTTGGGTTGACAGTGGTCCTCCTCCTCCTCTTCTCCCCACGTGTCGGGGCGGAGCCGGCCGCAACGACAAGGTGCATCCCCGAGGCCCCCGGCGGGGAAAGCCGCCCAAATACCTCGATCCTCGATCCTGGAACGTCGATCCTGCCCCTTTCCTTCATTATCCTCCTGCTCCTCATCCTCCTGCTCCCCATCCTCCTTGGCTAGAGGCCTCTGAGAGGCCCCTGAAGGGGCGAACACCGTCCAGAAACCTCGACCTTCGGATTTCAATCCTGCTCCTTCACATCCTCCTCCGCCTCCTTCGCCTTGTCCTCCTCCTCTTCGTCGTTGTCCTCCTCCTCCTCCTCCTCTTTTAACCTCTTCCTCCTCCTCCTCCTCCTCCTCCTCCTCCTCCTCTTTCTCCTCCGACCAGCACCCGTTCAAAGTCAGTCCCCGTGTCTCTCCTGTGCACCGCCCTGGCAAGGTTTGCACCTCGGATCGATTTCCGACGGCCCCTGGACCCGAGACGGGCCCCCGGAGCCCGAGATGAAGGACGCTCAAGAGGTCGAAGAATCGCCTGTTCTATCCTCCTCCTCCTCCTCCTCCTCCTCCTCCTCCACCCCCTCCTCCACCCCCTCCATCCGTGCAGGTTCTTCCTGGAGGGCACCTGTGGCCGGGGCCCCCTGTGCGGCTTCGCGCATTCGGAGGATCGGGCCGGACGAAAGGGCTGGTGTTGGGGAGGGCATCGCTGACAGCTTATGGCCATTGCGGCCTTCGGCGGAGGGGTGTCAGCCCTACTGTGGGCCACCATAAATTAGCTACACCTCCCTCGCCTCAAACACTGCCGTTCATTGTCAAGCCTCCGTGCCACCGAGAAGGAACGGAGAAGGAAGGAAGGAGTAGCGGAAGCGGCTGCATGCAGCTGGTTTCGGGCCCGCTGCGGGGCGTCGGTACACGTGCGCAGCCCGCGGCGGGAGGCGCAGGGAAAGCCAGTTATGCACGCGAGGCGATTCGCCTGCCATGAGCGCATCGCTCCGCTGGCTCTGGCCCACCGCGCTCCGGCGCGACACGCCGAGCGCGTCCCGGCCCCCAAGCAGCGGCACTCCGAGCTCTCCCCAGCCTGCCGTCCTGCGAGGCAGAGCGCCTGCGAGGCGCGGCGTGTCGCAGGGGCCGCCGCCGCGCTGTGCTGAGCGAAAGCGCCCCACCGCGACGACGACGACAACGACGGCGACGATGACGACGCCGACGACGATGACGACCACGACGACCACGACGACCACGACCACGACCACGACCACGACCACGACCACGACCACGACCACGACCACGACCATGACCACGACCACGACGATGCCGCACCGACCAGAGCGCTCAGGCGGCCTCGGCGCCCGCCCCCGAGAGGAGGAGCTCGGGCAGGCGGCGCCGCTGTACCCCGCTGGCGCGGCGCTGGGCGCTGGCCTCGCCCGCGGCGAGGCCCCAGCGGTGCCGCTGGCGCTCGCGGCCCCGGCGCAGGTGAAGCGCACGATGTGCAGGTCTCGACTTCGTGGTGAGAGTGGCCCCTCGCTGGAGTGTCCTCTGCCGTGGGGGCTTTCGCGGGGGCGTTTCTGCTGGAAGGGTTTTCGGGCCTGTCTCTTGGTTCCCAGGGAGGTTTCTCCTGCCCGAGGGTGCGGTCCAGCAGCTGCGGCTCGCCCAGAGCGTTCCAGGGGCGCCCGGATCGTCCCGAACGGTCTCTGGGGGGCCCGAGTTAGGACCCGCAGACCGAGTGGCCCTCCGTCAGAGTGGCCTCGGGTGCGCGGCTTCGGGGCCGGGGGAGGCCCGGCCCAGGCGCGCAGGCCGCTGCTGTCGCATCGCGCGCAGCGACCTGCAGGCCGCGCACCAAGAGTCACCCTGTGCCCAGGACCCTCCCCTCCCCCCTCCTGGCCTGCGTGGTCGGGTGGCTCCGGGGGTCTTCCACGGGGACTGTGAGACCTCTCTATAGATTCGGGGCTCTGCTCGAGCTGGACGATGGCGACTATGAGGAGGAGGAATCGGAGGAGGAGGAGGAGGAGGAGGAGGAGGAGGAGGAGGAGGAGGAGGAGGAGGAGGAG
>CAUYUJ010006966.1:5000-45000 GCA_963575745.1 Prorocentrum cordatum | reverse complement strand
ACAGCTTGTTCAGTCGACAGTATAGTATGGATTAGATGGAGTAGCAGCAGATGAAAGTTCGATTGAGAGACTTCATGTGTTTGAGGGAGAGTGCTTGCTCAGAATATTGAGAACGAGACATCTTCCTGATGAGCCGTGGGACGAGTATACACAACGGAAGTACAGCCGATGTAGGAAAGCTTTTCATGATCATGGGTATCAGTCGCTGGTGCAAAAATTCTTGTATCGCCAGTGGTTGCTTGCATTGGATGTGGTGTCGTTTGCAAAATATCTACCTCATGATATGCCGCAGAGTGACAGAGCATGGAGGGACTCAAGGTTGGCAATGCTTGCATACGGAATCCGATATGATGATTGGCGGCAGAATTTCGGGGATATCATGCACAGATATAACTCAAAAAGAAAACGGTCAGAGGAGGGTAGCTACCGCAAAAGGAAAAGAGGGATTGACGCGACGGGTCTACATACATGGCACTATCCTTTCGAAAAATATTGGGGTGATCAGTGGTGGAGAGATTTCCAGCCTGATAGCTGGAGAGAGTTTGCAATATCTACGGTGGGTGAGGAGAAGTTCAGCTTGTTCCAATCAAATGTTAAAGGATCAGGAGGGAGACGTACTGCGTATGATATGGAAGAGGAGGGTGGAAATGAGGCAACACGTAAACGAAGGAGGAAGGAGGAGGAGGTCCAGAATGAAATCATCGCCAGACGTTTAGCAATAACAAACATGAAAGCAACAGAATGGGATTTCAAAACACATGGTTTTGGAGTGGAGATCTGTGGGGATTCTCTTCTTGTCATATCTTGGCTCCTAGGGGGGTGGGCGATAACTGACTACACGTATCGAAAAAGAATAGGCTATATCATTGACATCATGAGCGGTCTGACGGAGATCTATGGAGTTCGGGCACCTTCGAATGGCTGGGATCCTTTTAAGCATGAGTTTCGGGAAGTAAATGAGCATGCGGATCGACTCACACATGATGCCCGCGAGGGCAGATCACACGAATGGAAGCGCTCTTTTTGCATGACACACACACATGGACATAAAACACCTATCGCATTGAGGGGGTCCTTCGATGGCGGTAAATCTGAGGATGGAGTAGGATGTGGTGCATGGCTCGAGGCGGCGTTCATATCCAGGTCCGACAGGATCGAAGGAAAGTTTTCGACCGTGTCCTGGCAACTCGTCTGGGACAAAGCATGGTTGATTCCGTCGGAGAGCACAGTCACACAGGCTGAATTATCCGCAGCAGAGTGTACGGTACACAACATCGTTCGTTTGCTTGGTGAGTTTGAGTCTTACTTTACTTGATCGTGGATTGTGAAAGTTTGTGCTCACACGGATGAATAAGAGTTTGGTTTCTCGTGTACTGCCCGCGTGTTTGACGCGGATGATATCTCATGAGCTTCGCTCTTGTCATCTGTCCGTGTGCTTGGCACGGTTTTGACTCGCATGATCATGCAAATAAGAGTCTCTGCCGAGACGGACACTGCGACTGGGCCGTCAGGCCCGTGAGAGTCGTAGCCAGCCAGCCTCCCCCCTCCGGAGCGACGGCGGGAAGAGCGGGGGGGCGGGGCGCGCAGGGGCGGCAGGGGGGTCGCGGGGGCGGAGAGCGCTAACCAGTGTGGGGATCGGTGTGTAAGTGCGACGTCGTCAGTGTGTCCGTGTCTGTGGATTGCGGGGGTGTGTGTGTGTGTGTGTGTGTGCGTGTGTGTGTGTGTGTGTGTGTGTGTGTGTGCGTGTGCGTGTGCGTGTCTGGCAGGTGTGCGTGGGCGCGCGTGTGTGTGTGTGTGGCTGTGTCTGCGTTTGTCTGTTTGTGTGTGTGTGTGTGTGAGCGTGTGTGTGTGCGTTTGTGTGCGTGTGTGCGCGCGCGGTGCTGGCGCCGCCCGCGCCCCCCACCCCCCCTCCCCCCCCTCCCCATCCTCCCTCCCCCCCGGCGCTCCGCGAGGGCGGAGTGGTTGGAGTGGAGGGAGGGCCGGCCCCGACATGGGGCGGTGCCCCCCCCCTCCGGAGCGCCGGCGGGAAGGGGGGGGGCGGGGTGCGCGGGGGCGCGAGGATTTCGCGGGGGATTGAGAGCGCTGAGCAGCGGGGGGATGGGTTTGTGAGTGCGAAGGCGTCGGTCCGTCTGTATCTGTAGATGTTTGCGTTTGTGTGTGTGTGTGTGTGTCTGGCAGGCATGTGTGTGTGTGTGCGTGTGTGTGTGTGTGTGGCCGCGTCTGTGTGTATGTGTGTGTGTGCGTGTGCGTGTGGGTGTGTCTGTGTCTGTGTCTGTGTTAGTGTCTGTATGCGCGCGCGCGCGCGCGTGTGTGTGTGTGTGTGCTTGTTTTTTTTTGTGTGTGTGTGTGTGTGTTTGAGTGCGTGTGTGTGCGTGTGTGTGTGCGTGTGTGTGTGTGTGTGTGCGCGTGCGTGTGTGTGCATGTGTGTGCGTGAGGGGTGCCGGTGCGTGAGTGAGCGCGCGTGGTTGTGAGTGCGTGCGCGCGTGAGATTGTGTTTATTCGCGTGCGCGCGTATGTGCGTGCGCGCGCTCGTGCCCGGTGCGTTGCCGCGCCGGCTGACGTCGATCCTATTTTCGCATGCTTGTCCATCTGTACATGTCTACATACAGGTGCGCTGCCACGGAAGCATCGCTCTCGCGCGCTGGAAGAAGCCTTGAAACTCATACATGTATGTGTTCATTCTATTATTGGAAATAAATTCACCGTGCGCATTCGAGACATATGCATGGACTTATGACACGTGGCTAGGAGCTCTACGAGGTCCCCGGCGGTAACCAGGTTGACGGTTTACCGCCGGCGCCCAGTTCCGGGGAGCTGGAGAGCTAGTACCTCGTAGAGCTCTTCGGCATCGATGAGCTAGAGGAATTCCAGCGCGGGGTGGAGCTAGTAACTCGTAGAGCTTCCCTTAGCAAGTTATTGCTGGAAGCTCAAGAGTAATACCTCGTAGAGCTCTTCGTCATCGATGAGCTAGAGGAATTCCGGCGCGGGGTGGAGCTAGTTGGCCCACCCGGCCAGAAAGGACAATGTGACAACTTTTAGGTGGTTTTGCGATTTTTTGAAAGATATTTGACAATTCATTTTGAGAAAGCAGAATTTTACGCGGAGCATTGGCATATAAACTTTGTTTCCTCAGCAGCTCAGCTCTCTAGAGGCAGTTTTAGTATCAGTTGACTTCCGGGAACCGACTTCATGTTGACTCCGAAAAATCTCAATTTTACGTTTTTCGAGAAAAGCTCCAATAAGCTCTTCGCTTCGATCCTGAGCTTTCTTACGCGTGCAAGGAGCTCTACGAGGTTCCCGGCGGTGACCCAGCAGGTTGACGAGGGCGCCCCGCGCCAAGTACTCGTAAGTTCGCGCCCAGAGAATGAGCTAAAGAGGAAATTCGGGCGCAGGGTGGAGCTAGTTGGCCGACCCGACCAAGAGACAATGTTTAAACCTGGGGTCGGTAACCTCGTAAGCTCTTCGACAGAATGAGCAAGAGGAATTCGGGCGCAGGGTGGAGCTAGTTGGCCGACCCGGCCAAAAGAGACAATGTGGTAACCTGGGGTCGGTTTTTGGAACATTGTGCAAGATTTGACAATTCGTTTTCATAAGTTGGATTTTTCCTACCTACAATAAGCTATGGCGCATCTGCTGGTAAATTTTCAGGGCTCTAGAAGCAATATTACTATCAAAAGACTTGCGGGAACCGACTTTGCCTGCAGTGCAGTTTGGCAGGTGACGGTGGTTGGCTTTACTTAACTCGAGCTGTCAGCAAGCTGCAGACCTCTCACGCACACCAGTCGATGCAGAATGATCTGGCGCGTCACACTGGAAGCTCGAGAGTTCCTAGAAATGGCTGAGTCAGGAGTTATGCTCGAAATACTGTCTCTATGTATGCGTGTTGCGAACGGTGTTTCGATGATAACTCGAGCTGAGTGCATGCTATGCATGCCAGGTACATTCCAATCGAAGTAGCGACATGCGAGACATCGAATGGGAGCCTCGAGAGTGCCCAAATTGATTAGAATTTTCAAAATTAATGAAAAATATCGATTTGTACAATTTTATATTTTTTGTGTCGGATGATTTTTTTTCTAATTTATATCGATCTATGGGTGACCTAGAGAGTTCTGGTGCATTTTTGTCGACGCAGAATGGTCTCGCGCTCTCACTGAGAGCGCGAGACTTCATATGAATAGCTTCGCTGGGAGTGAGAACTTTGGTCCAGCCGGCCGAGGCGGACAATGTGACAACTTTTGGGTGGTTTTGCAATTTTTTGAAAGATATTTGACAATTCATTTTGAAAAAGCAGATTTTTACTCCGAGCATTGAGATATAAACTTCGTTCCCTGATCAGCTCGGCCATCTAGAGTCATTTTCAGTACCAGTTCACTTGAAGGAACCGACTTCATGTTGACTCCGAAAAAATCTCAACTTGAAGTTTTTGTAGAAAAGCTCCCAGAAGCTCCCGCTTTGATGCTGAGCTTTCTCACGGATTCAAGGAGCTCTACGAGGTTCCCGGCGGTGACCAGGTTGACGGTTCACCGCCGGCGCCAGTGTGTTAACCTGGGGTCGGTTTTTGAAACTTTGTGCAAGATTTGACAATTCGTTTTCAGAAAAAGGATTTTTCTCACATACAGTAAGCTATGGCGCACCTGCTGGTAAAATTTTCAGGGCTCTAGGGGCAATATTACTGTCAAAAGACTTGCAGGAACCGACTTTGCCTGCAGTGCAGTTTGGCAGGTGACGGTGGTTGGCTTTACTTAACTCGAGCTGTCAGCAAGCTACAGACCTCTCACGCACACCAGTCGATGCAGAATGATCTGGCGCGTCACACTGGAAGCTCGAGAGTTCCTAGAAATGGCTGAGTCAGGAGTTATGCTCGAAATACTGTCTCTATGTATGCGTGTTGCGAACGGTGTTTCGATGATAATTCGAGCTGAGTGCATGCTATGCATGCCAGGTACATTCCAATCGAAGTAGCGACATGCGAGACATCGAATGGGAGCCTCGAGAGTGCCCAAATTGATTAGAATTTTCAAAATCAATGAAAAATATCGATTTGTACAATTTTGTATTTTTTGTGTCGGATGATTTTTTTCTAATTTATATCGATCTATGGGTGACCTAGAGAGTTCTGGTGCATTTTTGTCGACGCAGAATGGTCTCGCGCTCTCACTGAGAGCGCGAGACTTCATATGAATAGCTTCGCTGGGAGTGAGAACTTTGGTCCAGCCGGCCGAGGCGGACAATGTGACAACTTTTGGGTGGTTTTGCAATTTTTTGAAAGATATTTGACAATTCATTTTGAAAAAGCAGATTTTTACTCCGAGCATTGAGATATAAACTTCGTTCCCTGATCAGCTCGGCCATCTAGAGTCATTTTCAGTACCAGTTCACTTGAAGGAACCGACTTCATGTTGACTCCGAAAAAATCTCAACTTGAAGTTTTTGTAGAAAAGCTCCCAGAAGCTCCCGCTTTGATGCTGAGCTTTCTCACGGATTCAAGGAGCTCTACGAGGTTCCCGGCGGTGACCAGGTTGACGGTTCACCGCCGGCGCCAGTTCCGAGCGCTGGAGAGCTAGTGCTTCCCTTAGCAAGTTATTGCTGGAAGCTTAAGAGTAATTCCGGGGAGCTGGAGAGCTAGTACCTCGTAGAGCTCTTTGACGAGATGAGCTAAGAGGAATTCGGGCGCAGGGTGGAGCTAGTTGGCCGACCCGACCAAAAGAGACAATGTGTTAACCTGGGGTCGGTTTTTGAAACTTTGTGCAAGATTTGACAATTCGTTTTCAGAAAACGGATTTTTCTCACATACAGTAAGCTATGGCGCACCTGCTGGTAAATTTTCAGGCTCTAGGGGCAATATTACTGTCAAAAGACTTGCAGGAACCGACTTTGCCTGCAGTGCAGTTTGGCAGGTGACGGTGGTTGGCTTTACTTAACTCGAGCTGTCAGCAAGCTACAGACCTCTCACGCACACCAGTCGATGCAGAATGATCTGGCGCGTCACACTGGAAGCTCGAGAGTTCCTAGAAATGGCTGAGTCAGGAGTTATGATCGAAATACCGTCTCTATGTATGCGTGTTGCGAACGGTGTTTCGATGATAATTCGAGCTGAGTGCATGCTATGCATGCCAGGTGCATTCCAATCGAAGCAGCGACATGCGAGACATCGAATGGGAGCCTCGAGAGTGCCCAAATTGATTAGAATTTTCAAAATTAATGAAAAATATCGATTTGTACAATTTTATATTTTTTGTGTCGGATGATTTTTTTCTAATTTATATCGATCTATGGGTGACCTAGAGAGTTCTGGTGCATTTTTGTCGACGCAGAATGGTCTCGCGCTCTCACTGAGAGCGCGAGACTTCATATGAATAGCTTCGCTGGGAGTGAGAACTTTGGTCCAGCCGGCCGAGGCGGACAATGTGACAACTTTTGGGTGGTTTTGCAATTTTTTGAAAGATATTTGACAATTCATTTTGAAAAAGCAGATTTTTACTCCGAGCATTGAGATATAAACTTCGTTCCCTGATCAGCTCGGCCATCTAGAGTCATTTTCAGTACCAGTTCACTTGAAGGAACCGACTTCATGTTGACTCCGAAAAAATCTCAACTTGAAGTTTTTGTAGAAAAGCTCCCAGAAGCTCCCGCTTTGATGCTGAGCTTTCTCACGGATTCAAGGAGCTCTACGAGGTTCCCGGCGGTGACCAGGTTGACGGTTCACCGCCGGCGCCAGTTGGCAAGAAAAATCTCGACGGACCTTTTGCTGACTTTTGGTCGGTTGAAAATTTTGTTCTCGAAATTTGACCATTCGTTAGAGCTCTAGTATTTTTTCCCATGATATTCGATCTTATTCCCGCTCGCCATCTTGATCTCAGCTCGATCGGGTAACTTTGAAGGCCAAAAAGCAGGCAGGCGGGAACGGCCGTTTCGAGTCATCTTGATACGCGCTGTCGGTTTTCTCAAGATAACTCGAGCTTCAGGACAACTACAGAGCTGGTCAGCACAGCTAATGCATTCAGAATGATCAGGCGCGTTCGCCTGTTGAATCCAGAGGTCTGAACTCGGTCTGCTAGCCGAGCTAGGGTCGCAAACCTATTCGTATTATTCGAGTCATTGTAGCAGACGCTCTCGGTTTTTCGTACTTAACTCGATCTGTAGGGCAGCCACAGAGCTGTTAATCACAGAAATCGATTGAGAATTATCAGACGCGTTCGTCTGTTGAATGAAGAGCTCTGAACTCGGCCTGCTCCCCGAGCTAGGTTCGCGAACCTATTGGTATTGTTCGAGTCATCTTGAGAAGTGCTCTTCGTTTTCTGTACTTAAATCGTGCTCGGGGAGGGCTACAGTGCTGCTGGTCACAGGAATCGATTCCGAGACATCAGGCGCGTCCGTTCGTCGAACCAAGAGCTCGCAACTCGGTCTGCTGCTCGAACGAGATTCGCGAAATTGTTGTATTATTCGAGTCATCCTGAGAGGTCCTCTCGGTTTTCTGCACTTAACTCAGACTGTATGGAGGGTTGCAGAGCTGGTAATCACAGGAATCGATCCGCAGAGATCAGACGCGTCCGCCTGTCGCATTCAGAGGTCTGAACTCGGTTTCATATGCGAGTTCGATTCGAAACTGTTCGTTCGTTTTGTTAGAGTCATCTTGAGAGGTCTATAATCGCTTCGGCTGAAAAAATAGTCGTTCTCTGAAATTCTCTTCCACATTATATATTGCGAGGAAGCTCTACGAGTCCCCCGGCGGTAAGAAAGGTTGACGGTTTACCGCCGGCGCCCAGTTCCGGAGCGCTGGAGAGCTAGTTGGCAAGAAAAATCTCGACGGACCTTTTGGTGACTTTTGGTCGGTTGAAAATTTTGTTCTCGAAATTTGACCATTCGTTAGAGCTCCAATATTTTTTCCCATGATATTCGATCTTATTCCCGCTTGCCATCTTGATCTCAGCTCGATCGGGTAACTTTGAAGGCCAAAAAGCGTCCCGGCGGGAACGACCGTTTCGAGTCATCTTGATACGCGCTGTCGGTATTTTGTACTTAACTCGAGCTGTAGGGCAGCTACAGAGCTGGTAAGTACAGCTATCGCACTCAGAATCATCACGCGCGTTCGCCTGCCGAATCCAGAGGCCTGAACTCGGTCTGCCAGCCGAGCTAGGTCCGCAAACCTATTCGTATTATTCGAGTCATCTTGATAGACACTCCCGGTTTTCTGTACTTAACTCGAGCTTTAGGGCAGCTACAGTGCTGGTAAGCACACCTATCGCACTCAGAATCATCACGCGCGTTCGCCTGTTGAATCGAGAGGTCTGAACTCGGTCTGCTAGCCGAGCTAGGTCCGCAAACCTATTCGTATTATTCGAGTCATCTTGATAGACGCCCTCGGTTTTCTGTACTCAACTCGAGCTGTAGGGCAGCTACAGGGCTCATTGTCACAGACATCGATGGGGAATCATCCGTCGCGTTCGTCTATTGAACCGACAGCTCTGAACTCGGCCTGCTTCCCGAGCTAGGTTCGCGAAACTGTTCGTATTGTCCGAATGATCCTGAGACGTGCTCTCAATTTTCTGCACTCAACTCGTGCTGGGGGAGGGCGACAGTGCTGCAGGTCATACATATCGATCTGCACACATCAGGCGCGTCTTTCGGTCGATTCCAGAGCTCGGAACTCGGTCTGCTGCTCGAACTAGGTTGGCAAAACTATTATATTATTCGAGTCGATACTGTCGGTTTTCTGCACTTAACACGGGCTTCAGGGGGGCTTCAGGGCTGGGAATCACATGAGTGGATTCGCAGAGATCAGACGCGCCCGCCTGTCGCATTCAGAGGTCTGAACTCGGTTTGATACTCGACCTGGGTTGCGAAACTGTTTGTTTTTTGTTAGCGTTATCTTGAGAGGTCTGAAATCGCTTGGGCTTAAAAAATAGTCGTTCTTTGGAGTTTTTTCCCACAGTATATATTGTCAGGAAGCTCTACGAGTCCCCCGGCGGTAAGAAAGGTTGACGGTTTACCGCCGGCGCCCAGTTGGCCCAGCCGGCCGAGGCGGACAATGTGGTAACTTTTGGGTGGTTTTGCGAAAATTTGAAAGACATTTGACCATTTATTTTGAAAAAGCAGATTTTTACGCCGAGCATTGGCATATGAACTCCTCTCTGACAGCAGCTCAGCTCTCTCGATGCATTTTTGCATGAGTTAACTTCCGGGAACTGAGCGAATATGAACATCGAAAAAATCGAATTTCAAGATTTTCGAAAAATCTTTATTTTTTGATTCTGTGTCGATTCTCTGCACTTACTAGTGAGAGGAGCTCTACGAGGTTCCCGGCGGTGACCATGTTGACGGTTCACCGCCGGCGCCAGTTGGCAAGAAAAATCTCGACGGACCTTTTGGTGACTTTTGGTCAGTTGAAAATTTTGTTCTCAAGCTTTGACCATTCGTTAGAGCTCTAGTATTTTTTCCCATGATATTCGATCTTATTCCCGCTCGCCATCTTGATCTCAGCTCGATCGGGTAACTTTGAAGGCCAAAAAGCAGGCAGACGGGAACGGCCGTTTCGAGTCATCTTGATACGCGCTGTCGGTATTTTCTATTTAACTCGAGCTGTCGGGCAGCTACAGTGCTGGTAAGCACGCCTATCGCACTCAGAATCATCAGGCGCGTTCGCCTGTTGAATCCAGAGGTCTGAACTCGGTCTGCTAGCCGAGCTAGGCCCGCAAACCTATTCCTATTATTCGAGTGAACTTGATACGTGTTGTCGGTATTCTCTACTTAACTCGAGCTTTAGGGCAGCCGCAGTGCTGGTAAGCACATCAATCGTCCTCAGAATCATCAGGTGCATTCGTCTGTTGAATCCATAGGTCTGAACTCGGTCTGCTAGCCGAGCTAGGTCCGGAAACCTATTCGTATTATTCGAGTCAACTTGATACGCGTTGTCGGGTTTCTCTACTGAACTCGAGCTGTCGGGCAGCTACAGTGCTGGTAAGCACGCCTATCGCACTCAGAATCATCTTGCGCGTTCGCCTGTTGAATCGAGAGGTCTGAACTCGGTCTGCTAGTCGAGCTAGGTCCGCAAACCTATTCGTATTATTCGAGTCATCTTGACAGGCGCTCTCGATTTTATGTACTTAACTCGAGCTGTAGGGCAGCTATAGGGCTCATAGTCACAGACATCGATGGGGAATCATCAGTCGCGTTCGTCTACTGAATCAAGAGCTCTGAACTCGGTCTGCTGCCCGAGCTAGGTTCGCGAAACTATTTGTATTGTGCGAGTCATCTTGAGAAGTGCTCTCGGTTTTCTGCACTTAACTCGTGTTGGGGCCGGCTACAGTGCTGCGGGTCACACATATCGATTTGAAACATCAGGCGCGTTTGTCGGTCGATTCCAGAGCTCGGAACTCGGTCTGCTGCTCGAACTAGGTCCGCAAAACTGTTTTATTATTCGAGTCGATACTGTCGGTTTTCTGCACTTAACTCGGGCTGTGGGGGGCTGCAGCGCTGGGAATCACATGACTGGAGTCGCAGACATCAGACGCGGCCGCCTGTCCCATTCAGAGGTCTGAACTCGGTTTGATAATCGAACTGGGTTAGGAAACCGGTTGGTTTTTGTTAGCGTTATCTTGAGAGGTCTGAAATCGCTTGGGCTGAAAAACTTGTCGTTCTTTGGAGTTTTCCCCGCACTTTATACTTTCAGGAAGCTCTACGAGTCCCCCGGCGGTAAGAAAGGTTGACGGTTTACCGCCGGCGCCCAGTTCCGGGGAGCTGGAGAGCTAGTTGGCAAGAAAAATCTCGACGGACCTTTTGGTGACTTTTGCTCGGTTGAAAATTTCGTTCTCAAAATTTGACCATTCGTTAGAGCTCTAGTATTTTTTCCCATGATATTCGATCTTATTCCCGCTCGCCATCTTGATCTCAGCTCGATCGGGTAACTTTGAAGGCCAAAAAGCAGGCAGGCGGGAACGGCCGTTTCGAGTCATCTTGATACGCGCTGTCGGTTTTCTCAAGATAACTCGAGCTTCAGGACAACTACAGAGCTGATAAGCACAGCTAATGCATTCAGAATGATCAGGCGCGTGCGCCTGTTGAATCCAGAGGTCTGAACTCGGACTGCTAGCCGAGCTAGGGTCGCAAATCTATTCGTATTATTCAAGTCATTGTAGCAGACGCTCTCGGTTTTCTGTACTGAACTCGAGCTGTAGGGCGGCTACAGAGCTCGTAGTCACAGAAATCGATTGAGAATCATCAGGCGCGTTCGTCTGTCCAATCGAGAGCTCTGAACTCGGCCTGCTGTCCGAGCTAGGTTCGCGAAACTATTCGTATTGTTCGAGTCACCTTGAGAAGTGCTCTCGGTTTTCTGCACGTAACTCGTGCTGGGAGATGGCCATAGTGCTGCTGGTCACAGGAATCGATTTCGAGACATCAGGCGCGTCCGTTCGTCGAACCGAAAGCTCGGAACTCGGTCTGCTGCTCGAACGAGATCCGCGAAACTGTTTTATTATTCGAGTTATCCTGAGAGGTACTCTCGGCTGTATGGGGGGCTGCAGAGCTGGTAATCACAGGAATCGATCCGCAGACATCAGGCGCGTCCGCCTGTCGCATTCAGAGGTCTGAACTCGGTTTCATACTCGAGCTCGATTCGAAAACTGAGAGGCATCTTGTGAGGCTTATCATCGCTTGGGCTGAAAAACTAGTCGTTCTCTGAAATTCTTCTGCACATTGTATATTGTCAGGAAGCTCTACGAGTCCCCCGGCGGTAAGAAAGGTTGACGGTTTACCGCCGGCGCCCAGTTGGTCGACCCGGCCAGAAAGGACAAAGTGTTAACTTTTGGGTGGTTTTGCAATTTTTTGAAAGATATTTGACAATTCATTTTGAGAAAGCAGATTTTTCGCACCTGTAAACGACCACGAGGGCCTCTCTCTCTTAGTATGAGCTCTGTAGGCGCACTTTTACTATCAAAACACTTGGCGGAACCATCTTCATATCGACACGAAAAAATCTTTTTTTTTTTTTTTTTTGCGAGGAATGCTTCCAGAAGCTCTCTTTTTCGACTTCGAGCACTCTTACGCGTGAAATGAGCTCTACGAGGTTCCCGGCGGTGACCAGGTTGACGGTTCACCGCCGGCGCCAGTCTCGACGGACCTTTTGGTGACTTTTGGTCGGTTTAAAATTTTGTTCTCGAAATTTGACAATTCGTTTGAGCTCTAGTATTTTTTCCCGTGATATTCGATCTTATTCCCGCTCGCCATCTTGATCTCAGCTCGATCGGATAACTTTGAAGGCCAAAAAGCGTCCCGGCGGGAACGACCGCTTCGAGTCATCTTGATACGCGCTGTCGGTATTTTGTACTTAACTCGAGCTGTAGGGCAGCTACAGAGCTGGTAAGCACAGCTATCGCACTCAGAATTATCAGGCGCGTTCGCCTGTTGAATCCAGAGGTCTGAACTCGGTCTGCTAGCCGAGCTAGGTGCGCAAACCTATTCGTATTATTCGAGTCATCTTGATAGACACTCTCGGTTTTCTGTACTTAACTCGAGCTTCAGGGCAGCTCCAGTGCTGGTAAGCACACCTATCGCACTCAGAATCATCACGCGCGTTCGCCTGTCCAATCGAGAGGTCTGAACTCGGTGTGCTAGCCGAGCTAGGTCCGCAAACCTATTCGTATTATTCGAGTCATCTTGATAGACGCTCTCGGTTTTCTGTACTTAACTCGAGCTGTAGGGCAGCTACAGGGCTCATTGTGACAGACATCGATGGGTAATCATCAGTCGCGTTCGCCTATTGAACCGAGAGCTCTGAACTCGGTCTGCTAGCCGAGCTAGGTTCGCGAAACTGTTCGTATTGTCCGAATGATCTTGAGACGTGCTCTCAATTTTCTGCACTCAACTCGTGCTGGGGGAGGGCTACAGTGCTGCAGGTCACATCTATCGATTTGCACACATCAGGCGCGTCTTTCGGTCGATTCCAGAGCTCGAAACTCGGCCTGCTGCTCGAACTAGGTTCGCAAAACTATTATATTATTCGAGTCGATACTGTCGGTTTTCTGCACTTAACTCGGGCTGTTGGGGGGCTTTAGGGTTGGAATCACATGAGTGGATTCGCAGACATTAGACGCGCCCGTCTGTCGCATTCAGAGGTCTGAACTCGGTTTGATACTCGAACTGGGTTGCGAAACTGTTTGTTTTTTGTTAGCGTTATCTTGAGAGGTCTGACATCGCTTGGGCTTGAAAAGTAGTCGTTCTTTGGAGTTTTTTTCCCACAGTATATATTGTCAGGAAGCTCTACGAGTCCCCCGGCGGTAAGAAAGGTTGACGGTTTACCGCCGGCGCCCAGTTGGTTGACCCGGCCAGAAAGGACAAAGTGTTAACTCTTGGGTGGTTTTGCAATTTTTTGGAAGATATTACCTCGTAGAGCTCTTCGGCATCGATGAGCTAGAGGAATTCCGGCGCGGGGTGGAGCTAGTTGGTCGACCCGGCCAGAAAGGACAAAGTGATAACTCGAGCTTCAGGACAACTACAGAGCTGGTCAGCACAGCTAATGCATTCAGAATGATCAGGCGCGTTCGCCTGTTGAATCCAGAGGTCTGAACTCGGTCTGCTAGCCGAGCTAGGGTCGCAAACCTATTCGTATTATTCGAGTCATTGTAGCAGACGCTCTCGGTTTTTCGTACTTAACTCGATCTGTAGGGCAGCCACAGAGCTGATAATCACAGAAATCGATTAAGAATTATCAGGCGCGTTCGTCTGTTGAAGCACAAGCTCTGAACTCGGCCTGCTTCCCGAGCTAGGTTCGCGAACCTATTGGTATTGTTCGAGTCATCTTGAGAAGTGCTCTCGGTTTTCTGTACTTAAAACTGTGCTGGGGGAGGGCTACAGTGCTGCTGGTCACAGGAATCGATTCCGAGACATCAGACGCGTCCGTTCGTCGAATCGAGAGCTCGGAAGTCGGTCTGCTGCTCGAACGAGATCCGCGAAACTGTTGTATTATTCGAGTCATCCTGAGAGATACTCTCGGTTTTCTGCACTTAACTCAGGCTCTGTGGGGGGCTGCAGAGCTGGTAATCACAGGAATCGATCCGCAGACATCAGACGCGTCCGCCTGTCGCATTGAGAGGTCTGAACTCGGTTTCATACTCGAGCTCGATTGGAAAACTGTTCGTTTGTTTTGTTAGAGTCATCTTGAGAGGTCTATAATCGCTTGGGCTAAAAAACTAGTCGTTCTCTGAAATTCGTTTCCATTATATATTGTCAGGAAGCTCTACGAGTCCCCCGGCGGTAAGAAAGGTTGACGGTTTACCGCCGGCGCCCAGTTGGTCGACCCGGCCAGAAAGGACAAAGTGATAACTTTTGGGTGGTTTTGCAACTTTTTGAAAGATATTTGACAATTCATTTTGAGAAAGCAGATTTTTGCGCGTCGCATTGGCATATAAACTCCTCCCTGACAGCAGCTCAGCTGCTCCGATACATTTTTGCACGAGTTGACTTCCGGGAACTGAGCGAATATGAATATCGAAAAAATCGAAAATGATGATTTTCGAAAAATCTCTATTTTTTTGACTTGGTGTCGATTCTGAGCACTCTTACCAGTGGAAGGAGCTCTACGAGGTTCCCGGCGGTGACTTGGTTGACGGTTCACCGCCGGCGCCAGTTGACAATTCATTTTAAGAAAGCAGATTTTTCGCACCTGTAAACAACTATGAGGGCCTCTCTCTCTTAGTATGAGCTCTGTAGGCGCACTTTTACTATCAAAACACTTGGCGGAACCATCTTCATGTCGACACGAAAAAATCATTTTTTCTCTTTTCCGAGAAATGCTTCCAGAAGCTCTCTCTTTCGACTCCGAGCACTCTTACGCGTGAAATAAGCTCTACGAGGTTCCCGGCGGTGACCAGGTTGACGGTTCACCGCCGGCGCCAGTTCCGGCGCGCTGGAGAGCTAGTTGGCGAGAAAAATCTCGTAGAGCTCTGATGGTAGAAGAGCTAGAGGAATTCGGCGACAGGGTGGAGCTAGTTGGCGAAATGTCGAAAATGGACGCGATCATACCTTCCGCGGCCTGGCTCAGCCGACTTTGCAGTTCTAACAATTCGTTTGGGCTGCTATTTGCGCAGAGCGAAGCTTGGCATTACAGAAGTTACCTCACAAATTCTTAGTTCATTCCGTCGAAAAATTATCCCGAGCGAAGCCAGGGACCGACTTCACGCTGGCAGTCCAAAAAAATGCAATTTTCCAGTTTGCAGAAAATGCCATCAGAAGCTATCTGCTTGCACTTCTAGTTCTCTCAGGCGTCTGCTTGCACTTCTAGTGCCTCGTAGAGCTGAGGGTAGAAGAGCTAGAGGAATTCGGCGACAGGGTGGAGCTAGTTGGCGAAATGTCGAAAATGGACGCGATCATACCTTCCGCGGCCTGGCTCAGCCGATTTTGCAGTTCTAAAAATTCGTTTGGACTGCTATTCGCGCAGAGCAAAGCTGGGCATTACAGAAGTTACCTCACAAATTCTTAGTTCACTCCGTCGAAAAATTCTTCCGAGCGAAGCCAGGGACCGACTTCACGTTGGCAGTCCAAAAATACCTCGTAGAGCTCTTCGGCATCGATGGGCTAGAGGAATTCCGGCGCGGGGTGGAGCTAGTTGGCCGACCCGACCAAAAGAGACAATGTGATAACCTTGGGTCGGTTTTGCTTTGATTTGAAAGATATTTGACAATTCATTTTGAGAATCGGTATTATTCTCACGTGTTGTGGGTTATGCCGCGCCTGCCAGTTAAATTCTCAGGCCCGTAGCTGCTATATTACTATCAAAAGACTTGCTGGAACCAACTGCGTTCCGAGTCATCCTGACACGCGTTCACGGTTTTCTGTACTTAACTCGAGATTTTGAGAGCTACAGAGCTGATACTTACAGAAACCGAGTCAGAATGATCAGGCGCGTTCGCCTGTTGCATCCAGAGGCCTGAACTCGGTCTGCTACTCGAGCTAGGTCCGTAAAAGTCATCTTCACCAGTGATGCTGGTTTTCTGTACTCAACTCAAGATTCAGAGGAGCTACAGAGCTGGTGCGCACATAAACTGATTCAGTATCACCAGGCGCTTGCGTCTGTTGCATCGAGAGGCCTGAACTCGTTCTGCTAGTCGAGCTAGGTCCACAACGCTATTCGTATTTCTCAAGTTCTCTTTAGAGGCGCTGTCGGTATTCTGCACTTAACTCTAGCTGTAGCACAGCTACAGAGGTGGTACGCACAGAAACCGATACAGAATCATCAAGGGCGTTTGGCTGAAGCATCTAGAGCTCTGAACAGAGTCTGCTTCTCGAGCTAAGTCCGCAAAACTATTTGTATGCGATCGTTTTTTTTTTTTTTTTTTTTTTTTTTTTTTTTTTTTTTTTTTTTTTTTTTTTTTTTTTTTTTTTTTTTTTTATATATATATAAAAAAAAGTTTTTTGGCTCTCGCTTAAGCTTGCTTCACGTGTTCCGAGGAGCTGGGCAAGAAAAGAGCTAGCTCTACGAGGTCCCCGGCGGTAACCAGGTTGACGGTTTACCGCCGGCGCCCAGTTGGTCGACCCGGCCAGAAAGGACAAAGTGATAACTTTTGGGTGGTTTTGCAACTTTTTGAAAGATATTTGACAATTCATTTTGAGAAAGCAGATTTTTCGCACCTGTAAATAATTATGAGGCCCCCTCTGTCTTAGTATGAGCTCTCTAGGCGCTCTTCTACTATCAAAACACTTGGAGGAACCATCTTCATGTCGAGACGAAAAAAAGAATTTTTCTTTTTTTTCGAGAAATGCTTCCAGAAGCTCTCTCTTTCGACTCCGGACACTCTTATGCGTGAAATGAGCTCTACGAGGTTCCCGACGGTGACCAGGTTGACGGTTCACCGCCGGCGCCAGTCGATGAGCTAGAGGAATTCCGGCGCGGGGTGGAGCTAGTTGGTCGACCCGACCAGAAAGGACAAAGTGTTAACTTTTGGGTGGTTTTGCAATTTTTTGAAAGATATTTGACAATTCATTTTGAGAAAGCGGATTTTTCGCACCTGTAGTGGGTTATGCCGCACTCGCCAGTAAAATTTTCAGGTCCGTAGGTGCAGTATTTCTATCAAAACACTTGGCGGAACCGACTTTGAATAAAAATAGAAAAACGTGATTTTTCGATTTTTTCGTTTCGCACTCCAGGAGCCTGCTCTCTATGTTCTGAGGAGCGCGGTGTGAGAAGAGAGCTCTACGAGGGTCCCGGCGGTGACCTGGTTGACGGTTTACCGCCGGTTCCCAGTAATTCCGGGGAGCTGGAGAGCTAGTTGGCAAGAAAAATCTCGACGGACCTTTTGGTGACTTTTGGTCGGTTGAAAATGTTGCTCTCGAAATTTGACAATTCGTTCGAGCTCTAGTATTTTTTCCCATGATATTCGATCTTATCCCCGCTCGCCATCTTGATCTCAGCTCGATCGGGTAACTTTGAAGACCAAAAAGCACACGGGCGGGAACGGCCGTTTCGAGTCATCTTGATACGCGCTGTCCGTATTTTCTACTTAAATCGAGCTGTAGGGCAGCTACAGTGCTGGTTAGCACACCTATCGCACTCAGAATCATCAGGCGCGTTCGCCTGTCGAATCCAGAGGTCTGAACTCGGTCTGCTAGCCGAGCTAGGTCCACAAACCTATTTGTATTATTCGAGTCGACTTGTTACGCGTGGTGGGTATTTTGTACTTAATTCGAGCTGCAGGGCAGCTACAGAGCTGTTAAGCACATCCATCGCATTCAGAATCATCAGGCGCGTTCGCCTCTCGAGTCCAGAGGTCTGAACTCGGTCTGCTAGTCGAGCTAGGTCCGCAAATCTATTCGTATTATTCGAGTTATCTTGACAGACGCTCTCGGTTATCTGTACTTAACTCGAGCTGTAGGGCAGCTACAGAGCCTACAGTCACAGAAATCGATTGAGAATTATCGGCCGCGATTGTCTGTTATATCGCGAGCTCTGAATTCGGCCTGCTGCCCGACACTATTCGTATTGTCCGAATCGTCTTGAGAAGTGCTTTCAATTTTCTGCACTCAACTCGTGCTGGGGGAGGGCTACAGTGCTGCGGGTCGTAGAAATAGACTTGCACACATCAGGCGCGTTCGTTGGTCGATTCGAGAGCTCAGAACTTGGTCTGCTGTTCGAAACAGGTCCGCGAAACTATTGTATTATTCGAGTCATCCTGAGAGATGCTGTCGGTTTTCTGCACTTAACTCGGGCTGTAGGTGGGCTGCAGGGCTGGTAATCACATAAGTCGATTCGCAGACATCAGACGCGTCCGCCTGTCGCATTGAGAGGTCTGAACTCGGTCTGATACTCGAACTGGGTTGCGAAACTGTTTGTTTTTTTGTTAGAGTCATCTTGAGAGGTCTGAAATCGCTCGGGCTGAAAACTGGTCGTTCTCTGGATTTTTTCCTACACTATATACTGTCAGGAAGCTCAACGAGTCCCCCGGCGGTAAGAAAGGTTGACGGTTTACCGCCGGCGCCCAGTTCTTCCAAAGACCGCGATTCTAGATCAGACAGCAGGCCGAGGTCAGAGCTCTGCATTCAACAGACAACGGCCACTGATGATTCTGAATCAGATTCGGTACGTAGCAGCTCTTTAGCTGTCCTGTAGCTCGATTTAAGTAACTCGTAGAGCTTCCCTTAGCAAGTTATTGCTGGAAGCTTTAGAGTAATTCCGGAGCGCTGGAGAGCTAGTTGGCAAGAAAAATCTCGACGGAACTTTTGATGACTTTTGGTCGGTTCAAAATTTCGTTCTCAAAATTTGACCAGTCGTTAGAGCTCTAGTATTTTTTCCCGTGATATTCGATCTTATTCCCGCTCGCCATCTTGATCTCAGCTCGATCGGGTGAATATTACTGTCAAAAAGCACTCTGGCGGGATCGGCTGTTTCGAGTAATCTTGATACGCGCTGACGGTTTTCTAAACATAACTCGAGCTTCAGGGCAGCTACATAGCTGGTCAGCACACCTATCGCATTCAGAATCATCAGGCGCGTTCGTCTGTTGAATCCAAAGGTCTAAACTCGGTCTGCTAGCCGAGCTAGGTCTCCAAACCTATTCGTATTACTCAAGTCATCTTGACAGGAACTCTCGGTTTTTTGTACTTAACTCGAGCTGTAGGACAGCTACAGATCTGATATTTACAGAAACCGATTCAGAATCATCAGTTGCGTTTGTCTATCGAATTCACAGCTCTGAACTCGGTCTGCTGCCCGATCTAGAATCGCGAAACTATTCGTATTTGTCGAACCATCTTGAGAAGTGCTCTCGGTTTTCCCCATTCAACTCGCGCTGAGGGAAGCTACAGTGCTGGTGGTCACAGGAATCGATTTGAAGACATCAGACGCGTCCGCCTGTCGAATCGAGAGCTCGGAACTCGGTCTGCTGCCCGAATTAGGTCTGCAGAACTACTGTATTGTTCGAGCCATCCTGAGAGGTGCTGTCAGTTTTCTGCACTCAACTCGGGCTGTAGGGGGGCTGCAGGGCTGGTAATGACAGGAGTCGACTCGCAGACATCAGACGCGTCCGCCTGTCGCATTGAGAGGTCATAAAATATTCACTATAAGTCGGAATGTCGGTAGGTGCTCGGTGTTCTCAACTTCAGTCGAGCTGGAAGCTCTACGAGTCTCCCGGCGGTAACCAAGGTTGACGGTTTACCGCCGGCGTCCAGTGTGAGTGCCTCTTTGCTATCTGGGTTTTGGACGCTACCAATAACTTTTGGGTGGTTTTGCAATTTTTTGAAAGATATTTGACAATTCATTTTGATAAAGCAGATTTTTACTCCGAGCATTGAGATATAAGCTTCGTTCCCTCAGCAGCTCAGCCCTCTAGAGTCATTTTCAGTACCAGTTCACTTGGAGGAACCGACTTCATGTTGACTCCGAAAAATCTCAACTTGAAATTTTTGCAGAAAAGCTCCCAGAAGCTCCCGCCTTGACGCTGAGCTTTCTCACGGATGCAAGGAGCTCTACGAGATTCCTGGCGGTGAGCAGGTTGACGGTTCACCGCCGGCGCCAGTTCCGGAGCGCTGGAGAGCTAGTTGGCAAGAAAAATCTCGACGGACCTTTTGCTGACTTTTGGTCGGTTGAAAATTTTGTTCTCGAAATTTGACCATTCGTTAGAGCTCTAGTATTTTTTCCCGTGATATTCGATCTCATTCCCGCTCGCCATCTTGATCTCAGCTCGATCGGGTAACTTTGAAGGCCAAAAAGCGTCCCGGCGGGAACGACCGTTTCGAGTCATCTCGATACGCGCTGTCGATATTTTGTACTTAACTCGAGCCGTAGGGCAGCTACAGAGCTGGTAAGCACAGCTATCGCACTCAGAATTATCACGCGCGTCCGCCTGTTGAATCCAGAGGTCTGAACTCGGTCTGCTGCCCGAGCTAGGTCCGCAAACCTATTCGGATTATTCGAGTCATCTTGATAGACACTCTCGGTTTTCTGTACTGAACTCGAGCTTTAGGGCAGCTACAGTGCTGGTAAGCACACTTATCGCATTCAGAATCATCACGCGCGTTCGCCTGTTGAATCCAGAGGTCTGAACTCGGTCTGCTAGCCGAGCTAGGTTCGCAAACCTATTCGTAATATTCGAGTCATCCTGATAGACTCTCTCAGTTTTCTGTGATTAACTCGAGCTGTAGGGCAGCTACAGGGCTCGTTCTGACAGACATCGATGGGGAATCATCAGTCGCGTTCGTCTATTGAACCAAGAGCTCTGAACTCGGCCTGCTGCCCGAGCTAGGTTCGCGAAACTGTTCGTATTGTCCGAATGATCTTGAGACGTGCTCTCAATTTTCTGCACTGAACTCGTGCTGGGGGAGGGCTACAGTGCTGCAGGTCACATATATCGATTTGCACACATCAGGCGCGTCTTTCGGTCGATTCCAGAACTCGGAACTCGGTCTGCTGCTCGAACTAGATTCGCAAAATTATTATATTATTCGAGTCGATACTGTCGGTTTTCTGCACTTAACTCGGGTTGTAGGGGGGGCTTCAGGGCTGGGAATCACATGAGTGGATTCGCAGACATCAGACGCGCCCGCCTGTCGCATTCAGAGGTCTGAACTCGGTTTGATACTCGAACTGAATTGCGATCCTGTTTGTTTTTTGTTAGCGTTATCTTGGGAGGATTAAAATCGCTTGGGCTTAAAAAGTAGTCGTTCTTTGGAGTTTTTTTTCCACAGTACATATTGTCAGGAAGCTCTACGAGTCCCCCGGCGGTAAGAAAGGTTGACGGTTTACCGCCGGCGCCCAGTGCAGTATTACTATCAAGACACTTGGCGGAACCGTGTGCTCCGTTAAGCTAGAGGAACTCCGGCGCGGGGGAGCTAGTTGGTCGACCCGGCGGTCTGTTTTAAGATTTCAAAGATATTTGACAATTCAGTCTGAGAAATTTGACAATTCATTTTGAGAAAGCAGATTTTTACTCCAAGCATTGAGATATAAACTTCGTTTGCTGAGCAGCTCAGCCCTCTAGAGTCATTTTCAGTGCCAGTTCACTTGGAGGAACCGACTTCATGTGCACTCCGAAAAATCTCAACTTTAAGTTTTTGTAGAGAAGCTCGCAGAAACTCCCGCTTTGATGCTGAGCTTTCTCACGGATGCAAGGAGCTCTACGAGGTTCCCGGCGGTGACAGGTTGACGGTTCACCGCTGGCGCCAGTTGGTCGACCCGGCGGTCTGTTTTAAGATTTCAAAGATATTTGACAATTCAGTTTGAGAAACATTTTTCTCTTCACGTGTAGTGGTTATGCCGCGTCTGCCAGTTAAATTCTCAGGTCTGTAGCTGCAATATCACTATCAAAAGACTTTCAGGAACCGAATTTGAATAGAAACCGAACAATCGTGATCTTTCGGGTTTTTCGGCTTTCGCTTCAGCAGCTTACTTGATGTCTTCCGAGGAGCGCTATGCAAGAAAGAGCTCTACGAGGTACCCGGCGGTACCTGTGCTCCGTTTGGGAGTCTTAGGGCTCAGCTGTCACAGCTGTCCGCGCCCTGACTCAAACTCAAAAAACCTGTTCGACGGTTTACCGCCGGTTCCCAGTTTAGCTAGAAACATCCAAAATCGATTTTACGAATTTTTTGGGTCTCCCGGACTCTACCAGCATGTGTACCGAGCAGCGCCGTGCGAGAAAAGAGCTCTACAAGGGGCCCCGGCGGTAATCTGCTTGACGGTTTACCCTCGGTTCGAGACAATTTTTGGGTGGTTTTGTGAATATTTTTAACAATATTTGATTATTTTTTTCTGCGCGTTTTTAGAAACACTCTTACTATAAAAGCACTTGGCGTGACCAACTTTATGTCGACAAGAAAGCATATCTTTTCTATTTTTCGAGAAATGCTTCGAAAAACCATCTCTTTTGATGCTGAGCACTCTTGCGCGTGCTAGGGGCTGTATGAGGTTCCCGGCGGTGACCAGGTTGACGGTTCGCCGGCGCCAGCTGGCAAGAAACATCTCGACGGAACTTTTGATGAGTTTGGTCGGTTGCAGATTTTCTTCTCAACTTATTCACGCTCGCCGTCTTGATCTCAGCTCGATCGGGTATCTTTCACTGCCCAAAAGCAGGCGGATCGTCCGTTTCGGGTCATCTTGTCACAGAGTGACGGTTTTCTCAAGATAACTCGATCTTCAGGACAGCTACAGAACTGATACGCACAGCTAATCCATTCAGAATGATGAGGCGCGTTCGGCTGTTGAACCCAGAGTCTGAACTCGATCTGCTAGCCGAGCTGGGTTTGTAAACCTATTCGTATTATTCGAGTCATCTTGACAGACGCTCTCGGTTTCCTGTACTTTACTCGAGCTACAGGACAGCTAGAGAGCTGATACGTCAGAATCTGATCCAGAATCATCAGTGGCCGTTGTCTGTTGAATCTAGATGGGGTTGCATGGCTGGTAATGACTGGAATCGATCTGGAGACATCAGACGCGTCCGTCTTTCGAATCCAGAGCTCCAAACTCTGTCTGCCCGAACTAGATCTGCGAAACTATTCGAGGCATCCTGAGGGATGCTATCGGTTTCATGCACTAACTCGGGCTGTAGAGGGGGCTGCAGGGCTGGTAATCACAGGAATCGATTCAGAGCATGCAGAGGTCTGAAGTCGGTCTGATACTCGAGCTAGGTTTGCCAAACTATTCGTATTGTTCGAGTCATCTTGAGAGGTGCTGTCGATTTACGCACGTAACTCGGGCTGTAGGAGAGCTACAGAGCTCGTAAGACAATCCAGAAGCGGGCGTTCGGGTGTTGCATCCGAGAGATTTGAAATTGCTTGGGCCGAAAAATTATTTTTTCTGTGTAACTTTTTTCGACGTTATATGTTGTCAGGAAGCTCTACGAGTCCCCTGGCGGTAACAAAGGTTGACGGTTTACCGCCGGCGCCCAGTTCTGCGACTGGCGCCGGGGCGGTGAACCGTCAACCTGGTCACCGCTGGGAACCTCCTAGAGCTCCTGGCACCGGCAGGAGTGTGGATAATCGAAGTAGAGTAATAAATTGAAGTGCCCCTCACAATCTTGATTTTCGGATTCTTTCAATGTTCGTATTAGCTCGGTTCCCGGAAGTCAAACTCTTAATAAAACGCATCGGGGTACTTATATGCAAATGCGTAGCGTTAAAATCTGCTTTCTCGAAATCAATGGTCAAATATCTTTCAAATCTTAGCAAAACCGACCAAAAGTCATCACTTCGTCCGCCGGGGCCGGGTGGAGCAACTAGACAATGTGATGACTTGGGGACGGTGTTGCTAAGATTTGAAAGATAGTTGATGATTCATTTTGAGAGACGGAATTGTTCTCGCGTGTAGTGGGTTTTGCCGCGTCTGCCAGTCTAAATCTCAGGTCCGTAGCCGCAACATTTCTATCGAAAGACTTGCAGGAACCGACTGTGTTTCGAGTGATCTTGACACGCGTTGAGTGTTTTCTGTATTTAACTCGAGATTTAGGAGAGTTAGAGAGCTGATACTTACAGAAACCGATTCAGAATCATCAGGCGCGTTCGTCTGTAGCATCCAGAGGTCTGAAATCGGTCTGCTACTCGAGCTAGGTCCGCAAACTTATTTGTATTCTTAAAGCTATTTTGAGAAGTGCTGTCGGTTTTCTGTACTTAACTGGGACGCTACAGAGCTGGTACGCACATAAAACGACTGAGTATCACTTGCGCGTTCGTCTGCATCGAGCTCTGAGCCCGGTCTGCTACTCACTATTCGTATTCCTCAAGTTCTCTTTACAGGCGCTGTCGGTGTTCTGTAGTTACCTCGAGCTGTAGCAGAGCTACAGAGCTGGTACGCACAGAAACGGATCCAGAATCATCAGGGGCGTCCGGCTGAAGCATCTTGAGCTTTTAACACAGTCTGCCACTCGAGCTAGGTCCGCAAACCTATTCGTATGCGATTGATTTTTTTTTTTTCGAAATGATGGTGAATCCCTTCACTTAACTCGAGCTGGACTGAACTCGAGCTGCAGATCAGCTTGAGAGCTCTTAGGCATTGCATTCGTAAGACAATGATTTCTAGCTACTCACCCTCAGTCTGCTACTAGCGCTAGGGCTAAACACTGATTCGTGCTGTGCTACTTTCTTGGAAATGGTATTGTTTTTTCTTGGTTTTACTCGTGCTGCAGATGAGCTACAGAGCATCAGGGGCAACAGTGACATGTATCTAGACGCCTGAGATCATCTGCTATCGGCGCTCGGGCTGAACAACTATTCGTTCTCTGCTAATTCTTGGAACATCAAAAGAGGATTTCGGGCGCAGGGTGGAGCTTGTTGGCAGATCCGACCTTAAGAGACAATGTGGTGACTTGGGGTCGGTTTCGCTGAGATGTGAAAGATGTTTGGCAATTCATTTGGAGAAGCCATATTTTTCTGACGTGTGTCTGCCAGTCCACTTCTCGTCCGTAGATGCAATGTTACAATCAAAACACTTGATGGAACCGACGTTCATTGAAAAAAGAAAAAACGTATTTTTCGACCTTTTTCTTTGCGCTTGAGAAAGCTTTCCGTGTGTTTCGAGCAGCGCCGCGCCAGAAAAGAGCTCTACTCCCGGTGGTTATCTGGTTGACGGTTTACCGCCGGATCCCAGTCGATGAGCTAGATGAATTCCGGCGCGGGGCGGAGCTAGTTGGTCGACCCGGCCAGAAAAGAAGATGTGGTAACTTTTGATTTCATCCTTGAGAAAGCTTCTTTTATGTGTCCCGATCAGCGCCGCACGATGAGAGAGCTCTACGAGGCTTCCAGCGGTTACCTGGTTGACGGTTTACCGCCGGTTTCCAGTACCTCGTAGAGCTCTTCGGCGAGATGAGCTAAGAGGAATTCGGGCGCAGGATGGAGCTATGTGGTGACTTTGGGTCGGTTTTGCTAAGATTCGAAAGATATTTGAACATTCATTTTGAGAAACCAGATTTTTCTCACCTGGAGTGGGTTATGCCGCCCTGCCAGTGAAATTCTCAGGTCTGTAGCTGCAGTATTACTATCCAAACACTTGCTGGGACCGACGCTGGATGAAAACCCCAAAAACGTTTGTTTTGAGCTTTTTTCTTCGTGCTTGAGAAAGCCTTTCTCGTGTGTTTAGCAGCGCCGCGCAAGAAAAGAGCTCTACGAGGCTCCCGGCGGTTACCTGGTTGACGGTTGACCGCGGGATCCCAGTTCCGCCAGTTCCGGGGCGCTCAAGAGCTAGTTGGCTAGAAAATTGACTTTTTTTTTGATTTTTGCTCGGTTGAAATTTTGTTTTCAAAATTCAACATTTCGTTTGAGCTCTAGTATTTTTCCACGTTATATTCGATCTCATTCCCGCTCGCCGTCTTAATCTCAGCTCGATCGGGTAGATTTTACTGCCAAAAAGCACTCGGGCGGGATCGGCTGTTTCGAGTCATCTTGACACGCGTTGACGGTATTCTGTACTTAACTCGACATCTAGGAAATCTACAGAGCTGGTACACACAGAAGCCGATTCAGCATCATCATGCGCGTTCGTCTGTTGCATCCAGAGGTCTGAACTCGGTCCGCTACTCGAGCTAGGTCCGCGAAACTATTTGTATTCTTTCAGTCATATTGTCAGGTGTTATCGGTTTTCCATACTTAACTCGAGCTGTAGGAAAGCTACAGTGCTGGTTCGCACACGAATCGATTCAGAATAATCAGGCGCGTTGGTCTGTTGCATCGAGAAGTCTGAATTCGGTCTGCTACTCGAGCTAGGTCCGCGAGGCTCTTGGTATTCTTCGAGTTCTCTGAACTGGCGCTATCGGTGTTCTGTATTTAACTCGAGCTTTGGCATAGCTATAGAGCTTGCGCGCACACATAATCGAGTCAGAATCATCAGGCGCCTTCGGCTGAAGCATCTAGATCTCTGAACTCAGTCTGCTACTCGAGCTATGTCCGCAAAACTATTCGTATTCGATTGATTTTTTCGAAATGATGGTGAATTCTTTCACTTAGTTGAGCTGCAGATGAGCTTCAGAGCTTCTCGGCACAGAAATCCGAAGAAATTCATGAGTCGCGCTAGTCTGAGCTATCTACACGCTTGGCTTGGGTCTGCTATGAGCACAGACGCCAGACAACTAGTTATAATCTGATATTTCTTGGTGATGGAATTCGTTTTCTGGACTGAACTCGAGCTGCAGATCAGCGTGAGAGCTCTTAGGCATTGCAATGGGAAGAGAATCATCATGCTCGCTATTTGAAAGTATCTAGACAGCCGCGCTCAGTTTGCTATTAGCGCTAGGGCTGAACACCGATTCGTACTCTGCTACTTTCTTGGAAATGGTATTCTTTTTCTTGGTTGTACTCGTGCTGCAGATTTGCTACAGAGCTGGTCAGCAGAGCAACGGGAAGAGAATCATCAGGGGCAATCGTGAGATGTATCTAGACGCCTAAGATCAGTCTGCTATCAGCGCTCGGGCTGAAAAACTGTTCGTTTTCTGCTAATTCTTTGGACATAGTATTTGGCAAGGAAGCTCTACGAGTCTCCCGGCGGTAAGAAAGGTTGACGGTTTACCGCCAGCGCCCAGTTATCGATGAGCTAGAGGAATTCCGGCGCGGGGTGGAGCTAGTTGGTCGACCCGTCTCAGGCGGGCAATGTGTCAACCTGGGGTCGGTTTTTTGAAGATTGTGAGAGATTTTGGGGAACCACTATTGTTGTAACGTAGAGTGGGTTTGCCGCGCTCGCCTGTCAAATCCTCGGGCCCGTAGCTGCAATATTATTGTCAAAAAACGTGGAGGAAGCGTCGTCCGTGAAAGCGCATTTCCGAAAATCATAATGATCTCGTGCATTGACGATAGCGGTCAGCAGGCAACACAAATCCAGTGTTTTCTGCACGCGTAATAGGTTATAGCGTGTCGGCATGAAAGATTCTCAGATTTTATAGTGTAATATAACTAAACTCGACAGAATAATGTTGTATGACGAGAACTTATTTCTTTTTTCTCTAAGCTAGTATTTACTTGATTCATTCTTGGCGTCCAAGCACTATTTCGTGATTCCAGAGCTCTACGAGGGTCCCGGCGGTAGCCTGGTTGACGGTTTACCACCGGCTCCCAGTCTGAAATTCTGAAGCTCTCAGAGAGGTATCCAGGAGAAACCCGGGCAAAGAGGCACTCACACTGGGAAGCTTTCCGGACTGGCGCCGGCGGTAAACCGTCAACCTTGGTTATCGCCGGGGGACTCGTAGAGCTTCCTTGCCATGTACCATCTCTAAAGAATAAGCAGAGTACGAATAGTTCTTCAGCCCGAGCGCTCATAGCAGACTGTTTACAGCCGTCTAGATACATTCAACTAGCGCCTCTGATAATTTCCTAACGATTCGTGACCAAGAAAACCAATACCGTCTCCAAGAAATTTGCAGAGTACGAATAGTTGTCCAGCCCGAGCGCTCATAGAAGACTGATTTCAGGGGTCTAGACACTGTCAAATAGCGCGCCTCATGATTGTCTTCCGATTGCTCTGCCTAAGAGCTAGGGAGCTCATCTGCAGCTCGAGCGTAGTCAGAAAAACCATTCCATCACCATGGACAAAAACATAATATGCATAGTCGTTCGGCTTCTGTGCTGAGAACAGACCGAATCCAAGCGTCTGGATATTCCAGACAAGCGCGTCTGATAATTTCCTCCCGATGTCTGTGCCAAAGAGCTCTCAAGCTCAGATGCAGCTCGACTTTAGTCAAGGAGCTCAACATCATCTCAAACAAAAATCGACAGAATACGAAAAGTTTCGCGAATCCAGCTCGAGTAGCAGACCGAGTTCGGGTCTCTAGATGCTTCAGACGAACGCAACTGATGAGTCTGAATCGAGTACGTGTGCGTATGAGCTCTGTAGCTCTCCTACAGCTCGAGTTAAGTACAGAAAACCGACAACGGCTGTCAAGAAAATTCGTACAATACGAATAGTTTGGCGGACCAAGCTCGAGTAGTGGACCGATTTCAGACCTCCTAGATGCTTCAGACGAACGCGCATGATTATTCCGAATCGATTACGTGGGCGTACAAGCTATGTAGCTCTTCTACAGTTCGAGTTAAGTACAGAAAACCGAGAGCGCCTGTCAACAAATTTTGTGAATAGGAATAGTTTCGCGGACCTAGCTCGGTTAGTGGACCAAGTTGAGATCCTAGATGCTTGAGACGAACGCGTGTGATGATTCTGAATCGATTACGTGGGCGCATCAGCCCTGTAGCTCTCCTACAGCTCGAGTTAAGTACCGAAAATCGACAGCATCTGTCGAGAAAATCGGAATAATACGAATAGTTTCGCGGAACCAGCTCGAGTAGCAGACTGAGTTCAGACTTCTGGATGCTTCAGATGACTGCGCCTGATGATTCTGAATCGTTTACTGTGAGTATCAGCTCTGTAGCTCTCCTACAGCTCGAGTTAAGTACAGAAAACCGACAGCGCCTGTCAAGATGACTCGGAACGGCCGATCCCGCCGCGAGTTTTTTGGCAGTAGTAAGTACCCGATCGAGCTGAGATTAAGACAGCGAGCGGGAATAAGATCGAATCTGGTCAGAAAAAATACTAGAGCTCTGACGAATTGTTGAATTTGGTTCCGGCGGTGACTAGGTTGACGGTTCACCGCCGGCGCCAGCATGAGCTCCGTAGGCGCACTTTTACTATCAAAACACTTGGCGGAACCGACTTCATGTCGACATGAAAATGCAAAATTGAAGATTTCACGAAAATCTTCTGCGAAGTTCTCTGCTTCGCTTCTGAGCACTTTTACGTGCGCAAGGAGCTCTACGAGGTTCCCGGCGGTGACCAGGTTGATGGTTCACAGCCGGCGCCATTGCCTCGTAGAGCTCTTCGGCATCGATGAGCTAGAGGAATTCCGGCGCGGGGTGGAGCTAGTTGGTTGACCCGACTCGGACGGATAATGTGCTAACTCGGGCTTGGTCTTGCTAAGATTTGCAAGATTTAGTATTTAAATTTTCTTCTGAGAGAGAATCAGCTCTCTAGAGAGAGTTTTATTATCGGAACATTTGGAGCAACTGTCTTTAGGTTGACACCAAAAAATGCAAATTTGACGTTTTTCTAGAAATGCTCCGAGAAGCTCTCTGCTTCGATTCTGAGCACTTTTACGCACGCAAGGAGCTCTACGAGGTTCCCGGCGGTGACCAGGTTGACGGTTCACCGCCGGCGCCAGTTGGCCGACCCGCCCCGGACGGACAATGTGATGACCTGGCGTCGGTGTTTCGATGATTCTGAGAGATTGTGAAATTCGTTTTGAGAACCGGTATTTTTCGCACCTGTAGTTGGTTATTTCGCGCCTGCCAGTGAAATTCTCAGGTCCGTAGCTGCAGTATTACTATCAAATCACTTGGGGGAACCGACCTTGGATTAAAACCAAAAGCGTATTTTTTCGATTTGTTCAGCTCATGCTCGAGAAAGCTTTCTCCATGTGTTCCGAGCAGCGCCGCGTGAGAAATGAGCTCTACGAGGCTCCCGGCGATAACCTGGTTGACGGTTTACCGCCGGCTCCCAGTTTTTTGGTTTCAACTCTGAAAGCGTGACGAGTTCGGGCATCTGTAAATTCCGCCCGGTTCTATGCCAAACAGCTATGTATCGGATAGCAGACCGAATTCAGGCGTCTAGATTTCTTATCATTGTCGTCCGACTTATGTGACAACCAGCTCTTTAGCTAATCTCCAGCTCGAGTTAAGTCAAGATAACAATCACCCTCTCTGAAAGAAGCAGAGTGCGAGTACTTCTTTTTTTTTCGACGCGAGCTCTCATACCAGACCGAGTTCAGGCCTCTGGACGAGTTAGCGCGCCTTCGGATTTCCTGTCGAGTGCTGTGCCAAACATCTCTGTAGCTCATCTGCAGCTCGAGTTAAAGCAACAAAACCATCACCATCTCTAAAAACTTAGCAGAATACGAATATTTTTTCGGCCCCAGCGCTGATAGCAGACCACGTTCAGGCGTAAAACTAGCGCGCCTGATGATTTCTTCCGATTCCTGTGCTGCACAGCCCTGTAGCTTATCTGCAATTCGAATTAAGTCAAGAAAACCAGTATCATTAAAAACAAAAGCAGAGTACGAATAGCTTTTTCGGCCCCAGCACTGATAGCAGACTGAATTCAGGCGTTTGGATAATTTAAACTAGCGCGACTGATGATTTGCTGGCCATTGCTGTGCCGGACAGCTCTGTAGCTCATCTGCAGCTCGAGTCTCGTCAAGGAAACCATCGCCATCTCCAGAACATGAGGAGAGTATGAATAGTTGTTCGGCTCCAGCGCTGCTAGCAGACCGAGGTCAGGCGTCTAGATGATTCAAACTAGCGTGCCTGATGATTTCCTCCAATTGCTGTGCCGAACAGCTCTGTAGCTCATCTGCAGCTCGAGTTAAGTCCAGAAAACCGTTACCATTTCCGAAAAATTAAGAGAGTATAAATCGTTGTTCAGCGCCAGCGCTGATAGCAGACCGAGTTCAGGCGTCTGGATACTCCGAACTGGTGCGCCTGATGATTTCTTTCCGACTGCTGTGCCGATCAGCTCTGTACCTTATCTGCAGCTCGCGTTAAGACGAGAAACTCATCATCATCTTCAAGGAAAAGTGCTAGAGTACGAATAGTTTCGCGACCTACCTCTTGTAGCAGACCGAGTGGAGACATCTAGTTGCTTGAGACGAGCGCGCCTGGCGATTCTAGATCGATTAGGTGTGCCTACCAGCTCTGTAGCTCTACAACAGCCCGAATTAAGCTGAGGAAACCGACAGCACCTGTCAAGACGACCCGAACTGGGAGCCGGCGGTAAACCGTCAACCTTGGTTACCGCCGGGAACTCGTGGAGCTTCCTCGTGCAATGCGGGCGCGGCAATCTCGTATTGCGCGCGCGAGGGCGGGGTCGCATGGAGGAGGAAGTGAAGGAGAAAAGGAGGGAGGATAAAGGAACTAGAGCAGGGTGAGGAAGAGAAGCAGGAGGAGGAGAAGGAAGAGCAGGAGGAGGAGGAGGGAAATATCAAGAGAGGCGTCGTCACCTCTGGACAAATTAATAGAGCACGAATAGTTTTCTGGTTTCAACTCTGCGTGGCGAGTTCGGACATCTGTAAATTTCGCCCGGTTCTCTGCAAAACAGCTCTGTATCTGATAGAAGACCGAATTCAGGCGTCTTGATACTTTAGATCTAGCGCTTCTTATCATTTTCTTCCGACTGGTGTGACAAACACCTCTGTAGCGAATCTCCAGCTCGAGTTAAGTCAAGAAAACAATCACCATCTCTAAAAAACAGAGTACGACTACTTTTTTCGAACCCAGCTCTCATGGCAGACCGAGTTCAGGCGTCTGGATACTTTGATCTAGCGCGCCTGCTGATTTGCTTCCGATTGCTGTGCTGAACAGCTCTGTAGCTCATCTGCAGCTCGAGTTAAGTCCAGAAAATCATCACCATCTTTTAAAGATTAGAAGAGTACGAATAGTTTTTTCGGCCCAGCGCTGATAGCAGACCAAGTTCAGGCGTCTAGATAATTTAAACTAGCGCGCCCGATGATTTCCTCCGATTGCTGTGCCGAACAGTTCTGTAGCTCATCTACAGCTCGAGCTAAGTCAAGAAAACCAATACCATCTCCAAAAAAAAGCAGAGTACGAATAGTTTTTCGGCCCCAGCGCTGACAGCAGAGGTCAGGCGTCTAGATACTTTGAACTAGCGCGCCTCATGATTTCCTTCCCATTGCTGTGCCGGACATCTCTGTAGCTCCTCTGCAGCTCGAGTTAAGTCAAGAGAACCATCACCATCTCAAAAAAAAATAGCAGAGTAGGAATAGTGTTTCGGCTCCAGCGCTGATAGCAGACCGAGGTCGGGCGTCTAGATACTTAAAACTAGCGCGCCTGATGATTCTTCCCATTGTTGTGCCGAACAGCTCTGTAGCTCGTCTGCAGCTCGAGTTTAGTCAAGGAAACCATCACCATCTCCGAAACTAGGAGAGTACAAGTAGTGTTTCAGCCCTAGCGCTGATAGCAGACCGAGTTCAGGCGTCTAGATATTTCCAACTAGCGTGACTCATGATTTCCTTCCGATTGCTTTGCCAAACAGCTCTGTAGCTCATCGTCAGCTCGAGTTAAGTCAAGAAAGCCATCATCATAGTGTTTCGGGGCCAGCGCTCATTGCAGACCGATTTCAGGCGTCTACATAATTTCAAGTAGCGCGCCTGATGATATTCTTCCCGTTGATGTGCTGAATAGCCCTGTTGCCTGTCTGCAGCTCGAGTTCAGACAAGGAACTCATCATCATCTCCAAAAAAATATTTGAGTACGAATAGTTTCGCGGACCTAGCTCTGGTAGCAGACCAAGTTCAGACATCTAGATATTTGAGACGAACGCGTCTGGCGATTCTAGATCGATTAGATGTGCCTGCCAGTTCTGTAGCTCTCCTACAGCCCGAGTTAAGTTGAGAAAACCGACAGCACCTGTCAAGATGACCCAAACAGCCGATCCCGCCTGAGTGCTTTTTTTGGCAGTAGTATGTACCCGATCGTGCTGAGATTGGGATGGCGAGCGTGCACGAAATCGAAGATAAGGGGACAAATACTAGAGCCCAAACGAATTGTGGGATTCGAGGACTCCATTTTTTGGGGGGTTTATAATATAAACGACAAATTATAACAACAAAACAGTCGAGATTTTTTTTTGTCAACTAGCTTCTGGCGCGCCGAACTTACTCTTCTAGCTTCGCCGCTGACGCTCGTCACAGCCGATCCCGCCTGAGTGCTAATTGGCAGTTGTATGTATCCGATCGCGCTGAGAGTGAGATGGCGAGCAGCAGTGAGATCGAAGATGAGAGGAAACATACTTAGAGCCCAAATGAATTAATGAATTTCGAGAAGCAAAATTAAACAGATGAAGAACAACACGAAACATCAGTCGAGATTTTTTGGGCCAACTAGCGAGGAAGGGCGCGATACTTTCAATACTTTAAACTTTCAAGCGAATTTAAAGTTTAGACGAAAGGCAAAGTCAAAGTCCAGAGTTCGCCCGGGGGGGTCGAACCAAAGTCAAAGTCAAAGTCGAGCCCGTCGACTTTGACTTTTACTTTCAAACCCACTTTGAAACCCACTTTGAAACCCAAAGTCAAAGTGGGCACCACTTTCACTTTGACTTTCGGCAAAGCCTTGAAGTCAGGCGCAGCCGCAGCTCCGACTGCAGCCGCGGCCGCGGCCGTGAGAGGAGAACCACCGCGAAAATTTCGTAATAATTCCCCCGCCCAGCCGCGGCCGCAGCCGCAGCCGCAGCCGAGGCCGCGGCGGAAAAGAAAAGCCACCGCGATATATTAGCGATATATTCCCCCTCCCAGCCGCGGCCGCAGCCGCAGCCGCAGCCAAGGCCACGGCTGGGAGAGGAAAACTACCGCGATATGTTCGCGATAGGTTCCTCCTCCCAGCCGCAACAGCAGCCGTAGCCGCAGCCGCGGCCGCGGCTGGGAGAGGAAAACTACTGCGAACAAATCACACCGCGAAGAATTCGCGATAGTTTCCCCCTCTCAGCCGCGCCCGCCGCCGCAGCCCCGACCGCAACCGCGGCCGCGGCTGGAAAAGAAAAACCACCGCGAGAAAAATCGCGATAGTTCCCCCCTCCCAGCCGCGGCCGCAGCCGCAGCCGCAGTCGCGGCCGCGGCTGGGAGAAGGAAAACCACCACGAAAGAATCGCACTCGTTTCCCCAACCGCGCCGCAGCCACGGCCGCAGCCGCGGCAGGGAAAAGAAAACTACCGCAAAAAATTCGCGATAGTTTCCCCCTCCCAGCCGCGGCCGCAGCCGCAGCCCCGACCGCAGCCGCAGCCGCGGCCGGGAGAAGAAAACCACCGCGATCTGGCCTCGGCTGCGACTCCCGCTCCGGCTCCGGCTCAGGCTCCGGCCAGGTCGCCTTTCACTTTGACTTTGAAACCCAAAGTCAAGGTTCGATATCGACTTTCACTTTGACTTTGAAACCCACTTTGGAACCCACTTTGACAGTCAAAGTCAAAGTCGACCTCGACTTTCATTTCGACTTTCAACGAAACTTTCAGCCGCGGCAGGGAAAAGAAAACTACCGCAAACAATTCGCGATAGTTTCCCCTCCCAGCCGCGGCCGCAGCCGCAGCCCGGACCGCAGCCGCAGCCGCGGCCGGGAGAACAAAAACCACTGCGATCTGGCCTCGGCTGCGACTCCCGCTCTGGCTCCGGCTCAGGCTCTTGCCAGGTCACCTTTCACTTTGACTTTGAAACCCAAAGTCAAGGGTCGATATCGACTTTCACTTTGACTTTGAAACCCACTTTGAAACCCACTTTAAAAGTCAAAGTCAAAGTCGACCTCGACTTTCACTTCGACTTTCAACGAAACTTTAAAGTAAGTCAAAGTCAAAGTCTCTTTCAAAGACTTTGAAAGTTAAAGTATTGAAACCCTTCGCGCCCTTACAGGTCCAGGGTCAGTCTGGGGTCAGTCTGGGGTCAGTCGGGGATCAGTCCAGGGTCAGTCCAGGGTCCGTCCGGGTCCGTCCGGGGTCAGTCCCGGGTCCGTCTGGGGTCCGTCTGAGTTCAGTCCAGGGTCAGTCCAGGGTCTGTCTGGAGTCATTCCGGGGTGCGTCCGGGGTCGCGGGGACAGTCCGGGGTCCGTCGGGGGTCCGTCGGGATCCGTTCGGGTCAGTCTTGGGTCAGGCCGGGGTCGGTCCAGTGTTTGTCTGGGGTCAGTCCAGGGTCATCTGCAGGACGGGGTCAGTCCGGGGGTCAGTCTGGCCTGGGTCCGTCTGGGGTCCGTCCGGGATCCGTCTGGGGTCCGTCGGGGGTCCGTCCAGTGTCCGTCCGGAGTTCGTTCGGGGCCCGTCCGGGGTCAGCGAGGTCAGTCCGAGGTGTGGGTCCTTCTGGGGTCCGTCCGGAGTCTGTCCGGGGTCTGTCGGGGGTCAGGCCGGGTCAGTCTGGGGTCAGTCTGGGGTCATTCTGGGGTGGGTCAGTCCAGGGTCAGTTTGGGGACAGTCGGGGGCGAGTCCGGGGGTCAGTCCTGGGTGCAGACCGAGTGTTGAAGTCCCCGTATAGATGGACCCCATCGGAGCAAAGGCAACGCAGGCGAGCAGACCGTCACACTATGAGATACACACACGTGTATGTTGGGGCGCCCAAGGGGGAAGAAAAGCAGTCGCACATTGAAGTATGCTCTTTGAAATGAGAGTGTAATTATACGGCCCGATCTAATTTTCGTCATTGCGGAAAACGGGCACGTAATTTACCGATCTAGTTTAGCCGAGACCTAGCTTCACCGATTCTACTATTAGCGAGTGGAGCGTGTTATGATGATGGTGATGATCCTCTTGATGATGATTTGGATGATTCCGCGGATGATGAGGATTATGACGCTGCTGCTGCGGATGATGTTGCGGACGATGATGGTGCTGCTGATGATGATGGGGAATATGATGGTGATGATGATGGTGATGCTGATGATGATGTTTTCGGTGGTGGTGGTAGTGATGATGCTGATTTTGATGATGATGTGGATTTCGATGAGGATGATGTTAGAGATGCTGATGATGTTGAGGATGCTGCTGATGCTTATGCTGCTGCTGATGATAATGATGACGATACTTATCATGCTGATCATGATGCTGTTTATGAAACTGATGATGCTGATGCCAGACGATGTGGATGATGATGATGATGATGATGATGATGATGATGATGATGATGTTGGTGATGATGACGGTGACGATGATGATGATGATGCTGCTGATTCTGATAATGATGATGGTGGTATTGGTACTTTCGGTTTATGTTTTTGATGTTTGTGATAGTGGTAGTGGCGGTAATTGCGATGTTGCTAATGATGATGCTGATGATGATGATGGAGATGTTGTTGATGATGTTGATGATGAGGCGGATGCTGCTGCTGATGATGATGAGTTGGGTGACGATGATGATCATGAATTATGTTATGATGAGGATGATGATGATGAGGATGAGGATGAGGGTGCTGATTCTGCTTTTGATTATGGTTATGATGAGGATGAGGATGATGCTGATGCTGCTGCTGATGATGAGGATGATGCTAATGTCGTTGATACTGATGATGGTGATGATGATTCTGATGCTTATGATAATGATGATGATGGCGATGATGATGATGGTGATGATGATTGATGATGATGACGATGATGATGCTACCGATGCTGATACTGATGCTGCTGCTGATGATTGTGGTGATGATGATGATGATGATGATGATGATGATGTTGTTTATGATGATGCTGCTGCTGATAATGATGATTGTGATTGATGGTGGTGGTGGTGATGATGATTATGATGCTGCTTCTGATGATGAGGATGATGATGCCGCTGCTGATGATTATTTTGATGATGATGATGATGATGATGATGATGATGATGATGATGATGATGATGATGATGATGATGATGATGATGATGATGATGATGATGATGATGATGATGATGATGATGATGATGATGATGATGATGATGATGATGATGATGATGATGATGATGATGATGATGATGATGATGATGATGATGATGATGATGATGATTATTCCAATGTCGCCGCGGAAGTCGGGGTTTAGACGTTGCTGAGCGTGGCCGCGCGGGGCGTGACTCCCGCGCCGTGACGGGTTTGCGGCACGACCCGCGCCGTCGCCGCCAGTCCCAGCCGCCTTTGCAGTTGATGCCGCCGACCACTTGTTGCAGTGGATGCCACTTCCGAACAATCACCTCTGCGGGTTGGAGCCGGCTGGGGGTCTGAGGTTGCCCAGTACTGGTTCTTGCGAGCAGGAAGAGGGGGCGAGGTTGGAGGCTTTTGGGTTCGGGGAGGTTCTCTGTTCTTGTCGGCCTTCGGGGGCTGTTTTCGGGCCCCGGAAACGGATCTGGGGTGCAAGCGTGCACTAGATGGACCCCGGGAGGGGCTCTGGGACTGATTTTGATCAGATCCGCCCCGATCCCCTTTCTCGGCCGCTTTTTTCGGGGCCCGCCCAGTTTAGACCCCTGGGGATCCGTTCGGCGCTGGAGGGTCGGACAGGCCCGCAGGGCCAGGGGTTCACTAGGCCGCAGGCGTCCTGCAGATTCGTTCCCCCCCGCCGGTGTATTGGAAAGCGTTTCTGGCTTGCAGGGGTACGTCGGGCTCACGTGTGTTTGCCGAGCCGACGCTGCATCCATCGTTTCTTCTTCTTCTCCTCCTCCTCTTCCTCCTCCCCCTTCTCCTCCTCCTCCTCCTCCTCCTCCTGCCCAGTGTTAGCCCAAGAGTCATCAACGACATTGCACTACACCTTCCCCCTAAGTTCCTCATGGTATGCTCCTACACGGGTCCATTGCCAAAGAGGGATATGCCCCATTGGAATACAACCGTTTGAACATCAGGACTTTTGCCAGAACACCATCCCTGGGATTTCAGCGCCGCGAATGGCCGTTACTGTTGCGTCTTGAGGATCCTGAATCGTGCCAGGACACCAATTCTGGGATTCAGCACCGCGAATTAATGTGACTGTTGTTGCGCCCTGACATTCCGACATCTTGCCAAAGCACCATTCTTGGGGCGTTAGCCATGGGAATTCCTGACACTCTTGCAAGCTCTTATGACGAAAGCGCGCGGCGCTAAGGCGAGAACGACATTTTTAAAGGGAACCGCCCTCCATCCGTGAAGCTCTTGTGAACTCTTAAGACGAATGTGCGCGGCGCTGAGGCGAAAACCAGGTTTTGTAAACGGACCGCCCTCCATCCGTGAAGCTCCCGCGTATTTTGAGAGCAGGTGTCCGTGGCGCTAGGGCGAGAGCCACACTTTGAAGACCGACCGCCCTCCATTTGTGAAGCTCTTGCAAGTTTCAAGCTTCAGGCATGATGTATCGTCCTAGCTGGCAGTTTAATGTTGTGTTGGATTTATTAGCTTGGCCGTTTGGGCCTCCCAGTAAGGGTTATAACACAGTTGCCGTGCCGATGCCGATGCCTGGCCGATACGGTGCCGAGGTGGTTCGTCTCCAAAAAAAAAGTTTCAAGCGTCAGGATCGTGAGTGGTGAGGAAGTCGCAGGCGAAACGAGGAGGATGGTGTCGAGATCCAAGGGTGGCCACTTCGCGGATACGATACCGACCGTGATGCCGGAGACCTGGGCCTCGCCCTCCCCTCCCCTCCCCCCCTCGTCCTCCCCGCCTTCCGGCCCCGCCTCCCTCGCATCCTCGCCCGCCTCCTCCCTCCCCTCCCCTGTCACCTCCCTGGCCCTCCCCGCGCACTTCGCTCCCTCCTCGCCCTCCTCTCTCGTGTCCTTCCCTCTCGCCTCCGTCCCCCCCCTCGCCCCCGCCGCCTCCGCCGCGGACCTCGCCGCCGCCGCCGTCAGACCGCCCGCAGCCGCTGCCGGCGCGCCGCCGTCGTCGCCGCGGCGCCGCCGCCGCCGCCCGGCGCCGCCGCCGCCGACGCCCGGCCTTGTCGCCGGAGCCGCCGGCGCCGCGGCCATCACAGCGTCTGCCCGCCGTGGCGGCCCTCGCTGCGCGCGCCCAGAGGGCGCGGGGCGCCCTCTTTGGGAGAGGCCAGGTCGGCTAGGGGCCTCCGAGGGCGCGAGCGGCCACAAGGCCCGCGAGTCAAGTGGCGACGGCGGTCAAGGTGGGCGTGTCCCTCTCCAGGAGGGGGAAATTCATGCACAGTGGAAACACAGTCTGGGGGCGGTTCTCCGAGTTTTTTTTGGTGTATTCTTGTTCGTTTTAGATTTTTCGCCCTAGATCCGTCGATAGGGGGGGACACGCCCGACCCAAGACGACGGAGACGACGACGTCGGGGATGTCCCACAGCCACGGCGACGGCAGTAATCGCCTCTTGCTCTTCACCCCTGGCTTTTCCCTCTCTCTCTCTGCTCCTTTCCAGTGGAGTGCCAGTGTCTAGGGAACTGGTGTTGTTGATTTGCGGAAGATTCTCGGAGCGCTCTCGCTCAAGCGTGGGTTGCACTTCCGTTGAAAGCGAAACTCACGCTCGAGAGCGGGCTTCGTTCCACATGGTCGCTGTGGGCTCCCGAAGTAAACAGCGGCTCCCGCTTGAGACCTTGTCGCAATTTCTTCAGGATCCCCGCTCCCCCCCCCCGAGACAACCACGGTTCCCGCCTAATATTTTCCCACAGTTCATTCAGAACCGCGCTCTTGTTCCCGATTCTTCCTCGCAGTCTGCCCACAACAATCTCGCGCTCCCGTGGGACGTCTTCGCAACTCGTGGAGAAGCCGCCCTCCATCACGCTCTCGCTCTGCCTTCCCCCAGGGTGCACGTGGGAATCGCGATGTCGCCAGAGTCGTCACGTCGACTTATGCACAGAGCGCGCTTCGGCGACTCGCCCGCTCGGTCCCGCCGTCTGGGCCCCCTGGTCCGGCCCGCCCACGAGGCTCCGCCCGGTCGACCCGCCCGTCTGGTTCTGCCGCCTGCCGTCCTGCTCCAACCCTTACCTCGGGCACGTCCCCTGACAGAGGGAATTCTCCAGAGCAGTAAAAACAACATGGGGACGATTTGTTTTTCGATTCTTTCGTCCACATTTGAATTGTTGTTCGACTATTTTTTACGTTTCGTCGCAAATCCGCGTGTAGGGGGACACGCCCGACC